>OX336394.1:447187574-447787574 GCA_946902985.2 Meconema thalassinum | reverse complement strand
CCAGGGTGCCAACAGAGCGAACCGGCTTTACCAATATATTAGCTACTCTTAACACGAGTGTACACTTCACCAAAAATAGGGCCTAGGGTGCCAACAGAGTGAAGCTGCATTACCAATATATTAGCTACTCTTAACACGAGCGTACACTTCACCTCCAATAGGGCCCTGGGTGCCAACAGAGTGAGGCTGCATCACCAATATGTTAGCTACCCTTAACACGAGTGTACACTTCACCTACAATAGGGCCTAGAGTGCCAACAGAGTGAAGCTGCATCACCAATATGTTAGCTACTCTTAACACGAGTGAACACTTCACCTACAATAGAGCCCAGGGTGCCAAAAGAGTGAGGCTGCATTACCAATATGTTAGCTAGTCTTAACACGAGTGTACACTTCACCTACAATAGGGCCCAGGGTGCCAACAGAGCGAACCGGCATTACCAATATATTAGCTACTCTTAACACGAGTGTACACTTCACCAAAAATAGGGCCTAGGGTGCCAACAGAGTGAAGCTGCATTACCAATATATTAGCTACTCTTAACACGAGCGTACACTTCACCTCCAATAGGGCCCTGGGTGCCAACAGAGTGAAGCTGCATTACCAATATATTAGCTACTCTTAACACGAGTGTACACTTCTCATACAATAGGGCCCAGTGTGCCAAAAGAGTGAGGCTGCATTACCAATATGTTAGCTACTCTGAAAACGAGTGTACACTTCACCTACAATAGGGCCCATGGTGCCTACAGAGTGAAGCTGCATCACCAATATGTTAGCTACTCTTAACACGAGTGTACACTTCACCTGCAATAGGGCCCAGAGTGCCAACAGAGTGAGGCTGCATTACCAATATGTTAGCTACTCTTAACACGAGTGTACACTTCACCTACAATAGGGCCCTGGGTGCCAACAGAGTGTAGCTGCATCACCAATATATTAGCTACCCTTAACACGAGTGTACACTTCACCTCCAATAGGGCCCAGAGTGCCAACTGAGTGAAGCTGCATTACCAATATGTTAGCTACCCTTAACACGAGTCTACACTTCACCAACAATAGGGCCTAGAGTGCCAACAGAGTGAAGCTGCATCACCAATATGTTAGCTACTCTTAACACGAGTGTACACTTCACCTACAATAGGGCCCATGGTGCCTACAGAGTGAAGCTGCATCACCAATATGTTAGCTACTCTTAACACGAGTGTACACTTCACCAGCAATAGGGCCCAGACTGCCAACAGAGTGAGGCTGCATTACCAATATGTTAGCTACTCTTAACACGAGTGTACACTTCACCTACAATAGGGCCCTGGGTGCCAACAGAGTGAAGCTGCATCACCAATATATTAGCTACTCTCAACACGAGTGTACACTTCACCTACAATAGGGCCTAGGGTGCCAACAGTGAAGCTGCATTACCAATATATTAGCTACTCTTAACACGAGTGTACACTTCACCTACAATAGGGCCTAGGGTGCCAACAGTGAAGCTGCATCACCAATATATTAGCTACTCTGATCACGAGTGTACACTTCACCTACAATAGGGCCTAGGGTGCCAACAGAGTGAAGCTGCATCACCAATATGTTAGCTACTCTTAACACGAGTGTACACATCACCTACAATAGGGCCCATGGTGCCTACAGAGTGAAGCTGCATCACCAATATGTTAGCTACTCTTAACACGAGTGTACACTTCACCTGCAATAGGGCCCAGAGTGCCAACAGAGTGAGGCTGCATTACCAATATGTTAGCTACTCTTAACACGAGTGTACACTTCACCTACAATAGCGCCTAGGGTGCCAACAGAGTGAAGCTGCATCACCAATATGTTAGTTACTCTAAACACGAGTGTACACTTCACCTGCAATAGGGCCCAGAGTGCCAACAGAGTGAAGCTGCATAACCAATATATTAGCTACTCTTAACACGAGTGTACACTTCACCTACAATAGGGCCCAGGGTGCCAACAGAGTGAAGCTGCATCACCAATATATTAGCTACTCTTAACACGAGTATACACTTCACCTACAATAGGGCCTAGGGTGCCAACAGAGTGAAGCTGCATCACCAATATGTTAGCTACTCTTAACACGAGTGTACACTTCACCTGCAATAGGGCCCAGGGTGCCAACAGAGTGAGGCTGCATTACCAATATGTTAGCTACTCTTAACACGAGTGTACACTTCACCTACAATAGGGCCCAGGGTGCCAACAGAGTGAGGCTGCATTACCAATATGTTAGCTACTCTTAACACGAGTGAACACTTCACCTACAAAGGGCCCTGGGGGCCAACAGAGTGAAGCTGCATTACCAATATATTAGCTATTCTTAACACGAGTGTACACTTCACCTACAATAGGGCCCTGGGTGCCAACAGAGTGTAGCTGCATCACCAATATATTAGCTACTCTGATCACGAGTGTACACTTCACCTACAATAGGGCCCTGGGGGCCAACAGAGTGAAGCTGCATTACCAATATGTTAGCTACTCTTAACACGAGTGTACACTTCACCTACAATAGGGCCCAGGGTGCCAACAGAGTGAAGCTGCATTACCAATATGTTAGCTACTCTTAACACGACTGAACACTTCACCTACAATAGGGCCCAGGGTGCCAACAGAGTGAAGCTGCATCACCAATATGTTAGCTACTCTTAACACGAGTGTACACTTCACCTACAATAGGGCCCAGGGTGCCAACAGAGTGAAGCTGCATTACCAATATGTTAGCTACTCTTAACACGAGTGTACACTTCACCTACAATAGGGCCCAGGGTGCCAACAGAGTGAAGCTGCATTACCAATATGTTAGCTATTCTTAACACGAGTGTACACTTCACCTACAATAGGGCCCAGGGTGCCAACAGAGTGAAGCTGCATTACCAATATGTTAGCTACTCTTAACACGAGTGTACACTTCACCTACAATAGGGCCTATGGTGCCAACAGAGTGAAGCTGCATCACCAATATGTTAGCTACACTTAACACGGGTGAACACTTCACCTACAATAGAGCCCAGGGTGCCAACAGAGTGAGGCTGCATCACCAATATGTTAGCTACTCTTAACACGAGTGTACACTTCACCTACAATAGGGCCCATGGTGCCTACAGAGTGAAGCTGCATCACCAATATTTTAGCTACTCTTAACGCGAGTGTACACTTCACCTACAATAGGGCCTAGGGTGCCAACAGAGTGAAGCTGCATCACCAATATGTTAGCTACTCTTAACACGAATGAACACTTCACCTACAATAGAGCCCAGGGTGCCAACAGAGTGAGGCTGCATCACCAATATGTTAGCTACTCTTAACACGAGTGTACACTTCACCTACAATAGGGCCCTGGGTGCCAACAGAGTGTAGCTGCATCACCAATATGTTAGCTACCCTTAACACGAGTGTACACTTCACCTACAATAGGGCCTAGAGTGCCAACAGAGTGAAGCTGCATCACCAATATGTTAGCTACTCTTAACACGAGTGAACACTTCACCTACAATAGAGCCCAGGGTGCCAACAGAGTGAGGCTGCATCACCAATATGTTAGCTACTCTTAACACGAGTGTACACTTCACCTACAATAGGGCCCTGGGTGCCAACAGAGTGAGGCTGCATTACCAATATGTTAGCTACTCTTAACACGAGTGTACACTTCACCTACAATAGGGCCCAGGGTGCCAACAGAGTGACGCTGCATCACCAATATGTTAGCTACCCTTAACACGAGTGTACACTTCACCTACAATAGGGCCTAGAGTGCCAACAGAGTGAAGCTGCATCACCAATATGTTAGCTACTCTTAACACGAGTGAACACTTCACCTACAATAGAGCCCAGGGTGCCAAAAGAGTGAGGCTGCATTACCAATATGTTAGCTAGTCTTAACACGAGTGTACACTTCACCTACAATAGGGCCCAGGGTGCCAACAGAGCGAACCGGCATTACCAATATATTAGCTACTCTTAACACGAGTGTACACTTCACAAAAATAGGGCCTAGGGTGCCAACAGAGTGAAGCTGCATTACCAATATATTAGCTACGTTTAACACGAGCGTACACTTCACCTCCAATAGGGCCCTGGGTGCCAACAGAGTGAAGCTGCATTACCAATATACTAGCTACTCTTAACACGAGTGTACACTTCTCATACAATAGGGCCCAGGGTGCCAAAAGAGTGAGGCTGCATTACCAATATGTTAGCTACTCTGAACACGAGTGTACACTTCACCTACAATAGGGCCCATGGTGCCTACAGAGTGTAGCTGCATCACCAATATGTTAGCTACTCTTAACACGAGTGTACACTTCACCTGCAATAGGGCCCAGAGTTCCAACAGAGTGAGGCTGCATTACCAATATGTTAGCTACTCTTAACACGAGTGTACACTTCACCTACAATAGGGCCTAGAGTGCCAACAGAGTGAAGCTGCATTACCAATATGTTAGCTACTCTTAACACGAGTGTACACTTCACCTACAATAGGGCCCAGAGTGCCAACAGAGTGAGGCTGCATTACCAATATGTTAGCTACTCTTAACACGAGTGTACACTTCACCTGCAATAGGGCCCAGAGTGCCAACAGAGTGAGGCTGCATTACCAATATGTTAGCTACTCTTAACACGAGTGTACACTTCACCTACAATAGGGCCTAGAGTGCCAACAGAGTGAGGCTGCATTACCAATATGTTAGCTACTCTTAACACGAGTGTACACTTCACCTACAATAGGGCCCTGGGTGCCAACAGAGTGTAGCTGCATCACCAATATATTAGCTACCCTTAACACGAGTGTACACTTCACCTCCAATAGGGCCCAGAGTGCCAACTGAGTGAAGCTGCATTACCAATATGTTAGCTACCCTTAACACGAGTCTACTCTTTACCTACAATAGGGCCTAGAGTGCCAACAGAGTGAAGCTGCATCACCAATATGTTAGCTACTCTTAACACGAGTGTACACTTCACCTACAATAGGGCCCATGGTGCCTACAGAGTGAAGCTGCATCACCAATATGTTAGCTACTCTTAACACGAGTGTACACTTCACCTGCAATAGGGCCCAGAGTGCCAACAGAGTGAGGCTGCATTACCAATATGTTAGCTACTCTTAACACGAGTGTACACTTCACCTACAATAGGGCCCTGGGTGCCAACAGAGTGAAGCTGCATCACCAATATATTAGCTACTCTCAACACGAGTGTACACTTCACCTACAATAGGGCCTAGGGTGCCAACAGTGAAGCTGCATTACCAATATATTAGCTACTCTTAACACGAGTGTACACTTCACCTACAATAGGGCCTAGGGTGCCAACAGTGAAGCTGCATCACCAATATATTAGCTACTCTGATCACGAGTGTACACTTCACCTACAATAGGGCCTAGGGTGCCAACAGAGTGAAGCTGCATCACCAATATATTAGCTACTCTGATCACGAGTGTACACTTCACCTACAATAGGGCCTAGGGTGCCAACAGAGTGAAGCTGCATCACCAATATGTTAGCTACTCTTAACACGAGTGTACACTTCACCTACAATAGGGCCCATGGTGCCTACAGAGTGAAGCTGCATCACCAATATGTTAGCTAGTCTTAACACGAGTATACACTTCACCTACAATAGCGCTTAGGGTGCCAACAGATTGAAGCTGCATCACCAATATGTTAGTTACTCTTAACACGAGTGTACACTTCACCTGCAATAGGGCCCAGAGTGCCAACAGAGTGAAGCTGCATAACCAATATATTAGCTACTCTTAACACGAGTGTACACTTCACCTACAATAGGGCCCAGGGTGCCAACAGAGTGAAGCTGCATCACCAATATATTAGCTACTCTTAACACGAGTATACACTTCACCTACAATAAGGCCTAGGGTGCCAACAGAGTGAAGCTGCATCACAAATATGTTAGCTACTCTTAACACGAGTGTACACTTCACCTGCAATAGGGCCCAGGGTGCAAACAGAGTGAGGCTGCATTACCAATATGTTAGCTACTCTTAACACGAGTGTACACTTCACCTACAATAGGGCCCAGGGTGCCAACAGAGTGAGGCTGCATTACCAATATGTTAGCTACTCTTAACACGAGTGAACACTTCACCTACAAAGGGCCCTGGGTGCCAACAGAGTGTAGCTGCATCACCAATATATTAGCTATTCTTAACACGAGTGTACACTTCACCTACAATAGGGCCCTGGGGGCCAACAGGGTGAAGCTGCATTACCAATATGTTAGCTACTCTTAACACGAGTGTACACTTCACCTACAATAGGGCCCAGGGTGCCAACAGAGTGAAGCTGCATTACCAATATATTATCTACTCTTAACACGAGTGTACACTTCACCTACAATAGGGCCTAGGGTGCCAACAGAGTGAAGCTGCATAACCAATCTAGTATCAGCTACTCTTAACACGAGTGTACACTTCACCTACTATAGGTCCCAGGGTGCCTACAGAGTGAAGCTGCATCACCAATATGTTAGCTACTCTTAACACGAGTGTACACTTCACCTACAATAGGGCCCAGGGTGCCAACAGAGTGAAGCTGCATATCCAATATATTATTAGCTACTCTTAATACGAGTGTACACTTCACCTACTATAGGGCCCAGGGTGCCAACAGAATGAAGCTGCATTACCAATATGTTAGCTACTCTTAACACGAGTGTACACTTCACCTACAATAGAGCCTAGGGTGCCAACAGAGTGAAGCTGCATCACCAATATGTTAGCTACCCTTAACACGAGTGTACACTTCACCTACAATAGGGCCCAGGGTGCCTACCGAGTGAAGCTGCATCACCAATATGTTAGTTACTCTTAACACGAGTGTACACTTCACCTGCAATAGGGCCCAGAGTGCCAACAGAGTGAAGCTGCATAACCAATATATTAGCTACTCTTAACACGAGTGTACACTTCACCTACAATAGGGCCCAGGGTGCCAACAGAGTGAAGCTGCATCACCAATATATTAGCTACTCTTAACACGAGTATACACTTCACCTACAATAGGGCCTAGGGTGCCAACAGAGTGAAGCTGCATCACCAATATGTTAGCTACTCTTAACACGAGTGTACACTTCACCTGCAATAGGGCCCAGGGTGCCAACAGAGTGAGGCTGCATTACCAATATGTTAGCTACTCTTAACACGAGTGTACACTTCACCTACAATAGGGCCCAGGGTGCCAACAGAGTGAGGCTGCATTACCAATATGTTAGCTACTCTTAACACGAGTGAACACTTCACCTACAAAGGGCCCTGGGGGCCAACAGAGTGAAGCTGCATTACCAATATATTAGCTATTCTTAACACGAGTGTACACTTCACCTACAATAGGGCCCTGGGTGCCAACAGAGTGTAGCTGCATCACCAATATATTAGCTACTCTGATCACGAGTGTACACTTCACCTACAATAGGGCCCTGGGGGCCAACAGAGTGAAGCTGCATTACCAATATGTTAGCTACTCTTAACACGAGTGTACACTTCACCTACAATAGGGCCCAGGGTGCCAACAGAGTGAAGCTGCATTACCAATATGTTAGCTACTCTTAACACGACTGAACACTTCACCTACAATAGGGCCCAGGGTGCCAACAGAGTGAAGCTGCATCACCAATATGTTAGCTACTCTTAACACGAGTGTACACTTCACCTACAATAGGGCCCAGGGTGCCAACAGAGTGAAGCTGCATTACCAATATGTTAGCTACTCTTAACACGAGTGTACACTTCACCTACAATAGGGCCCAGGGTGCCAACAGAGTGAAGCTGCATTACCAATATGTTAGCTATTCTTAACACGAGTGTACACTTCACCTACAATAGGGCCCAGGGTGCCAACAGAGTGAAGCTGCATTACCAATATGTTAGCTACTCTTAACACGAGTGTACACTTCACCTACAATAGGGCCTATGGTGCCAACAGAGTGAAGCTGCATCACCAATATGTTAGCTACACTTAACACGGGTGAACACTTCACCTACAATAGAGCCCAGGGTGCCAACAGAGTGAGGCTGCATCACCAATATGTTAGCTACTCTTAACACGAGTGTACACTTCACCTACAATAGGGCCCATGGTGCCTACAGAGTGAAGCTGCATCACCAATATTTTAGCTACTCTTAACGCGAGTGTACACTTCACCTACAATAGGGCCTAGGGTGCCAACAGAGTGAAGCTGCATCACCAATATGTTAGCTACTCTTAACACGAATGAACACTTCACCTACAATAGAGCCCAGGGTGCCAACAGAGTGAGGCTGCATCACCAATATGTTAGCTACTCTTAACACGAGTGTACACTTCACCTACAATAGGGCCCTGGGTGCCAACAGAGTGTAGCTGCATCACCAATATGTTAGCTACCCTTAACACGAGTGTACACTTCACCTACAATAGGGCCTAGAGTGCCAACAGAGTGAAGCTGCATCACCAATATGTTAGCTACTCTTAACACGAGTGAACACTTCACCTACAATAGAGCCCAGGGTGCCAACAGAGTGAGGCTGCATCACCAATATGTTAGCTACTCTTAACACGAGTGTACACTTCACCTACAATAGGGCCCTGGGTGCCAACAGAGTGAGGCTGCATTACCAATATGTTAGCTACTCTTAACACGAGTGTACACTTCACCTACAATAGGGCCCAGGGTGCCAACAGAGTGACGCTGCATCACCAATATGTTAGCTACCCTTAACACGAGTGTACACTTCACCTACAATAGGGCCTAGAGTGCCAACAGAGTGAAGCTGCATCACCAATATGTTAGCTACTCTTAACACGAGTGAACACTTCACCTACAATAGAGCCCAGGGTGCCAAAAGAGTGAGGCTGCATTACCAATATGTTAGCTAGTCTTAACACGAGTGTACACTTCACCTACAATAGGGCCCAGGGTGCCAACAGAGCGAACCGGCATTACCAATATATTAGCTACTCTTAACACGAGTGTACACTTCACAAAAATAGGGCCTAGGGTGCCAACAGAGTGAAGCTGCATTACCAATATATTAGCTACGTTTAACACGAGCGTACACTTCACCTCCAATAGGGCCCTGGGTGCCAACAGAGTGAAGCTGCATTACCAATATACTAGCTACTCTTAACACGAGTGTACACTTCTCATACAATAGGGCCCAGGGTGCCAAAAGAGTGAGGCTGCATTACCAATATGTTAGCTACTCTGAACACGAGTGTACACTTCACCTACAATAGGGCCCATGGTGCCTACAGAGTGTAGCTGCATCACCAATATGTTAGCTACTCTTAACACGAGTGTACACTTCACCTGCAATAGGGCCCAGAGTTCCAACAGAGTGAGGCTGCATTACCAATATGTTAGCTACTCTTAACACGAGTGTACACTTCACCTACAATAGGGCCTAGAGTGCCAACAGAGTGAAGCTGCATTACCAATATGTTAGCTACTCTTAACACGAGTGTACACTTCACCTACAATAGGGCCCAGAGTGCCAACAGAGTGAGGCTGCATTACCAATATGTTAGCTACTCTTAACACGAGTGTACACTTCACCTGCAATAGGGCCCAGAGTGCCAACAGAGTGAGGCTGCATTACCAATATGTTAGCTACTCTTAACACGAGTGTACACTTCACCTACAATAGGGCCTAGAGTGCCAACAGAGTGAGGCTGCATTACCAATATGTTAGCTACTCTTAACACGAGTGTACACTTCACCTACAATAGGGCCCTGGGTGCCAACAGAGTGTAGCTGCATCACCAATATATTAGCTACCCTTAACACGAGTGTACACTTCACCTCCAATAGGGCCCAGAGTGCCAACTGAGTGAAGCTGCATTACCAATATGTTAGCTACCCTTAACACGAGTCTACTCTTTACCTACAATAGGGCCTAGAGTGCCAACAGAGTGAAGCTGCATCACCAATATGTTAGCTACTCTTAACACGAGTGTACACTTCACCTACAATAGGGCCCATGGTGCCTACAGAGTGAAGCTGCATCACCAATATGTTAGCTACTCTTAACACGAGTGTACACTTCACCTGCAATAGGGCCCAGAGTGCCAACAGAGTGAGGCTGCATTACCAATATGTTAGCTACTCTTAACACGAGTGTACACTTCACCTACAATAGGGCCCTGGGTGCCAACAGAGTGAAGCTGCATCACCAATATATTAGCTACTCTCAACACGAGTGTACACTTCACCTACAATAGGGCCTAGGGTGCCAACAGTGAAGCTGCATTACCAATATATTAGCTACTCTTAACACGAGTGTACACTTCACCTACAATAGGGCCTAGGGTGCCAACAGTGAAGCTGCATCACCAATATATTAGCTACTCTGATCACGAGTGTACACTTCACCTACAATAGGGCCTAGGGTGCCAACAGAGTGAAGCTGCATCACCAATATATTAGCTACTCTGATCACGAGTGTACACTTCACCTACAATAGGGCCTAGGGTGCCAACAGAGTGAAGCTGCATCACCAATATGTTAGCTACTCTTAACACGAGTGTACACTTCACCTACAATAGGGCCCATGGTGCCTACAGAGTGAAGCTGCATCACCAATATGTTAGCTAGTCTTAACACGAGTATACACTTCACCTACAATAGCGCTTAGGGTGCCAACAGATTGAAGCTGCATCACCAATATGTTAGTTACTCTTAACACGAGTGTACACTTCACCTGCAATAGGGCCCAGAGTGCCAACAGAGTGAAGCTGCATAACCAATATATTAGCTACTCTTAACACGAGTGTACACTTCACCTACAATAGGGCCCAGGGTGCCAACAGAGTGAAGCTGCATCACCAATATATTAGCTACTCTTAACACGAGTATACACTTCACCTACAATAGGGCCTAGGGTGCCAACAGAGTGAAGCTGCATCACAAATATGTTAGCTACTCTTAACACGAGTGTACACTTCACCTGCAATAGGGCCCAGGGTGCAAACAGAGTGAGGCTGCATTACCAATATGTTAGCTACTCTTAACACGAGTGTACACTTCACCTACAATAGGGCCCAGGGTGCCAACAGAGTGAGGCTGCATTACCAATATGTTAGCTACTCTTAACACGAGTGAACACTTCACCTACAAAGGGCCCTGGGTGCCAACAGAGTGTAGCTGCATCACCAATATATTAGCTATTCTTAACACGAGTGTACACTTCACCTACAATAGGGCCCTGGGGGCCAACAGGGTGAAGCTGCATTACCAATATGTTAGCTACTCTTAACACGAGTGTACACTTCACCTACAATAGGGCCCAGGGTGCCAACAGAGTGAAGCTGCATTACCAATATATTATCTACTCTTAACACGAGTGTACACTTCACCTACAATAGGGCCTAGGGTGCCAACAGAGTGAAGCTGCATAACCAATCTAGTATCAGCTACTCTTAACACGAGTGTACACTTCACCTACTATAGGTCCCAGGGTGCCTACAGAGTGAAGCTGCATCACCAATATGTTAGCTACTCTTAACACGAGTGTACACTTCACCTACAATAGGGCCCAGGGTGCCAACAGAGTGAAGCTGCATATCCAATATATTATTAGCTACTCTTAATACGAGTGTACACTTCACCTACTATAGGGCCCAGGGTGCCAACAGAATGAAGCTGCATTACCAATATGTTAGCTACTCTTAACACGAGTGTACACTTCACCTACAATAGAGCCTAGGGTGCCAACAGAGTGAAGCTGCATCACCAATATGTTAGCTACCCTTAACACGAGTGTACACTTCACCTACAATAGGGCCCAGGGTGCCTACCGAGTGAAGCTGCATTACCAATATATTAGCTACCCTTAACACGAGTGTACAGTACACCTACAATAGGGCCCAGGGTGCCTACAGAGTGAAGCTGCATCACCAATATGTTAGCTACCCTTAACACGAGTGTACACTTCACCTACAATAGGGCCTAGGGTGCCTACAGAGTGAAACTGCATTACCAATATGTTAGCTACTCTTAACACGAGTGTACACTTCACCTACAATAGGGCCCAGGGTGCCAACAGAGAGAGGCTACATTACCAATATATTAGCTACTCTTATCACGAGTGTACACTTCACCTACAATAGGGCCCAGGGTGCCTACAGAGTGAAGCTGCATTACCAATATGTTAGTTACCCTTAACTCGAGTGTAGACATCACCTACAATAGGGCCCAGGGTGCCAACAGAGTGAAGCTGCGTAACCAATATGTTAGCTACTCTTAACGCGAGTGTGGACATCACCTACAATAGGGCCCAGGGTGCCCACAGAGTGAAGCTGCATCACCAATATGTTAGCTACTCTTAACGCGAGTGTATACATCACCTACAATAGGGCCCAGGGTGCCCACAGAGTGAAGCTGCATCACCAATATATTAGCTACCCTTAACACGAGTGTACAGTTCACCTACAATAGGGCCCAGGGTGCCTACAGAGTGAAGCTGCATCACCAATATGTTAGCTACCCTTAACACGAGTGTACACTTCACCTACAATAGGGCCTAGGGTGCCTACAGAGTGAAACTGCATTACCAATATGTTAGCTACTCTTAACACGAGTGTACACTTCACCTACAATAGGGCCCAGGGTGCCAACAGAGTGAGGCTGCATTACCAATATATTAGCTACTCTTATCACGAGTGTACACTTCACCTACAATAGGGCCCAGGTTGCCAACAGAGTGAGGCTGCATTACCAATATATCAGCTACTCTTAACACGAGTGTAGACTTCACCTACAATAGAGCCTAGGGTGCCTATAGAGTGAAGCTGTATTACCAATATGTTAGCTACTCTTAACACGAGTGTACACTTCACCTACAATAGGGCCCAGAGTGCCAACAGAGTGAAGCTGCATTACCAATATATTAGCTACCCTTAACACGAGTGTACACTTCACCTACAATAGGGCCCAGGGTGCCAAGAGAGTGTAGCTGCATTACCAATATGTTAGCTACTCTTAACACGAGTGTACACTTCACCTACAATAGAGCCTAGGGTGCCTATAGAGTGAAGCTGCATTACCATTATATTAGCTACTCTTAACACGAGTGTAGACTTCACCTACAATAGGGCCCAGGGTGCCAACAGAGTGTAGCTGCATTACCAATAAGTTAGCTACTCTTAACACGAGTGTAAACTTAACCTACAATAGGGCCTAGAGTGCCAACAGAGTGAAGCTGCATCACCAATTTGTTAGCTACTCTTAACACGAGTGTACACTTCACCTACTATAGGGCCCAGGGTGCCTACAGAGTGAAGCTGCATTACCTATATGTTAGTTACCCTTAACTCGAGTGTAGACATCACCTACAATAGGGCCCAGGGTGCCAACAGAGTGAAGCTGCGTAACCAATATGTTAGCTACTCTTAACGCGAGTGTAGACATCACCTACAATAGGGCCCAGGGTGCCCACAGAGTGAAGCTGCATCACCAATATGTTAGCTACTCTTAACGCGAGTGTAGACATCACCTACAATAGGGCCCAGGGTGCCCACAGAGTGAAGCTGCATCACCAATATGTTAGCTACTCTTAACGCGAGTGTACACTTCACCTACAATAGTGCCTAGAGTGCCAACAGAGTGTAGCTGCATTACCAATATGTTAGCTACTCTTAACACGAGTGTACACTTCACATACAATAGTGCCTAGAGTGCCAACAGAGTGTAGCTGCATTACCAATATGTTAGCTACTCTTAACACGAGTGTACACTTCACATACAATAGGGCCTAGGGTGCCAACAGAGTGAAGCTGCATCACCAATATATTAGCTATTCTCAACACGAGTGTACACTTCACCTACAATAGGGCCTAGGGTGCCAACAGTGAAGCTGCATTACCAATATATTAGCTACTCTTAACACGAGTGTACACTTCACCTACAATAGGGTCCACGGTGCCTACAGAGTGAAGCTGCATTACCAATATATTGGCTACTCTTAACACGAGTGTACACTTCACCTACAATAGGGCCCAGGGTGCCAACTGAGTGAAGCTGCATTACCAATATGTTAGCTACTCTTTACACGAGTGTACACTTCACCTACAAAGGGCCCTGGGGGCCAACAGAGTGAAGCTGCATTACCAATATATTAGCTACTCTTACCACGAGTGTAGACTTCACCTACAATAGGGCCTAGGGTGCCAACAGAGTGAAGCTGCTTTACCAATATATTAGCTACTCTGATCACGAGTGTAGAATTCACCTACAATAGGGCCCAGGGTGCCAACAGAGTGAAGCTGCATTTCCAATATGTTAGCTACTCTAAACACGAGTGTAGACTTCACCTGCAATAGGGCCCAGGGTGCCAACAGAGTGAAGCTGCATTACCAATATATTATTAGCTACTCTTAACACGAGTGTACACTTCATCTACTATTGGGCCCAGGGTGCCAACAGAGTGAAGCTGCATCACTAATATGTTAGCTACTCTTAACACGAGTGTACACTTCACCTACAATAGGGCCCATGGTGCCAACAGAGCGAACCGGCATTACCAATATATTAGCTACTCTTAACACGAGTGTACACTTCACCAAAAATAGGGCCTAGGGTGCCAACAGAGTGAAGCTGCATTACCAATATATTAGCTACTCTTAACACGAGCGTACACTTCACCTCCAATAGGGCCCTGGGTGCCAACTGAGTGAAGCTGCATTACCAATATATTATCTACTCTTAACACGAGTGTACACTTCACCTACAATAGGGCCTAGGGTGCCAACAGAGTGAAGCTGCATCACCAATATGTTAGCCACTCTTAACACGAGTGTACACTTCACCTACAATAGGGCCCAGGGTGCCAACAGAGTGAAGCTGCATAACCAATCTAGTATCATCTACTCTTAACACGAGTGTACACTTCACCTACTATAGGTCCCAGGGTGCCTACAGAGTGAAGCTGCATCACCAATATGTTAGCTACTCTTAACACGAGTGTACACTTCACCTACAATAGGGCCCAGGGTGCCAACAGAGTGAAGCTGCATATCCAATATATTATTAGCTACTCTTAATACGAGTGTACACTTCACCTACTATAGGGCCCAGGGTGCCAACAGAATGAAGCTGCATTACCAATATGTTAGCTACTCTTAACACGAGTGTACACTTCACCTACAATAGAGCCTAGGGTGCCAACAGAGTGAAGCTGCATCACCAATATGTTAGCTACCCTTAACACGAGTGTACACTTCACCTACAATAGGGCCCAGGGTGCCTACCGAGTGAAGCTGCATTACCAATATATTAGCTACCTTTAACACGAGTGTACAGTTCACCTACAATAGTGCCCAGGGTGCCTACAGAGTGAAGCTGCATCACCAATATGTTAGCTACCCTTAACACGAGTGTACACTTCACCTACAATAGGGCCTAGGGTACCTACAGAGTGAAACTGCATTACCAATATGTTAGCTACTCTTAACACGAGTGTACACTTCACCTACAATAGGGCCCAGGGTGCCAACAGAGTGAGGCTGCATTACCAATATATTAGCTACTCTTATCACGAGTGTACACTTCACCTACAATAGGGCCCAGGTTGCCAACAGAGTGAGGCTGCATTACCAATATAACAGCTACTCTTAACACGAGTGTAGACTTCACCTACAATAGAGCCTAGGGTGCCTATAGAGTGAAGCTGCATTACCAATATGTTAGCTACTCTTAACACGAGTGTACACTTCACCTACAATAGGGCCCATAGTGCCAACAGAGTGAAGCTGCATTACCAATATATTAGCTACCTTTAACACGAGTGTACACTTCACCTACAATAGGGCCCAGGGTGCCAAGAGAGTGTAGCTGCATTACCAATATGTTAGCTACTCTTAACACGAGTGTACACTTCACCTACAATAGAGCCTAGGGTGCCTATAGAGTGAAGCTGCATTACCATTATATTAGCTACTCTTAACACGAGTGTAGACTTCACCTACAATAGGGCCCAGGGTGCCAACAGAGTGTAGCTGCATTACCAATATGTTAGCTACTCTTAACACGAGTGTAAACTTAACCTACAATAGGGCCTAGAGTGCCAACAGAGTGAAGCTGCATCACCAATTTGTTAGCTACTCTTAACACGACTGTACACTTCACCTACTATAGGGCCCAGGGTGCCTACAGAGTGAAGCTGCATTACCAATATGTTAGCTACCCTTAACTCGAGTGTAGACAACACCTACAATAGGGCCCAGGGTGCCATCAGAGTGAAGCTGCGTAACCAATATGTTAGCTACTCTTAACGCGAATGTAGACATCACCTACAATAGGGCCCAGGGTGCCCACAGAGTGAAGCTGCATCACCAATATGTTAGCTATCTTAACGCGAGTGTAGACATCACCTACAATAGGGCCCAGGGTGCCCACAGAGTGAAGCTGCATCACCAATATGTTAGCTACTCTTAACGCGAGTGTACACTTCACCAACAATAGGGCCCAGGGTGCCCACAGAGTGAAGCTGCATCACCAATCTGTTAGCTATCTTAACGCGAGTGTAGACATCACCTACAATAGGGCCCAGGGTGCCCACAGAGTGAAGCTGCATCACCAATATGTTAGCTACTCTTAACGCGAGTGTACACTTCACCAACAATAGGGCCTAGGGTGCCAACAGAGTGAGGCTGCATTACCAATATATCAGCTACTCTCAACACGAGTGTACACTTCACCTACAATAAAGCCTAGAGTTCCAACAGAGTGTAGCTGCATCACCAATATGTTAGCTTCTCTTAACACGAGTGTACACTTCACCTACAATAGGGCCTAGGGTGCCAACAGAGTGAAGCTGCATCACCAATATATTAGCTACTCTCAACACGAGTGTACACTTCACCTACAATAGGGCCTAGGGTGCCAACAGTGAAGCTGCATTACCAATATATTAGCTACTCGTAACACGAGTGTACACTTCACCTACAATAGGGTCCACGGTGCCTACAGCGTGAAGCTGCATTACCAATATATTGGCTACTCTTAACACGAGTGTACACTTCACCTACAATAAGGCCCAGGGTGCCAACTGAGTGAAGCTGCATTACCAATATGTTAGCTACTATTTACACGAGTGTACACTTCACCTACAATAGGGCCCTGGGGGCCAACAGAGTGAAGCTGCATTACCAATATATAAGCTACTCTTACCACGAGTGTAGACTTCACCTACAATAGGGCCTAGGGTCCCAACAGAGTGAAGCTGCTTTACCAATATATTAGCTACTCTGATCACGAGTGTAGAATTCACCTACAATAGGGCCCAGGGTGCCAACAGAGTGAAGCTGCATTTCCAATATGTTAGCTACTCTAAACACGAGTGTAGACTTCACCTGCAATAGGGCCCAAGGTGCCAACAGAGTGAAGCTGCATTACCAATATATTATTAGCTACTCTTAACACGAGTGTACACTTCATCTACTATAGGGCCCAGGGTGCCAACAGAGTGAAGCTGCATCACTAATATGTTAGCTAGTCTTAACACGAGTGTACACTTCACCTACAATAGGGCCCAGGGTGCCAACAGAGCGAACCGGCATTACCAATATATTAGCTACTCTTAACACGAGTGTACACTTCGGCCAAAAATAGGGCCTAGGGTGCCAACAGAGTGAAGCTGCATTACCAATATATTAGCTACTCTTAACACGAGCGTACACTTCACCTCCAATAGGGCCCTAGGTGCCAACAGAGTGAAGCTGCATTACCAATATATTAGCTACTCTTAACACGAGTGTACACTTCTCATACAATAGGGCCCATGGTGCCTACAGAGTGAAGCTGCATCACCAATATGTTAGCTACTCTTAACACGAGTGTACACTTCACCTGCAATAGGGCCCAGAGTGCCAACAGAGTGAGGCTGCATTACCAATATGTTAGCTACTCTTAACACGAGTGTACACTTCACCTACAATAGGGCCCTGGGTGCCTACAGAGTGAAGCTGCATCACCAATATGTTAGCTACTCTTAACACGAGTGAACACTTCACCTACAATAGAGCCCAGGGTGCCAAATGAGTGAGGCTGCATTACCAATATGTTAGCTACTCTTAACACGAGTGTACATATCACCTACAATAGAGCCCAGGGTGCCAACAGACTGAGGCTGCATTACCAATATGTTAGCTACTCTTAACACGAGTGTTCACTACACCTACAATAGGGCCCTGGGTGCCTACAGAGTGAAGCTGCATCACCAATATGTTAGCTACTCTTAACACGAGTGAACACTTCACCTACAATAGAGCCCAGGGTGCCAAATGAGTGAGGCTGCATTACCAATATGTTAGCTACTCTTAACACGAGTGTACACTTCACATACAATAGGGCCCAGGGTGCCAACAGAGTGAAGCTGCATTACCAATATGTTAGCTACTCTTAACACGAGTGTACACTTCACATACAATAGGGCCCAGAGTGCCAACAGAGTGTAGCCGCATCACCAATATATTAGCTACCCTTAACACGAGTGTACACTTCACCTACAATAGGGCCCAGGGTGCCTACAGAGTGAAGCTGCATAACCAATATATTAGCTACTCTTAACACGAGTGTAGACTTCACCTACAATAGGGCCTAGAGTGCCAACAGAGTGAAGCTGCATCACCAATATATTAGCTACTTTTAACACGAGTGTAGACTTCACCTACAATAGGGCCTAGAGTGCCAACAGAGTGAAGCTGCATCACCAATATGTTAGTTACTCTTAACACGAGTGAACACTTCACCTACAATAGAGCCCAGGGTGCCAAATGAGTGAGGCTGCATTACCAATATGTTAGCTACTCTTAACACGAGTGTACACTTCACCTACAATAGAGCCCAGGGTGCCAACAGACTGAGGCTGCATTACCAATATGTTAGCTACTCTTAACACGAGTGTACACTTCACCTACAATAGGGCCCAGAGTGCCAACAGAGTGTAGCTGCATTACCAATATGTTAGCTACTCTTAACACGAGTGTACACTTCACCTACAATAGGGCCCAGAGTGCCAACAGAGTGAAGCTGCATAACCAATATATTAGCTACTCTTAACACGAGTGTACACTTCACCTACAATAGGGCCCAGGGTGCCAACAGAGTGAAGCTGCATCACCAATATGTTAGCTACCCTTAACACGAGTGTACACTTCACCTACAATAGGTCCTAGGGTGCCTTGAGTAAGGCTGCATTACCAATATGTTAGCTACTCTTAACACGAGTGAACACTTCACCTACAATAGGGCCCAGGGTGCCAACAGAGTGAAGCTGCATTACCAATATATTATTAGCTACTCTTAACACGAGTGTACACTTCATCTACTATTGGGCCCAGGGTGCCAACAGAGTGAAGCTGCATCACTAATATGTTAGCTACTCTTAACACGAGTGTACACTTCACCTACAATAGGGCCCATGGTGCCAACAGAGCGAACCGGCATTACCAATATATTAGCTACTCTTAACACGAGTGTACACTTCACCAAAAATAGGGCCTAGGGTGCCAACAGAGTGAAGCTGCATTACCAATATATTAGCTACTCTTAACACGAGCGTACACTTCACCTCCAATAGGGCCCTGGGTGCCAACAGAGTGAAGCTGCATTACCAATATATTATCTACTCTTAACACGAGTGTACACTTCACCTACAATAGGGCCTAGGGTGCCAACAGAGTGAAGCTGCATCACCAATATGTTAGCCACTCTTAACACGAGTGTACACTTCACCTACAATAGGGCCCAGGGTGCCAACAGAGTGAAGCTGCATAACCAATCTAGTATCATCTACTCTTAACACGAGTGTACACTTCACCTACTATAGGTCCCAGGGTGCCTACAGAGTGAAGCTGCATCACCAATATGTTAGCTACTCTTAACACGAGTGTACACTTCACCTACAATAGGGCCCAGGGTGCCAACAGAGTGAAGCTGCATATCCAATATATTATTAGCTACTCTTAATACGAGTGTACACTTCACCTACTATAGGGCCCAGGGTGCCAACAGAATGAAGCTGCATTACCAATATGTTAGCTACTCTTAACACGAGTGTACACTTCACCTACAATAGAGCCTAGGGTGCCAACAGAGTGAAGCTGCATCACCAATATGTTAGCTACCCTTAACACGAGTGTACACTTCACCTACAATAGGGCCCAGGGTGCCTACCGAGTGAAGCTGCATTACCAATATATTAGCTACCTTTAACACGAGTGTACAGTTCACCTACAATAGTGCCCAGGGTGCCTACAGAGTGAAGCTGTATCACCAATATGTTAGCTACCCTTAACACGAGTGTACACTTCACCTACAATAGGGCCTAGGGTGCCTACAGAGTGAAACTGCATTACCAATATGTTAGCTACTCTTAACACGAGTGTACACTTCACCTACAATAGGGCCCAGGGTGCCAACAGAGTGAGGCTGCATTACCAATATATTAGCTACTCTTATCACGAGTGTACACTTCACCTACAATAGGGCCCAGGTTGCCAACAGAGTGGGGCTGCATTACCAATATATCAGCTACTCTTAACACGAGTGTAGACTTCACCTACAATAGAGCCTAGGGTGCCTATAGAGTGAAGCTGCATTACCAATATGTTAGCTACTCTTAACACGAGTGTACACTTCACCTACAATAGGGCCCATAGTGCCAACAGAGTGAAGCTGCATTACCAATATATTAGCTACCTTTAACACGAGTGTACACTTCACCTACAATAGGGCCCAGGGTGCCAACAGAGTGTAGCTGCATTACCAATATGTTAGCTACTCTTAACACGAGTGTACACTTCACCTACAATAGGGCCCATAGTGCCAACAGAGTGGGGCTGCATTACCAATATATCAGCTACTCTTAACACGAGTGTAGACTTCACCTACAATAGAGCCTAGGGTGCCTATAGAGTGAAGCTGCATTACCATTATATTAGCTACTCTTAACACGAGTGTAGACTTCACCTACAATAGGGCCCAGGGTGCCAACAGAGTGTAGCTGCATTACCAATATGTTAGCTACTCTTAACACGAGTGTAAACTTAACCTACAATAGGGCCTAGAGTGCCAACAGAGTGAAGCTGCATCACCAATTTGTTAGCTACTCTTAACACGACTGTACACTTCACCTACTACAGGGCCCAGGGTGCCTACAGAGTGAAGCTGCATTACCAATATGTTAGCTACCCTTAACTCGAGTGTAGACAACACCTACAATAGGGCCCAGGGTGCCATCAGAGTGAAGCTGCGTAACCAATATGTTAGCTACTCTTAACGCGAATGTAGACATCACCTACAATAGGGCCCAGGGTGCCCACAGAGTGAAGCTGCATCACCAATATGTTAGCTATCTTAACGCGAGTGTAGACATCACCTACAATAGGGCCCAGGGTGCCCACAGAGTGAAGCTGCATCACCAATATGTTAGCTACTCTTAACGCGAGTGTACACTTCACCAACAATAGGGCCCAGGGTGCCCACAGAGTGAAGCTGCATCACCAATCTGTTAGCTATCTTAACGCGAGTGTAGACATCACCTACAATAGGGCCCAGGGTGCCCACAGAGTGAAGCTGCATCACCAATATGTTAGCTACTCTTAACGCGAGTGTACACTTCACCAACAATAGGGCCTAGGGTGCCAACAGAGTGAGGCTGCATTACCAATATATCAGCTACTCTCAACACGAGTGTACACTTCACCTACAATAAAGCCTAGAGTTCCAACAGAGTGTAGCTGCATCACCAATATGTTAGCTTCTCTTAACACGAGTGTACACTTCACCTACAATAGGGCCTAGGGTGCCAACAGAGTGAAGCTGCATCACCAATATATTAGCTACTCTCAACACGAGTGTACACTTCACCTACAATAGGGCCTAGGGTGCCAACAGTGAAGCTGCATTACCAATATATTAGCTACTCGTAACACGAGTGTACACTTCACCTACAATAGGGTCCACGGTGCCTACAGCGTGAAGCTGCATTACCAATATATTGGCTACTCTTAACACGAGTGTACACTTCACCTACAATAGGGCCCAGGGTGCCAACTGAGTGAAGCTGCATTACCAATATGTTAGCTACTATTTACACGAGTGTACACTTCACCTACAATAGGGCCCTGGGGGCCAACAGAGTGAAGCTGCATTACCAATATATAAGCTACTCTTACCACGAGTGTAGACTTCACCTACAATAGGGCCTAGGGTCCCAACAGAGTGAAGCTGCTTTACCAATATATTAGCTACTCTGATCACGAGTGTAGAATTCACCTACAATAGGGCCCAGGGTGCCAACAGAGTGAAGCTGCATTTCCAATATGTTAGCTACTCTAAACACGAGTGTAGACTTCACCTGCAATAGGGCCCAAGGTGCCAACAGAGTGAAGCTGCATTACCAATATATTATTAGCTACTCTTAACACGAGTGTACACTTCATCTACAATAGGGCCCAGGGTGCCAACAGAGTGAAGCTGCATCACTAATATGTTAGCTAGTCTTAACACGAGTGTACACTTCACCTACAATAGGGCCCAGGGTGCCAACAGAGCGAACCGGCATTACCAATATATTAGCTACTCTTAACACGAGTGTACACTTCACCAAAAATAGGGCCTAGGGTGCCAACAGAGTGAAGCTGCATTACCAATATATTAGCTACTCTTAACACGAGCGTACACTTCACCTCCAATAGGGCCCTAGGTGCCAACAGAGTGAAGCTGCATTACCAATATATTAGCTACTCTTAACACGAGTGTACACTTCTCATACAATAGGGCCCATGGTGCCTACAGAGTGAAGCTGCATCACCAATATGTTAGCTACTCTTAACACGAGTGTACACTTCACCTGCAATAGGGCCCAGAGTGCCAACAGAGTGAGGCTGCATTACCAATATGTTAGCTACTCTTAACACGAGTGTACACTTCACCTACAATAGGGCCCTGGGTGCCTACAGAGTGAAGCTGCATCACCAATATGTTAGCTACTCTTAACACGAGTGAACACTTCACCTACAATAGAGCCCAGGGTGCCAAATGAGTGAGGCTGCATTACCAATATGTTAGCTACTCTTAACACGAGTGTACACTTCACCTACAATAGAGCCCAGGGTGCCAACAGATTGAGGCTGCATTACCAATATGTTAGCTACTCTTAACACGAGTGTACACTACACCTACAATAGGGCCCTGGGTGCCTACAGAGTGAAGCTGCATCACCAATATGTTAGCTACTCTTAACACGAGTGAACACTTCACCTACAATAGAGCCCAGGGTGCCTAATGAGTGAGGCTGCATTACCAATATGTTAGCTACTCTTAACACGAGTGTACACTTCACATACAATAGGGCCCAGGGTGCCAACAGAGTGAAGCTGCATTACCAATATGTTAGCTACTCTTAACACGAGTGTACACTTCACATACAATAGGGCCCAGAGTGCCAACAGAGTGTAGCTGCATCACCAATATATTAGCTACCCTTAACACGAGTGTACACTTCACCTACAATAGGGCCCAGGGTGCCTACAGAGTGAAGCTGCATAACCAATATATTAGCTACTCTTAACACGAGTGTAGACTTCACCTACAATAGGGCCTAGAGTGCCAACAGAGTGAAGCTGCATCACCAATATATTAGCTACTTTTAACACGAGTGTAGACTTCACCTACAATAGGGCCTAGAGTGCCAACAGAGTGAAGCTGCATCACCAATATGTTAGTTACTCTTAACACGAATGAACACTTCACCTACAATAGAGCCCAGGGTGCCAAATGAGTGAGGCTGCATTACCAATATGTTAGCTACTCTTAACACGAGTGTACACTTCACCTACAATAGAGCCCAGGGTGCCAACAGACTGAGGCTGCATTACCAATATGTTAGCTACTCTTAACACGAGTGTACACTTCACCTACAATAGGGCCCAGAGTGCCAACAGAGTGAAGCTGCATTACCAATATGTTACCTACTCTTAACACGAGTGTACACTTCACCTACAATAGGGCCCAGAGTGCCAACAGAGTGAAGCTGCATAACCAATATATTAGCTACTCTTAACACGAGTGTACACTTCACCTACAATAGGGCCCAGGGTGCCAACAGAGTGAAGCTGCATCACCAATATGTTAGCTACCCTTAACACGAGTGTACACTTCACCTACAATAGGTCCTAGGGTGCCTTGAGTAAGGCTGCATTACCAATATGTTAGCTACTCTTAACACGAGTGAACACTTCACCTACAATAGGGCCCTGGGTGCCAACAGAGTGAAGCTGCGTTACCAATATGTTAGCTACTCTTAACACGAGTGTACACTTCACCTACAATAGGGCCCTGGGTGCCAACAGAGTGAAGCTGCGTAACCAATATGTTAGCTACTCTTATCACGAGTGTACACTTCACCTACAATAGAGCCCAGGGTGCCTACAGAGTGAAGCTGCATTACCAATATATTAGCTACTCTTAACACGAGTGTACACTTCACCTACAATAGGGCCCTGGGTGCCTACAGAGTGAAGCTGCATTACCAATATATTAGCTACTCTTAACACAGGTGTAGACTTCACCTACAATAGGGCCCAAGGTGCCAACAGAGTGAGGCTGCATTACCAATATATTAGCTACTCTTAACACGAGTGTACACTTCACCTACAATAGGGCCTAGGGTGCCAACAGAGTGAAGCTGCATTACCAATATATTAGCTACTCTTAACACGAGTGTAGACTTCACCTACAATAGGGCCCAGGGTGCCTACAGAGTGAAGCTGCATCACCAATATGTTAGCTACTCTTAACACGAGTGTACACTTCACCTACAATAGGGCCCTGGGTGCCAACAGAGTGAAGCTGCGTTACCAATATGTTAGCTACTCTTAACACGAGTGTACACTTCACCTACAATAGGGCCCTGGGTGCCAACAGAGTGAAGCTGCGTTACCAATATGTTAGCTACTCTTAACACGAGTGTACACTTCACCTACAATAGAGCCAAGGGTGCCTACAGAGTGAAGCTGCATTACCAATATATTAGCTACTCTTAACACGAGTGTACACTTCACCTACAATAGGGCCTAGGGTGCCAACAGAGTGAAGCTGCATTACCAATATATTAGCTACTCTTAACACGAGTGTAGACTTCCCCTACAATAGGACCCAGAGTGCCAACAGAGTGAAGCTGCATCAGCAATATGTTAGCTACTCTTAACACGAGTATACACTTCACCTACAATAGGGCCTAGGGTGCCAACAGAGTGAAGCTGCATCACCAATATATTAGCTACTCTTAACACGAGTGTACACTTCACCTACAATAGGGCCCAGGGTGCCTACAGAGTGAAGCTGCATCACCGATATATTAGCTACTCTTAACACGAGTGTACACTTCACCTACAATAGGGCCCAGGGTGCCTACAGAATGTAGCTGCATCACCAATATATTAGCTACTCTTAACACGAGTGTACACTTCACCTACAATAGGGCCCAGGGTGCCAACAGAGTGAAGCTGCATCACCAATATACTAGCTACTCTTAACACGAGTGTTGACTTCACCTACAATAGGGTCCAGGGTGCCTAGTGAGTGTAGCTGCATTACCAATATGTTAGCTACTCTTAACACGATTGTACACTTCACCTACAATAGAGCCTAGGGTGCCAACAGAGTGAAGCTGCATCACCAATATGTTAGCTACCGTTAACACGAGTGTACACTTCACCTACAATAGGGCCCAGGGTGCCTACCGAGTGAAGCTGCATTACCAATATATTAGCTACCCTTAACACGAGTGTACAGTTCACCTACAATAGGGCCCAGGGTGCCTACAGAGTGAAGCTGCATCACCAATATGTTAGCTACCCTTAACACGAGTGTACACTTCACCTACAATAGGGCCTAGGGTGCCTACAGAGTGAAACTGCATTACCAATATGTTAGCTACTCTTAACACGAGTGTACACTTCACCTACAATAGGGCCCAGGGTTCCAACAGAGTGAGGCTGCATTACCAATATATTAGCTACTCTTATCACGAGTGTACACTTCACCTACAATAGGGCCCAGGGTGCCTACAGAATGTAGCTGCATCACCAATATATTAGCTACTCTTAACACGAGTGTACACTTCACCTACAATAGGGCCCAGGGTGCCAACAGAGTGAAGCTGCATCACCAATATACTAGCTACTCTTAACACGAGTGTTGACTTCACCTACAATAGGGTCCAGGGTGCCTAGAGAGTGTAGCTGCATTACCAATATGTTAGCTACTCTTAACACGATTGTACACTTCACCTACAATAGAGCCTAGGGTGCCAACAGAGTGAAGCTGCATCACCAATATGTTAGCTACTCTTAACACGATTGTACACTTCACCTACAATAGAGCCTAGGGTGCCAACAGAGTGAAGCTGCATCACCAATATGTTAGCTACCGTTAACACGAGTGTACACTTCACCTACAATAGGGCCCAGGGTGCCAACAGAGTGTAGCTGCATTACCAATAAGTTAGCTACTCTTAACACGAGTGTAAACTTAACCTACAATAGGGCCTAGAGTGCCAACAGAGTGAAGCTGCATCACCAATTTGTTAGCTACTCTTAACACGAGTGTACACTTCACCTACTATAGGGCCCAGGGTGCCTACAGAGTGAAGCTGCATTACCAATATGTTAGTTACCCTTAACTCGAGTGTAGACATCACCTACAATAGGGCCCAGGGTGCCAACAGAGTGAAGCTGCGTAACCAAATGTTAGCTACTCTTAACGCGAGTGTAGACATCACCTACAATAGGGCCCAGGGTGCCCACAGAGTGAAGCTGCATCACCAATATGTTAGCTACTCTTAACGCGAGTGTAGACATCACCTACAATAGGGCCCAGGGTGCCCACAGAGTGAAGCTGCATCACCAATATGTTAGCTACTCTTAACGCGAGTGTACACTTCACCTACAATAGGGCCCAGGGTGCCAACAGAGTGTAGCTGTATCACCAATATGTTAGCTACTCTCAACACGAGTGTACACTTCACCTACAATAGTGCCTAGAGTGCCAACAGAGTGTAGCTGCATTACCAATATGTTAGCTACTCTTAACACGAGTGTACACTTTACCTACAATAGGGCCTAGGGTGCCAACAGAGTGAAGCTGCATCACCAATATATTAGCTATTCTCAACACGAGTGTACACTTCACCTACAATAGGGCCTAGGGTGCCAACAGTGAAGCTGCATTACCAATATATTAGCTACTCTTAACACGAGTGTACACTTCACCTACAATAGGGTCCACGGTGCCTACAGAGTGAAGCTGCATTACCAATATATTGGCTACTCTTAACACGAGTGTACACTTCACCTACAATAGGGTCCAGGGTGCCAACTGAGTGAAGCTGCATTACCAATATGTTAGCTACTCTTTACACGAGTGTACACTTCACCTACAAAGGGCCCTGGGGGCCAACAGAGTGAAGCTGCATTACCAATATATTAGCTACTCTTACCACGAGTGTAGACTTCACCTACAATAGGGCCTAGGGTGCCAACAGAGTGAAGCTGCTTTACCAATATATTAGCTACTCTGATCACGAGTGTAGAATTCACCTACAATAGGGCCCAGGGTGCCAACAGAGTGAAGCTGCATTTCCAATATGTTAGCTACTCTAAACACGAGTGTAGACTTCACCTGCAATAGGGCCCAGGGTGCCAACAGAGTGAAGCTGCATTACCAATATATTATTAGCTACTCTTAACACGAGTGTACACTTCATCTACTATAGGGCCCAGGGTGCCAACAGAGTGAAGCTGCATCACTAATATGTTAGCTACTCTTAACACGAGTGTACACTTCACCTACAATAGGGCCCATGGTGCCAACAGAGCGAACCGGCATTACCAATATATTAGCTACTCTTAACACGAGTGTACACTTCACCAAAAATAGGGCCTAGGGTGCCAACAGAGTGAAGCTGCATTACCTATATATTAGCTACTCTTAACACGAGCGTACACTTCACCTCCAATAGGGCCCTGGGTGCCAACAGAGTGAAGCTGCATTACCAATATATTATCTACTCTTAACACGAGTGTACACTTCACTTACAATAGGGCCTAGGGTGCCAACAGAGTGAAGCTGCATCACCAATATGTTAGCCACTCTTAACACGAGTGTACACTTCACCTACAATAGGGCCCAGGGTGCCAACAGAGTGAAGCTGCATAACCAATCTAGTATCATCTACTCTTAACACGAGTGTACACTTCACCTACTATAGGTCCCAGGGTGCCTACAGAGTGAAGCTGCATCACCAATATGTTAGCTACTCTTAACACGAGTGTACACTTCACCTACAATAGGGCCCAGGGTGCCAACAGAGTGAAGCTGCATATCCAATATATTATTAGCTACTCTTAATACGAGTGTACACTTCACCTACTATAGGGCCCAGGGTGCCAACAGAATGAAGCTGCATTACCAATATGTTAGCTACTCTTAACACGAGTGTACACTTCACCTACAATAGAGCCTAGGGTGCCAACAGAGTGAAGCTGCATCACCAATATGTTAGCTACCCTTAACACGAGTGTACACTTCACCTACAATAGGGCCCAGGGTGCCTACCGAGTGAAGTT
This sequence comes from Meconema thalassinum, assembly GCA_946902985.2. Lineage (NCBI taxonomy): Eukaryota > Metazoa > Arthropoda > Insecta > Orthoptera > Tettigoniidae > Meconema > Meconema thalassinum. Next base: position 447,758,923 of record OX336394.1, on the reverse strand, counting down.
GCATTACCAATATATTAGCTACCTTTAACACGAGTGTACAGTTCACCTACAATAGTGCCCAGGGTGCCTACAGAGTGAAGCTGCATCACCAATATGTTAGCTACCCTTAACACGAGTGTACACTTCACCTACAATAGGGCCTAGGGTGCCTACAGAGTGAAACTGCATTACCAATATGTAAGCTACTCTTAACACGAGTGTACACTTCACCTACAATAGGGCCCAGGGTGCCAACAGAGTGAGGCTGCATTACCAATATATTAGCTACTCTTATCACGAGTGTACACTTCACCTACAATAGGGCCCAGGTTGCCAACAGAGTGAGGCTGCATTACCAATATATCAGCTACTCTTAACACGAGTGTAGACTTCACCTACAATAGAGCCTAGGGTGCCTATAGAGTGAAGCTGCATTACCAATATGTTAGCTACTCTTAACACGAGTGTACACTTCACCTACAATAGGGCCCAGAGTGCCAACAGAGTGAAGCTGCATTACCAATATATTAGCTACCTTTAACACGAGTGTACACTTCACCTACAATAGGGCCCAGGGTGCCAAGAGAGTGTAGCTGCATTACCAATATGTTAGCTACTCTTAACACGAGTGTACACTTCACCTACAATAGAGCCTAGGGTGCCTATAGAGTGAAGCTGCATTACCATTATATTAGCTACTCTTAACACGAGTGTAGACTTCACCTACAATAGGGCCCAGGGTGCCAACAGAGTGTAGCTGCATTACCAATATGTTAGCTACTCTTAACACGAGTGTAAACTTAACCTACAATAGGGCCTAGAGTGCCAACAGAGTGAAGCTGCATCACCAATTTGTTAGCTACTCTTAACACGACTGTACACTTCACCTACTATAGGGCCCAGGGTGCCTACAGAGTGAAGCTGCATTACCAATATGTTAGCTACCCTTAACTCGAGTGTAGACAACACCTACAATAGGGCCCAGGGTGCCATCAGAGTGAAGCTGCGTAACCAATATGTTAGCTACTCTTAACGCGAATGTAGACATCACCTACAATAGGGCCCAGGGTGCCCACAGAGTGAAGCTGCATCACCAATATGTTAGCTATCTTAACGCGAGTGTAGACATCACCTACAATAGGGCCCAGGGTGCCCACAGAGTGAAGCTGCATCACCAATATGTTAGCTACTCTTAACGCGAGTGTACACTTCACCAACAATAGGGCCCAGGGTGCCCACAGAGTGAAGCTGCATCACCAATCTGTTAGCTATCTTAACGCGAGTGTACACATCACCTACAATAGGGCCCAGGGTGCCCACAGAGTGAAGCTGCATCACCAATATGTTAGCTACTCTTAACGCGAGTGTACACTTCACCAACAATAGGGCCTAGGGTGCCAACAGAGTGAGGCTGCATTACCAATATATCAGCTACTCTCAACACGAGTGTACACTTCACCTACAATAAAGCCTAGAGTTCCAACAGAGTGTAGCTGCATTACCAATATGTTAGCTACTCTTAACACGAGTGTACACTTCACCTACAATAGGGCCTAGGGTGCCAACAGAGTGAAGCTGCATCACCAATATATTAGCTACTCTCAACACGAGTGTACACTTCACCTACAATAGGGCCTAGGGTGCCAACAGTGAAGCTGCATTACCAATATATTAGCTACTCGTAACACGAGTGTACACTTCACCTACAATAGGGTCCACGGTGCCTACAGCGTGAAGCTGCATTACCAATATATTGGCTACTCTTAACACGAGTGTACACTTCACCTACAATAGGGCCCAGGGTGCCAACTGAGTGAAGCTGCATTACCAATATGTTAGCTACTATTTACACGAGTGTACACTACACCTACAATAGGGCCCTGGGGGCCAACAGAGTGAAGCTGCATTACCAATATATAAGCTACTCTTACCACGAGTGTAGACTTCACCTACAATAGGGCCTAGGGTGCCAACAGAGTGAAGCTGCTTTACCAATATATAAGCTACTCTGATCACGAGGGTAGAATTCACCTACAATAGGGCCCAGGGTGCCAACAGTTTGAAGCTGCATTTCCAATATGTTAGCTACTCTAAACACGAGTGTAGACTTCACCTGCAATAGGGCCCAAGGTGCCAACAGAGTGAAGCTGCATTACCAATATATTATTAGCTACTCTTAAAACGAGTGTACACTTCATCTACTATAGGGCCCAGGGTGCCAACAGAGTGAAGCTGCATCACTAATATGTTAGCTAGTCTTAACACGAGTGTACACTTCACCTACAATAGGGCCCAGGGTGCCAACAGAGCGAACCGGCATTACCAATATATTAGCTACTCTTAACACGAGTGTACACTTCACCAAAAATAGGGCCTAGGGTGCCAACAGAGTGAAGCTGCATTACCAATATATTAGCTACTCTTAACACGAGCGTACACTTCACCTCCAATAGGGCCCTAGGTGCCAACAGAGTGAAGCTGCATTACCAATATATTAGCTACTCTTAACACGAGTGTACACTTCTCATACAATAGGGCCCAGGGTGCCAAAAGAGTGAGGCTGCATTACCAATATGTTAGGTACTCTTAACACGAGTGTACACTTCACCTACAATAGGGCCCATGGTGCCTACAGAGTGAAGCTGCATCACCAATATGTTAGCTACTCTTAACACGAGTGTACACTTCACCTGCAATAGGGCCCAGAGTGCCAACAGAGTGAGGCTGCATTACCAATATGTTAGCTACTCTTAACACGAGTGTACACTTCACCTACAATAGGGCCCTGGGTGCCAACAGAGTGTAGCTGCATCACCAATATATTAGCTACCCTTAACACGAGTGCACACTTCACCTACAATAGGGCCCTGGGTTCCTACAGAGTGAGGCTGCATCACCAATATATTAGCTACTCTTAACACGAGTGTAGACTTCACCTACAATAGGGCCTAGAGTGCCAACAGAGTGAAGCTGCATCACCAATATGTTAGCTACTCTTAACACGAGTGAACACTTCACCTACAATAGAGCCCAGGGTGCCAAATGAGTGAGGCTGCATTACCAATATGTTAGCTACTCTTAACACGAGTGTACACTTCACCTACAATAGGGCCCAGAGTGCCAACAGAGTGAAGCTGCATAACCAATATATTAGCTACTCTTAACACGAGTGTACACTTCACCTACAATAGGGCCCAGGGTGACAACAGAGTGAAGCTGCATCACCAATATGTTAGCTACCCTTAACACGAGTGTACACTTCACCTACAATAGGTCCTAGGGTGCCTACAGAGTAAGGCTGCATTACCAATATGTTAGCTACTCTTAACACGAGTGAACACTTCACCTACAATAGGGCCCTGGCTGCCAACAGAGTGAAGCTGCGTTACCAATATGTTAGCTACTCTTAACACGAGTGTACACTTCACCTACAATAGGGCCCTGGGTGCCAACAGAGTGAAGCTGCGTAACCAATATGTTAGCTACTCTTATCACGAGTGTACACTTCACCTACAATAGAGCCCAGGGTGCCTACAGAGTGAAGCTGCATTACCAATATATTAGCTACTCTTAACACGAGTGTACACTTCACCTACAATAGGGCCCTGGGTGCCTACAGAGTGAAGCTGCATTACCAATATATTAGCTACTCTTAACACAGGTGTAGACTTCACCTACAATAGGGCCCAAGGTGCCAACAGAGTGAGGCTGCATTACCAATATATTAGCTACTCTTAACACGAGTGTACACTTCACCTACAATAGGGCCTAGGGTGCCAACAGAGTGAAGCTGCATTACCAATATATTAGCTACTCTTAACACGAGTGTAGGCTTCACCTACAATAGGGCCCAGGGTGCCTACAGAGTGAAGCTGCATCACCAATATGTTAGCTACTCTTAACACGAGTGTACACTTCACCTACAATAGGGCCCTGGGTGCCAACAGAGTGAAGCTGCGTTACCAATATGTTAGCTACTCTTAACACGAGTGTACACTTCACCTACAATAGGGCCAAGGGTGCCTACAGAGTGAAGCTGCATTACCAATATATTAGCTACTCTTAACACGAGTGTACACTTCACCTACAATAGGGCCTAGGGTGCCAACAGAGTGAAGCTGCATTACCAATATATTAGCTACTCGTAACACGAGTGTAGACTTCACCTACAATAGGGCCCAGAGTGCCAACAGAGTGAAGCTGCATCACCAATATGTTAGCTACTCTTAACACGAGTATACACTTCACCTACAATAGGGACTAGGGTGCCAACAGAGTGAAGCTGCATCACCAATATCTTAGCTACTCTTAACACGAGTGTACACTTCACCTACAATAGGGCCCAGGGTGCCTACAGAGTTAAGCTGCATCACCGATATATTAGCTACTCTTAACACGAGTGTACACTTCACCTACAATAGGGCCCAGGGTGCCTACAGAATGTAGCTGCATCACCAATATATTAGCTACTCTTAACACGAGTGTACACTTCACCTACAATAGGGCCCAGGGTGCCAACAGAGTGAAGCTGCATCACCAATATACTAGCTACTCTTAACACGAGTGTTGACTTCACCTACAATAGGGTCCAGGGTGCCTAGAGAGTGTAGCTGCATTACCAATATGTTAGCTACTCTTAACACGATTGTACACTTCACCTACAATAGAGCCTAGGGTGCCAACAGAGTGAAGCTGCATCACCAATATGTTAGCTACCGTTAACACGAGTGTACACTTCACCTACAATAGGGCCCAGGGTGCCTACCGAGTGAAGCTGCATTACCAATATATTTGCTACCCTTAACACGAGTGTACAGTTCACCTACAATAGGGCCCAGGGTGCCTACAGAGTGAAGCTGCATCACCAATATGTTAGCTACCCTTAACACGAGTGTACACTTCACCTACAATAGGGCCCAGGGTGCCTACCGAGTGAAGCTGCATTACCAATATGTTAGCTACTCTTAACACGAGTGTACACTTCACCAACAATAGGGCCCAGAGTGCCAACAGAGTGAAGCTGCATTACCAATATATTAGCTACCCTTAACACGAGTGTACACTTCACCTACAATAGGGCCCAGGGTGCCAAGAGAGTGTAGCTGCATTACCAATATGTTAGCTACTCTAAACACGAGTGTACACTTCACCTACAATAGAGCCTAGGGTGCCAACAGAGTGAAGCTGCGTTACCAATATGTTAGCTACCCTTAACACGAGTGTAGACTTCACCTACAATAGAGCCTAGGGTGCCAACAGAGTGTAGCTGCATTACCAATATGTTAGCTACTCTTAACACGAGTGTACACTTCACCTACAATAGGGCCTAGGGTGCCTACAGAGTGAAACTGCATTACCAATATGTTAGCTACTCTTAACACGAGTGTACACTTCACCTACAATAGGGCCCAGGGTGCCAACAGAGTGAGGCTGCATTACCAATATATTAGCTACTCTTATCACGAGTGTACACTTCACCTACAATAGGGCCCAGGTTGCCAACAGAGTGGGGCTGCATTACCAATATATCAGCTACTCTTAACACGAGTGTAGACTTCACCTACAATAGAGCCTAGGGTGCCTATAGAGTGAAGCTGCATTACCAATATGTTAGCTACTCTTAACACGAGTGTACACTTCACCTACAATAGGGCCCATAGTGCCAACAGAGTGAAGCTGCATTACCAATATATTAGCTACCTTTAACACGAGTGTACACTTCACCTACAATAGGGCCCAGGGTGCCAACAGAGTGTAGCTGCATTACCAATATGTTAGCTACTCTTAACACGAGTGTACACTTCACCTACAATAGGGCCCATAGTGCCAACAGAGTGGGGCTGCATTACCAATATATCAGCTACTCTTAACACGAGTGTAGACTTCACCTACAATAGAGCCTAGGGTGCCTATAGAGTGAAGCTGCATTACCATTATATTAGCTACTCTTAACACGAGTGTAGACTTCACCTACAATAGGGCCCAGGGTGCCAACAGAGTGTAGCTGCATTACCAATATGTTAGCTACTCTTAACACGAGTGTAAACTTAACCTACAATAGGGCCTAGAGTGCCAACAGAGTGAAGCTGCATCACCAATTTGTTAGCTACTCTTAACACGACTGTACACTTCACCTACTACAGGGCCCAGGGTGCCTACAGAGTGAAGCTGCATTACCAATATGTTAGCTACCCTTAACTCGAGTGTAGACAACACCTACAATAGGGCCCAGGGTGCCATCAGAGTGAAGCTGCGTAACCAATATGTTAGCTACTCTTAACGCGAATGTAGACATCACCTACAATAGGGCCCAGGGTGCCCACAGAGTGAAGCTGCATCACCAATATGTTAGCTATCTTAACGCGAGTGTAGACATCACCTACAATAGGGCCCAGGGTGCCCACAGAGTGAAGCTGCATCACCAATATGTTAGCTACTCTTAACGCGAGTGTACACTTCACCAACAATAGGGCCCAGGGTGCCCACAGAGTGAAGCTGCATCACCAATCTGTTAGCTATCTTAACGCGAGTGTAGACATCACCAACAATAGGGCCCAGGGTGCCCACAGAGTGAAGCTGCATCACCAATATGTTAGCTACTCTTAACGCGAGTGTACACTTCACCAACAATAGGGCCTAGGGTGCCAACAGAGTGAGGCTGCATTACCAATATATCAGCTACTCTCAACACGAGTGTACACTTCACCTACAATAAAGCCTAGAGTTCCAACAGAGTGTAGCTGCATCACCAATATGTTAGCTTCTCTTAACACGAGTGTACACTTCACCTACAATAGGGCCTAGGGTGCCAACAGAGTGAAGCTGCATCACCAATATATTAGCTACTCTCAACACGAGTGTACACTTCACCTACAATAGGGCCTAGGGTGCCAACAGTGAAGCTGCATTACCAATATATTAGCTACTCGTAACACGAGTGTACACTTCACCTACAATAGGGTCCACGGTGCCTACAGCGTGAAGCTGCATTACCAATATATTGGCTACTCTTAACACGAGTGTACACTTCACCTACAATAGGGCCCAGGGTGCCAACTGAGTGAAGCTGCATTACCAATATGTTAGCTACTATTTACACGAGTGTACACTTCACCTACAATAGGGCCCTGGGGGCCAACAGAGTGAAGCTGCATTACCAATATATAAGCTACTCTTACCACGAGTGTAGACTTCACCTACAATAGGGCCTAGGGTCCCAACAGAGTGAAGCTGCTTTACCAATATATTAGCTACTCTGATCACGAGTGTAGAATTCACCTACAATAGGGCCCAGGGTGCCAACAGAGTGAAGCTGCATTTCCAATATGTTAGCTACTCTAAACACGAGTGTAGACTTCACCAGCAATAGGGCCCAAGGTGCCAACAGAGTGAAGCTGCATTACCAATATATTATTAGCTACTCTTAACACGAGTGTACACTTCATCTACAATAGGGCCCAGGGTGCCAACAGAGTGAAGCTGCATCACTAATATGTTAGCTAGTCTTAACACGAGTGTACACTTCACCTACAATAGGGCCCAGGGTGCCAACAGAGCGAACCGGCATTACCAATATATTAGCTACTCTTAACACGAGTGTACACTTCACCAAAAATAGGGCCTAGGGTGCCAACAGAGTGAAGCTGCATTACCAATATATTAGCTACTCTTAACACGAGCGTACACTTCACCTCCAATAGGGCCCTAGGTGCCAACAGAGTGAAGCTGCATTACCAATATATTAGCTACTCTTAACACGAGTGTACACTTCTCATACAATAGGGCCCATGGTGCCTACAGAGTGAAGCTGCATCACCAATATGTTAGCTACTCTTAACACGAGTGTACACTTCACCTGCAATAGGGCCCAGAGTGCCAACAGAGTGAGGCTGCATTACCAATATGTTAGCTACTCTTAACACGAGTGTACACTTCACCTACAATAGGGCCCTGGGTGCCTACAGAGTGAAGCTGCATCACCAATATGTTAGCTACTCTTAACACGAGTGAACACTTCACCTACAATAGAGCCCAGGGTGCCAAATGAGTGAGGCTGCATTACCAATATGTTAGCTACTCTTAACACGAGTGTACACTTCACCTACAATAGAGCCCAGGGTGCCAACAGATTGAGGCTGCATTACCAATATGTTAGCTACTCTTAACACGAGTGTACACTACACCTACAATAGGGCCCTGGGTGCCTACAGAGTGAAGCTGCATCACCAATATGTTAGCTACTCTTAACACGAGTGAACACTTCACCTACAATAGAGCCCAGGGTGCCTAATGAGTGAGGCTGCATTACCAATATGTTAGCTACTCTTAACACGAGTGTACACTTCACATACAATAGGGCCCAGGGTGCCAACAGAGTGAAGCTGCATTACCAATATGTTAGCTACTCTTAACACGAGTGTACACTTCACATACAATAGGGCCCAGAGTGCCAACAGAGTGTAGCTGCATCACCAATATATTAGCTACCCTTAACACGAGTGTACACTTCACCTACAATAGGGCCCAGGGTGCCTACAGAGTGAAGCTGCATAACCAATATATTAGCTACTCTTAACACGAGTGTAGACTTCACCTACAATAGGGCCTAGAGTGCCAACAGAGTGAAGCTGCATCACCAATATATTAGCTACTTTTAACACGAGTGTAGACTTCACCTACAATAGGGCCTAGAGTGCCAACAGAGTGAAGCTGCATCACCAATATGTTAGTTACTCTTAACACGAATGAACACTTCACCTACAATAGAGCCCAGGGTGCCAAATGAGTGAGGCTGCATTACCAATATGTTAGCTACTCTTAACACGAGTGTACACTTCACCTACAATAGAGCCCAGGGTGCCAACAGACTGAGGCTGCATTACCAATATGTTAGCTACTCTTAACACGAGTGTACACTTCACCTACAATAGGGCCCAGAGTGCCAACAGAGTGAAGCTGCATTACCAATATGTTACCTACTCTTAACACGAGTGTACACTTCACCTACAATAGGGCCCAGAGTGCCAACAGAGTGAAGCTGCATAACCAATATATTAGCTACTCTTAACACGAGTGTACACTTCACCTACAATAGGGCCCAGGGTGCCAACAGAGTGAAGCTGCATCACCAATATGTTAGCTACCCTTAACACGAGTGTACACTTCACCTACAATAGGTCCTAGGGTGCCTTGAGTAAGGCTGCATTACCAATATGTTAGCTACTCTTAACACGAGTGAACACTTCACCTACAATAGGGCCCTGGGTGCCAACAGAGTGAAGCTGCGTTACCAATATGTTAGCTACTCTTAACACGAGTGTACACTTCACCTACAATAGGGCCCTGGGTGCCAACAGAGTGAAGCTGCGTAACCAATATGTTAGCTACTCTTATCACGAGTGTACACTTCACCTACAATAGAGCCCAGGGTGCCTACAGAGTGAAGCTGCATTACCAATATATTAGCTACTCTTAACACGAGTGTACACTTCACCTACAATAGGGCCCTGGGTGCCTACAGAGTGAAGCTGCATTACCAATATATTAGCTACTCTTAACACAGGTGTAGACTTCACCTACAATAGGGCCCAAGGTGCCAACAGAGTGAGGCTGCATTACCAATATATTAGCTACTCTTAACACGAGTGTACACTTCACCTACAATAGGGCCTAGGGTGCCAACAGAGTGAAGCTGCATTACCAATATATTAGCTACTCTTAACACGAGTGTAGACTTCACCTACAATAGGGCCCAGGGTGCCTACAGAGTGAAGCTGCATCACCAATATGTTAGCTACTCTTAACACGAGTGTACACTTCACCTACAATAGGGCCCTGGGTGCCAACAGAGTGAAGCTGCGTTACCAATATGTTAGCTACTCTTAACACGAGTGTACACTTCACCTACAATAGGGCCCTGGGTGCCAACAGAGTGAAGCTGCGTTACCAATATGTTAGCTACTCTTAACACGAGTGTACACTTCACCTACAATAGAGCCAAGGGTGCCTACAGAGTGAAGCTGCATTACCAATATATTAGCTACTCTTAACACGAGTGTACACTTCACCTACAATAGGGCCTAGGGTGCCAACAGAGTGAAGCTGCATTACCAATATATTAGCTACTCTTAACACGAGTGTAGACTTCCCCTACAATAGGACCCAGAGTGCCAACAGAGTGAAGCTGCATCAGCAATATGTTAGCTACTCTTAACACGAGTATACACTTCACCTACAATAGGGCCTAGGGTGCCAACAGAGTGAAGCTGCATCACCAATATATTAGCTACTCTTAACACGAGTGTACACTTCACCTACAATAGGGCCCAGGGTGCCTACAGAGTGAAGCTGCATCACCGATATATTAGCTACTCTTAACACGAGTGTACACTTCACCTACAATAGGGCCCAGGGTGCCTACAGAATGTAGCTGCATCACCAATATATTAGCTACTCTTAACACGAGTGTACACTTCACCTACAATAGGGCCCAGGGTGCCAACAGAGTGAAGCTGCATCACCAATATACTAGCTACTCTTAACACGAGTGTTGACTTCACCTACAATAGGGTCCAGGGTGCCTAGTGAGTGTAGCTGCATTACCAATATGTTAGCTACTCTTAACACGATTGTACACTTCACCTACAATAGAGCCTAGGGTGCCAACAGAGTGAAGCTGCATCACCAATATGTTAGCTACCGTTAACACGAGTGTACACTTCACCTACAATAGGGCCCAGGGTGCCTACCGAGTGAAGCTGCATTACCAATATATTAGCTACCCTTAACACGAGTGTACAGTTCACCTACAATAGGGCCCAGGGTGCCTACAGAGTGAAGCTGCATCACCAATATGTTAGCTACCCTTAACACGAGTGTACACTTCACCTACAATAGGGCCTAGGGTGCCTACAGAGTGAAACTGCATTACCAATATGTTAGCTACTCTTAACACGAGTGTACACTTCACCTACAATAGGGCCCAGGGTGCCAACAGAGTGAGGCTGCATTACCAATATATTAGCTACTCTTATCACGAGTGTACACTTCACCTACAATAGGGCCCAGGGTGCCTACAGAATGTAGCTGCATCACCAATATATTAGCTACTCTTAACACGAGTGTACACTTCACCTACAATAGGGCCCAGGGTGCCAACAGAGTGAAGCTGCATCACCAATATACTAGCTACTCTTAACACGAGTGTTGACTTCACCTACAATAGGGTCCAGGGTGCCTAGAGAGTGTAGCTGCATTACCAATATGTTAGCTACTCTTAACACGATTGTACACTTCACCTACAATAGAGCCTAGGGTGCCAACAGAGTGAAGCTGCATCACCAATATGTTAGCTACTCTTAACACGATTGTACACTTCACCTACAATAGAGCCTAGGGTGCCAACAGAGTGAAGCTGCATCACCAATATGTTAGCTACCGTTAACACGAGTGTACACTTCACCTACAATAGGGCCCAGGGTGCCAACAGAGTGTAGCTGCATTACCAATAAGTTAGCTACTCTTAACACGAGTGTAAACTTAACCTACAATAGGGCCTAGAGTGCCAACAGAGTGAAGCTGCATCACCAATTTGTTAGCTACTCTTAACACGAGTGTACACTTCACCTACTATAGGGCCCAGGGTGCCTACAGAGTGAAGCTGCATTACCAATATGTTAGTTACCCTTAACTCGAGTGTAGACATCACCTACAATAGGGCCCAGGGTGCCAACAGAGTGAAGCTGCGTAACCAAATGTTAGCTACTCTTAACGCGAGTGTAGACATCACCTACAATAGGGCCCAGGGTGCCCACAGAGTGAAGCTGCATCACCAATATGTTAGCTACTCTTAACGCGAGTGTAGACATCACCTACAATAGGGCCCAGGGTGCCCACAGAGTGAAGCTGCATCACCAATATGTTAGCTACTCTTAACGCGAGTGTACACTTCACCTACAATAGGGCCCAGGGTGCCAACAGAGTGTAGCTGTATCACCAATATGTTAGCTACTCTCAACACGAGTGTACACTTCACCTACAATAGTGCCTAGAGTGCCAACAGAGTGTAGCTGCATTACCAATATGTTAGCTACTCTTAACACGAGTGTACACTTTACCTACAATAGGGCCTAGGGTGCCAACAGAGTGAAGCTGCATCACCAATATATTAGCTATTCTCAAAACGAGTGTACACTTCACCTACAATAGGGCCTAGGGTGCCAACAGTGAAGCTGCATTACCAATATATTAGCTACTCTTAACACGAGTGTACACTTCACCTACAATAGGGTCCACGGTGCCTACAGAGTGAAGCTGCATTACCAATATATTGGCTACTCTTAACACGAGTGTACACTTCACCTACAATAGGGCCCAGGGTGCCAACTGAGTGAAGCTGCATTACCAATATGTTAGCTACTCTTTACACGAGTGTACACTTCACCTACAAAGGGCCCTGGGGGCCAACAGAGTGAAGCTGCATTACCAATATATTAGCTACTCTTACCACGAGTGTAGACTTCACCTACAATAGGGCCTAGGGTGCCAACAGAGTGAAGCTGCTTTACCAATATATTAGCTACTCTGATCACGAGTGTAGAATTCACCTACAATAGGGCCCAGGGTGCCAACAGAGTGAAGCTGCATTTCCAATATGTTAGCTACTCTAAACACGAGTGTAGACTTCACCTGCAATAGGGCCCAGGGTGCCAACAGAGTGAAGCTGCATTACCAATATATTATTAGCTACTCTTAACACGAGTGTACACTTCATCTACTATAGGGCCCAGGGTGCCAACAGAGTGAAGCTGCATCACTAATATGTTAGCTACTCTTAACACGAGTGTACACTTCACCTACAATAGGGCCCATGGTGCCAACAGAGCGAACCGGCATTACCAATATATTAGCTACTCTTAACACGAGTGTACACTTCACCAAAAATAGGGCCTAGGGTGCCAACAGAGTGAAGCTGCATTACCTATATATTAGCTACTCTTAACACGAGCGTACACTTCACCTCCAATAGGGCCCTGGGTGCCAACAGAGTGAAGCTGCATTACCAATATATTATCTACTCTTAACACGAGTGTACACTTCACCTACAATAGGGCCTAGGGTGCCAACAGAGTGAAGCTGCATCACCAATATGTTAGCCACTCTTAACACGAGTGTACACTTCACCTACAATAGGGCCCAGGGTGCCAACAGAGTGAAGCTGCATAACCAATCTAGTATCATCTACTCTTAACACGAGTGTACACTTCACCTACTATAGGTCCCAGGGTGCCTACAGAGTGAAGCTGCATCACCAATATGTTAGCTACTCTTAACACGAGTGTACACTTCACCTACAATAGGGCCCAGGGTGCCAACAGAGTGAAGCTGCATATCCAATATATTATTAGCTACTCTTAATACGAGTGTACACTTCACCTACTATAGGGCCCAGGGTGCCAACAGAATGAAGCTGCATTACCAATATGTTAGCTACTCTTAACACGAGTGTACACTTCACCTACAATAGAGCCTAGGGTGCCAACAGAGTGAAGCTGCATCACCAATATGTTAGCTACCCTTAACACGAGTGTACACTTCACCTACAATAGGGCCCAGGGTGCCTACCGAGTGAAGTTGCATTACCAATATATTAGCTACCTTTAACACGAGTGTACAGTTCACCTACAATAGTGCCCAGGGTGCCTACAGAGTGAAGCTGCATCACCAATATGTTAGCTACCCTTAACACGAGTGTACACTTCACCTACAATAGGGCCTAGGGTGCCTACAGAGTGAAACTGCATTACCAATATGTTAGCTACTCTTAACACGAGTGTACACTTCACCTACAATAGGGCCCAGGGTGCCAACAGAGTGAGGCTGCATTACCAATATATTAGCTACTCTTATCACGAGTGTACACTTCACCTACAATAGGGCCCAGGTTGCCAACAGAGTGAGGCTGCATTACCAATATATCAGCTACTCTTAACACGAGTGTAGACTTCACCTACAATAGAGCCTAGGGTGCCTATAGAGTGAAGCTGCATTACCAATATGTTAGCTACTCTTAACACGAGTGTACACTTCACCTACAATAGGGCCCAGAGTGCCAACAGAGTGAAGCTGCATTACCAATATATTAGCTACCTTTAACACGAGTGTACACTTCACCTACAATAGGGCCCAGGGTGCCAAGAGAGTGTAGCTGCATTACCAATATGTTAGCTACTCTTAACACGAGTGTACACTTCACCTACAATAGAGCCTAGGGTGCCTATAGAGTGAAGCTGCATTACCATTATATTAGCTACTCTTAACACGAGTGTAGACTTCACCTACAATAGGGCCCAGGGTGCCAACAGAGTGTAGCTGCATTACAAATATGTTAGCTACTCTTAACACGAGTGTAAACTTAACCTACAATAGGGCCTAGAGTGCCAACAGAGTGAAGCTGCATCACCAATTTGTTAGCTACTCTTAACACGACTGTACACTTCACCTACTATAGGGCCCAGGGTGCCTACAGAGTGAAGCTGCATTACCAATATGTTAGCTACCCTTAACTCGAGTGTAGACAACACCTACAATAGGGCCCAGGGTGCCATCAGAGTGAAGCTGCGTAACCAATATGTTAGCTACTCTTAACGCGAATGTAGACATCACCTACAATAGGGCCCAGGGTGCCCACAGAGTGAAGCTGCATCACCAATATGTTAGCTATCTTAACGCGAGTGTAGACATCACCTACAATAGGGCCCAGGGTGCCCACAGAGTGAAGCTGCATCACCAATATGTTAGCTACTCTTAACGCGAGTGTACACTTCACCAACAATAGGGCCCAGGGTGCCCACAGAGTGAAGCTGCATCACCAATCTGTTAGCTATCTTAACGCGAGTGTACACATCACCTACAATAGGGCCCAGGGTGCCCACAGAGTGAAGCTGCATCACCAATATGTTAGCTACTCTTAACGCGAGTGTACACTTCACCAACAATAGGGCCTAGGGTGCCAACAGAGTGAGGCTGCATTACCAATATATCAGCTACTCTCAACACGAGTGTACACTTCACCTACAATAAAGCCTAGAGTTCCAACAGAGTGTAGCTGCATTACCAATATGTTAGCTACTCTTAACACGAGTGTACACTTCACCTACAATAGGGCCTAGGGTGCCAACAGAGTGAAGCTGCATCACCAATATATTAGCTACTCTCAACACGAGTGTACACTTCACCTACAATAGGGCCTAGGGTGCCAACAGTGAAGCTGCATTACCAATATATTAGCTACTCGTAACACGAGTGTACACTTCACCTACAATAGGGTCCACGGTGCCTACAGCGTGAAGCTGCATTACCAATATATTGGCTACTCTTAACACGAGTGTACACTTCACCTACAATAGGGCCCAGGGTGCCAACTGAGTGAAGCTGCATTACCAATATGTTAGCTACTATTTACACGAGTGTACACTACACCTACAATAGGGCCCTGGGGGCCAACAGAGTGAAGCTGCATTACCAATATATAAGCTACTCTTACCACGAGTGTAGACTTCACCTACAATAGGGCCTAGGGTGCCAACAGAGTGAAGCTGCTTTACCAATATATAAGCTACTCTGATCACGAGGGTAGAATTCACCTACAATAGGGCCCAGGGTGCCAACAGTTTGAAGCTGCATTTCCAATATGTTAGCTACTCTAAACACGAGTGTAGACTTCACCTGCAATAGGGCCCAAGGTGCCAACAGAGTGAAGCTGCATTACCAATATATTATTAGCTACTCTTAAAACGAGTGTACACTTCATCTACTATAGGGCCCAGGGTGCCAACAGAGTGAAGCTGCATCACTAATATGTTAGCTAGTCTTAACACGAGTGTACACTTCACCTACAATAGGGCCCAGGGTGCCAACAGAGCGAACCGGCATTACCAATATATTAGCTACTCTTAACACGAGTGTACACTTCACCAAAAATAGGGCCTAGGGTGCCAACAGAGTGAAGCTGCATTACCAATATATTAGCTACTCTTAACACGAGCGTACACTTCACCTCCAATAGGGCCCTAGGTGCCAACAGAGTGAAGCTGCATTACCAATATATTAGCTACTCTTAACACGAGTGTACACTTCTCATACAATAGGGCCCAGGGTGCCAAAAGAGTGAGGCTGCATTACCAATATGTTAGGTACTCTTAACACGAGTGTACACTTCACCTACAATAGGGCCCATGGTGCCTACAGAGTGAAGCTGCATCACCAATATGTTAGCTACTCTTAACACGAGTGTACACTTCACCTGCAATAGGGCCCAGAGTGCCAACAGAGTGAGGCTGCATTACCAATATGTTAGCTACTCTTAACACGAGTGTACACTTCACCTACAATAGGGCCCTGGGTGCCAACAGAGTGTAGCTGCATCACCAATATATTAGCTACCCTTAACACGAGTGTACACTTCACCTACAATAGGGCCCTGGGTTCCTACAGAGTGAGGCTGCATCACCAATATATTAGCTACTCTTAACACGAGTGTAGACTTCACCTACAATAGGGCCTAGAGTGCCAACAGAGTGAAGCTGCATCACCAATATGTTAGCTACTCTTAACACGAGTGAACACTTCACCTACAATAGAGCCCAGGGTGCCAAATGAGTGAGGCTGCATTACCAATATGTTAGCTACTCTTAACACGAGTGTACACTTCACCTACAATAGGGCCCAGAGTGCCAACAGAGTGAAGCTGCATAACCAATATATTAGCTACTCTTAACACGAGTGTACACTTCACCTACAATAGGGCCCAGGGTGACAACAGAGTGAAGCTGCATCACCAATATGTTAGCTACCCTTAACACGAGTGTACACTTCACCTACAATAGGTCCTAGGGTGCCTACAGAGTAAGGCTGCATTACCAATATGTTAGCTACTCTTAACACGAGTGAACACTTCACCTACAATAGGGCCCTGGCTGCCAACAGAGTGAAGCTGCGTTACCAATATGTTAGCTACTCTTAACACGAGTGTACACTTCACCTACAATAGGGCCCTGGGTGCCAACAGAGTGAAGCTGCGTAACCAATATGTTAGCTACTCTTATCACGAGTGTACACTTCACCTACAATAGAGCCCAGGGTGCCTACAGAGTGAAGCTGCATTACCAATATATTAGCTACTCTTAACACGAGTGTACACTTCACCTACAATAGGGCCCTGGGTGCCTACAGAGTGAAGCTGCATTACCAATATATTAGCTACTCTTAACACAGGTGTAGACTTCACCTACAATAGGGCCCAAGGTGCCAACAGAGTGAGGCTGCATTACCAATATATTAGCTACTCTTAACACGAGTGTACACTTCACCTACAATAGGGCCTAGGGTGCCAACAGAGTGAAGCTGCATTACCAATATATTAGCTACTCTTAACACGAGTGTAGGCTTCACCTACAATAGGGCCCAGGGTGCCTACAGAGTGAAGCTGCATCACCAATATGTTAGCTACTCTTAACACGAGTGTACACTTCACCTACAATAGGGCCCTGGGTGCCAACAGAGTGAAGCTGCGTTACCAATATGTTAGCTACTCTTAACACGAGTGTACACTTCACCTACAATAGGGCCAAGGGTGCCTACAGAGTGAAGCTGCATTACCAATATATTAGCTACTCTTAACACGAGTGTACACTTCACCTACAATAGGGCCTAGGGTGCCAACAGAGTGAAGCTGCATTACCAATATATTAGCTACTCTTAACACGAGTGTAGACTTCACCTACAATAGGGCCCAGAGTGCCAACAGAGTGAAGCTGCATCACCAATATGTTAGCTACTCTTAACACGAGTATACACTTCACCTACAATAGGGACTAGGGTGCCAACAGAGTGAAGCTGCATCACCAATATCTTAGCTACTCTTAACACGAGTGTACACTTCACCTACAATAGGGCCCAGGGTGCCTACAGAGTTAAGCTGCATCACCGATATATTAGCTACTCTTAACACGAGTGTACACTTCACCTACAATAGGGCCCAAGGTGCCTACAGAATGTAGCTGCATCACCAATATATTAGCTACTCTTAACACGAGTGTACACTTCACCTACAATAGGGCCCAGGGTGCCAACAGAGTGAAGCTGCATCACCAATATACTAGCTACTCTTAACACGAGTGTTGACTTCACCTACAATAGGGTCCAGGGTGCCTAGAGAGTGTAGCTGCATTACCAATATGTTAGCTACTCTTAACACGATTGTACACTTCACCTACAATAGAGCCTAGGGTGCCAACAGAGTGAAGCTGCATCACCAATATGTTAGCTACCGTTAACACGAGTGTACACTTCACCTACAATAGGGCCCAGGGTGCCTACCGAGTGAAGCTGCATTACCAATATATTTGCTACCCTTAACACGAGTGTACAGTTCACCTACAATAGGGCCCAGGGTGCCTACAGAGTGAAGCTGCATCACCAATATGTTAGCTACCCTTAACACGAGTGTACACTTCACCTACAATAGGGCCCAGGGTGCCTACCGAGTGAAGCTGCATTACCAATATGTTAGCTACTCTTAACACGAGTGTACACTTCACCAACAATAGGGCCCAGAGTGCCAACAGAGTGAAGCTGCATTACCAATATATTAGCTACCCTTAACACGAGTGTACACTTCACCTACAATAGGGCCCAGGGTGCCAAGAGAGTGTAGCTGCATTACCAATATGTTAGCTACTCTAAACACGAGTGTACACTTCACCTACAATAGAGCCTAGGGTGCCAACAGAGTGAAGCTGCGTTACCAATATGTTAGCTACCCTTAACACGAGTGTAGACTTCACCTACAATAGAGCCTAGGGTGCCAACAGAGTGTAGCTGCATTACCAATATGTTAGCTACTCTTAACACGAGTGTACACTTCACCTACAATAGAGCCTAGAGTGCCAACAGAGTGTAGCTGCATTACCAATATGTTAGCTACTCTTAACACGAGTGTAAACTTAACCTACAATAGGGCCTAGAGTGCCAACAGAGTGAAGCTGCATCACCAATTTGTTAGCTACTCTTAACACGAGTGTACACTTCACCTACTATAGGGCCCAGGGTGTCTACAGAGTGAAGCTGCATTACCAATATATTAGCTACCCTTAACTCGAGTGTAGACATCACCTAAAATAGGGCCCAGGGTGCGAACAGAGTGATGCTGCGTAACCAATATGTTAGCTACTATTAACGCGAGTGTAGACATCACCTACAATAGGGCCCAGGGTGCCAACAGAGTGAACCTGCATCACCAATATGTTAGCTACTCTTAACGCGAGTGTAGACATCACCTACAATAGGGCCCAGGGTGCCCACAGAGTGAAGCTGCATCACCAATATGTTAGCTACTATTAACGCGAGTGTAGACATCACCTACAATAGGGCCCAGGGTGCCAACAGAGTGAAGCTGCATCACCAATATGTTAGCTACTATTAACGCGAGTGTAGACATCACCTACAATAGGGCCCAGGGTGCCCACAGAGTGAAGCTGCATCACCAATATATTAGCTACTCTTAACGCGAGTGTACACTTCACCCACAATAGGGCCTAGGGTGCCAACAGAGTGTAGCTGCATCACCAATATGTTAGCTACTCTTAACACGAGTGTACACTTCACCTACAATAGGGCCTAAGGTGCCAACAGTGAAGCTGCATTACCAATATATTAGCTACTCTTAACACGAGTGTACACTTCACCTACAATAGGGCCTAGGGTGCCAACAGAGTGTAGCTGCATTACCAATATGTTAGCTACTCTTAACGCGAGTGTACACTTCACCTTCAATAGAGCCCAGGGTGCCAACAGTGTGATGCTGCATTACCAATATGTTAGCTACTCTTAACACGAGTGTACACTTCACCTACGATAGGGCCCTGGGTGCCAACAGGGTGAAGCTGCATTACCAATATATTAGCTACTCTTAACACGAGTGTATACTTCACCTACAATAGGGCCTAGGGTGCCAACAGAGTGAAGCTGCATCACCAATATGTTAGCTACTCTTAACACGAGTGTACACTTCACCTTCAATAGAGCCCAGGGTGCCAACAGTGTGATGCTGCATTACCAATATGTTAGCTACTCTTAACACGAGTGTACACTTCACCTACAATAGGGCCCAGGGGGCCAACAGTGTGAAGCTGCATTACAAGTTTATATGCTACTCTTAACACGAGTGTACACTTCACCTACAATAGGGCCCAGGGTGCCAACAGAATGAAGCTGCATTACCAATATGTTAGCTACTCTTAACACGAGTGTACACTTCACCTACAATAGGGCCCTGGGTGCCAACAGGGTGAAGCTGCATTACCAATATAATAGCTACTCTTAACACGAGTGTAAACTTCACCTACAATAGGGCCTAGGGTGCCAACAGAGAGAAGCTGCATCACCAATATGTTAGCTACTCTTAACACGAGTGTACACTTCACCTACAATAGGGCCCAGGGTGCCAACAGAGTGAAGCTGCATTACCAATAGGTTAGCTACTCTTAACACGAGTTTACACTTCACCTACAATAGGGCCCAGAGTGCCAACAGTGTGAAGCTGCGTTACCAATATATTAGCTACTCTTAACACGAGTGTACACTTCACCTACAATAGGGCCCAGGGTGCCAACAGAGTGAAGCTGCATTACCAATATGTTAGCTACTCTTAACACGAGTGTACACTTCACCTACAATAGGGCCGTGGGTGCCAACAGAGTGAAGCTGCATTACCAATATATTAGCTACTCTCAACACGAGTGTACACTTCACCTACAATAGGGCCTAGGGTGCCAACAGAGTGAAGCTGCATTACCAATATGTTAGCTACTCTTAACACGAGTGTACACTTCACCTACAATAGGGCCCAGGGTGCCAACAGAGTGAAGCTGCATTACCAATATATTAGCTACTCTTAACACGAGTGTACACTTCACCTACAATAGGGCCCAGGGTGACAGCAGAGTGAAGCTGCTTTACCAATATATTAGCTACTCTGATCACGACTGTAGACTTCACCTACAATAGGGCCGAGGGCGCCAACAGAGTGAAGCTGTATTACCAATATGTTAGCTATTCTTAACACGAGTGTAGACTTCACCTGCAATAGGGCCCAGGGAGCCAACAGAGTGAAGCTGCATTACCAATATATTAGCTACTCTTAACACAAGTGTGGACTTCACAAACAATAGAGCACAGGGTGCCAACAGAGTGAAGCTGAATTAACAATATATTAGCTATTCCTAACACGTGTGTAGACTTCACCTACAATAGGGCCCAGGGTGCCAACAGAGTGAAGCTGCATTACCAATATATTAGCTATTCTAACAAGAGTGTAGACTTCACCGACAATAGGGCCCAAGGTGCCAACAGAGTGAAGCTGCTTTACTAATATATTAGCTACTATTAACACGAGTGTAGACTTCACCTACAATAGGGCCCAGGTTGCCAACAGAGTGAAGCTATTTTACGAATATATTAGCTACTCTTAACACGAGTGTACACTTCACCTACAATAGGGCCCAGGTTGCCGACAGAGTGAAGCTGCATAACCAATATAGTATTAGCTACTCTTAACACGACTGTACACTTCACCTACTATAGGGCCCAGGGTGCCTACAGAGTGAAGCTGCATTACAAATATATTAGCTACTCTTAACACGAGTGTACACTTCACCTACAATAGGGCCCAGGGTTCCAACAGAATGAAGCTGCATTACCTATATGTTAGCTACTCTTAACACGAGTGTACACTTCACCTACAATAGGGCCCTGGGTGCCAACAGAGTGAAGCTGCATTACCAATACATTAGCTACTCTTAACACGACTGTACACTTCACCTACAATAGGGCCTCGGGTACCAACAGAGTGAAGCTGCATCACCAATATGTTAGCTACTCTTAACACGAATGTACACTTCACCTACATTAGGGCCCAGGGTGCCCACAGAGTGAAGCTGCATTACCAATATGTTAGCTACTCTTAACACGAGTGTACACTTCACCTACAATAGGGTCCACGGTGCCTACAGAGTGAAGCTGCATTACCAATATATTGGCTACTCTTAACACGAGTGTACACTTCACCTACAATAGTGCCCAGGGTGCCAACTGAGTGAAGCTGCATTACCAATATGTTAGCTACTCTTTACACGAGTGTACACTTCACCTACAAAGGGCCCTGGGGGCCAACAGAGTGAAGCTGCATTACCAATATATTAGCTACTCTTACCACGAGTGTAGACTTCACCTACAATAGGGCCTAGGGTGCCAACAGAGTGAAGCTGCTTTACCAATATATTAGTTACTCTGATCACGAGTGTAGAATTCACTTACAATAGGGCCCAGGGTGCCAACAGAGTGAAGCTGCATTTCCAATATGTTAGCTACTCTAAACACGAGTGTAGACTTCACATGCAATAGGGCCCAGGGTGCCAACAGAGTGAAGCTGCATTACCAATATATTATTAGCTACTCTTAACACGAGTGTACACTTCATCTACTATAGGGCCCAGGGTGCCAACAGAGTGAAGCTGCATCACTAATATGTTAGCTACTCTTAACACGAGTGTACACTTCACCTACAATAGGGCCCATGGTGCCAACAGAGCGAACCGGCATTACCAATATATTAGCTACTCTTAACACGAGTGTACACTTCACCAAAAATAGGGCCTAGGGTGCCAACAGAGTGAAGCTGCATTACCAATTTATTAGCTACTCTTAACACGAGCGTACACTTCACCTCCAATAGGGCCCTGGGTGCCAACAGAGTGAAGCTGCATTACCAAAATATTATCTACTCTTAACACGAGTGTACACTTCACCTACAATAGGGCCTAGGGTGCCAACAGAGTGAAGCTGCATAACCAATCTAGTATCAGCTACTCTTAACACGAGTGTACACTTCCCCTACTATAGGTCCCAGGGTGCCTACAGAGTGAAGCTGCATCACCAATATGTTAGCTACTCTTAACACGAGTGTACACTTCACCTACAATAGGGCCCAGGGTGCCAACAGAGTGAAGCTGCATATCCAATATATTATTAGCTACTCTTAATACGAGTGTACACTTCACCTACTATAGGGCCCAGGGTGCCAACAGAATGAAGCTGCATTACCAATATGTTAGCTACTCTTAACACGAGTGTACACTTCACCTACAATAGAGCCTAGGGTGCCAACAGAGTGAAGCTGCATCACCAATATGTTAGCTACCCTTAACACGAGTGTACACTTCACCTACAATAGGGCCCAGGGTGCCTACCGAGTGAAGCTGCATTACCAATATATTAGCTACCCTTAACACGAGTGTACAGTTCACCTACAATAGGGCCCAGGGTGCCTACAGAGTGAAGCTGCATCACCAATATGTTAGCTACCCTTAACACGAGTGTACACTTCACCTACAATAGGGCCTAGGGTGCCTACAGAGTGAAACTGCATTACCAATATGTTAGCTACTCTTAACACGAGTGTACACTTCACCTACAATAGGGCCCAGGGTGCCAACAGAGTGAGGCTACATTACCAATATATTAGCTACTCTTATCACGAGTGTACACTTCACCTACAATAGGGCCCAGGTTGCCAACAGAGTGAGGCTGCATTACCAATATATCAGCTACTCTTAACACGAGTGTAGACTTCACCTACAATAGAGCCTAGGGTGCCTATAGAGTGAAGCTGAATTACCAATATGTTAGCTACTCTTAACACGAGTGTACACTTCACCTACAATAGGGCCCAGAGTACCAACAGAGTGAAGCTGCATTACCAATATATAAGCTACCTTTAACACGAGTGTACACTTCACCTACAATAGGGCCCAGGGTGCCAAGAGAGTGTAGCTGCATTACCAATATGTTAGCTACTCTTAACACGAGTGTACACTTCACCTACAATAGAGCCTAGGGTGCCTATAGAGTAAAGCTGCATTACCATTATATTAGCTACTCTTAACACGAGTGTAGACTTCACCTACAATAGGGCCCAGGGTGCCAACAGAGTGTAGCTGCATTACCAATATGTTAGCTACTCTTAACACGAGTGTAAACTTAACCTACAATAGGGCCTAGAGTGCCAACAGAGTGAAGCTGCATCACCAATTTGTTAGCTACTCTTAACACGAGTGTACACTTCACCTACTATAGGGCCCAGGGTGCCTACAGAGTGAAGCTGCATTACCAATATGTTAGCTACCCTTAACTCGAGTGTAGACATCAACTACAATAGGGCCCAGGGTGCCAACAGAGTGAAGCTGCGTAACCAATATGTTAGCTACTCTTAACGCGAGTGTAGACATCACCTACAATAGGGCCCAGGGTGCCCACAGAGTGAAGCTGCATCACCAATATGTTAGCTATCTTAACGCGAGTGTAGACATCACCTACAATAGGGCCCAGGTTGCCCACAGAGTGAAGCTGCATCACCAATATGTTAGCTACTCTTAACGCGAGTGTACACTTCACCTACAATAGGGCCTAGGGTGCCAACAGAGTGTAGCTGCATCACCAATATGTTAGCTACTCTCAACACGAGTGTACACTTCACCTACAATAGTGCCTAGAGTGCCAACAGAGTGTAGCTGCATTACCAATATGTTAGCTACTCTTAACACGAGTGTACACTTCACCTACAATAGGGCCTAGGGTGCCAACAAAGTGAAGCTGCATCACCAATATATTAGCTACTCTCAACACGAGTGTACACTTCACCTACAATAGGGCCTAGGGTGCCAACAGTGAAGCTGCATTACCAATATATTAGCTACTCTTAACACGAGTGTACACTTCACCTACAATAGGGTCCACGGTGCCTACAGAGTGAAGCTGCATTACCAATATATTGGCTACTCTTAACACGAGTGTACACTTCACCTACAATAGGGCCCAGGGTGCCAACTGAGTGAAGCTGCATTACCAATATGTTAGCTACTCTTTACACGAGTGTACACTTCACCTACAATAGGGCCCTGATGGCCAACAGAGTGAAGCTGCATTACCAATATATAAGCTACTCTTACCACGAGTGTAGACTTCACCTACAATAGGGCCTAGGGTGCAAACAGAGTGAAGCTGCTTTACCAATATATTAGCTACTCTGATCACGAGTGTAGAATTCACCTACAATAGGGCCCAGGGTGCAAACAGAGTGAAGCTGCATTTCCAATATGTTAGCTACTCTAAACACGAGTGTAGACTTCACCTGCAATAGGGCCCAGGGTGCCAACAGAGTGAAGCTATATTACCAATATATTATTAGCTACTCTTAACACGAGTGTACACTTCATCTACTATAGGGCCCAGGGTGCCAACAGAGTGAAGCTGCATCACTAATATGTTAGCTACTCTTAACACGAGTGTACACTTCACCTACAATAGGGCCCAGGGTGCCAACAGAGCGAACCGGCATTACCAATATATTAGCTACTCTTAACACGAGTGTACACTTCACCAAAAATAGGGCCTAGGGTGCCAACAGAGTGAAGCTGCATTACCAATATATTAGCTACTCCTAACACGAGCGTACACTTCACCTCCAATAGGGCCCTGGGTGCCAACAGAGTGAAGCTGCATTACCAATATATTACCTACTCTTAACACGAGTGTACACTTCACCTACAATAGGGCCTAGGGTGCCAACAGAGTGAAGCTGCATCACCAATATGTTAGCCACTCTTAACACGAGTGTACACTTCACCTACAATAGGGCCCAGGGTGCCAACAGAGTGAAGCTGCATAACCAATCTAGTATCAGCTACTCTTAACACGAGTGTACACTTCACCTACTATAGGTCCCAGGGTGCCTACAGAGTGAAGCTGCATCACCAATATGTTAGCTACTCTTAACACGAGTGTACACTTCACCTACAATAGGGCCCAGGGTGCCAACAGAGTGAAGCTGCATATCCAATATATTATTAGCTACTCTTAATACGAGTGTACACTTCACCTACTATAGGGCCCAGGGTGCCAACAGAATGAAGCTGCATTACCAATATGTTAGCTACTCTTAACACGAGTGTACACTTCACCTTCAATAGGGCCCAGGGTGCCAACAAAGTGAAGCTGCATAACCAATCTAGTATCAGCTACTCTTAACACGAGTGTACACTTCACCTACGATAGGGCCCTGGGTGCCAACAGGGTGAAGATGCATTACCAATATATTAGCTACTCTTAACACGAGTGTATACTTCACCTACAATAGGGCCTAGGGTGCCAACAGAGTGAAGCTGCATCACCAATATATTAGCTACTCTTAACACGAGTGTACACTTCACCTTCAATAGGCCCCAGGGTGCCAACAGTGTGATGCTGCATTACCAATATGTTAGCTACTCTTAACACGAGTGTACACTTCACCTACAATAGGGCCCAGGGGGCCAACAGTGTGAAGCTGCATTACAAATTTATATGCTACTCTTAACACGAGTGTACACTTCACCTACAATAGGGCCCAGGGTGCCAACAGAATGAAGCTGCATTACCAATATGTTAGCTACTCTTAACACGAGTGTACACTTCACCTACAATAGGGCCCTGGGTGCCAACAGGGTGAAGCTGCATTACCAATATAATAGCTACTCTTAACACGAGTGTAAACTTCACCTACAATAGGGCCTAGGGTGCCAACAGAGAGAAGCTGCATCACCAATATGTTAGCTACTCTTAACACGAGTGTACACTTCACCTACAATAGGGCCCAGGGTGCCAACAGAGTGAAGCTGCATTACCAATAGTTTAGCTACTCTTAACACGAGTTTACACTTCACCTACAATAGGGCCCAGGGTGCCAACAGTGTGAAGCTGCGTTACCAATATATTAGCTACTCTTAACACGAGTGTACACTTCACCTACAATAGGGCCCAGGGTGCCAACAGAGTGAAGCTGCATTACCAATATGTTAGCTACTCTTAACACGAGTGTACACTTCACCTACAATAGGGCCGTGGGTGCCAACAGAGTGAAGCTGCATTACCAATATATTAGCTACTCTCAACACGAGTGTACACTTCACCTACAATAGGGCCTAGGGTGCCAACAGAGTGAAGCTGCATTACCAATATGTTAGCTACTCTTAACACGAGTGTACACTTCACCTACAATAGGGCCCAGGGTGCCAACAGAGTGAAGCTGCATTACCAATATATTAGCTACTCTTAACACGAGTGTACACTTCACCTACAATAGGGCCCAGGGTGACAGCAGAGTGAAGCTGCTTTACCAATATATTAGCTACTCTGATCACGACTGTAGACTTCACCTACAATAGGGCCGAGGGCGTCAACAGAGTGAAGCTGTATTACCAATATGTTAGCTATTCTTAACACGAGTGTAGACTTCACCTGCAATAGGGCCCAGGGAGCCAACAGAGTGAAGCTGCATTACCAATATATTAGCTACTCTTAACACAAGTGTGGACTTCACAAACAATAGAGCACAGGGTGCCAACAGAGTGAAGCTGAATTAACAATATATTAGCTATTCCTAACACGTGTGTAGACTTCACCTACAATAGGGCCCAGGGTGCGAACAGAGTGAAGCTGCATTACCAATATATTAGCTATTCTAACAAGAGTGTAGGCTTCACCGACAATAGGGCCCAAGGTGCCAACAGAGTGAAGCTGCTTTACTAATATATTAGCTACTATTAACACGAGTGTAGACTTCACCTACAATAGGGCCCAGGTTGCCAACAGAGTGAAGCTATTTTACGAATATATTAGCTACTCTTAACACGAGTGTACACTTCACCTACAATAGGGCCCAGGTTGCCGACAGAGTGAAGCTGCATAACCAATATATTAGCTACTCTTAACACGAGTGTACACTTCACCTACTATAGGGCCCAGGGTGCCTACAGAGTGAAGCTGCATTACAAATATATTAGCTACTCTTAACACGAGTGTACACTTCACCTACAATAGGGCCCAGGGTTCCAACAGAATGAAGCTGCATTACCTATATGTTAGCTACTCTTAACACGAGTGTACACTTCACCTACAATAGGGCCCTGGGTGCCAACAGAGTGAAGCTGCATTACCAATATATTAGCTACTCTTAACACGACTGTACACTTCACCTACAATAGGGCCTCGGGTACCAACAGAGTGAAGCTGCATCACCAATATGTTAGCTACTCTTAACACGAATGTACACTTCACCTACATTAGGGCCCAGGGTGCCCACAGAGTGAAGCTGCATTACCAATATGTTAGCTACTCTTAACACGAGTGAACACTTCACATACAATAGGGTCCAGGGTGCCAACAGAGTGAAGCTGCGTTACCAATATATTAGCTACTCTTAACACGAGTGTACACTTCACCTACAATAGGGCCCAGGGTGCCAACAGAGTGAAGCTACATTACCAATATGTTAGCTACTCTTTACACGAGTGTACACTTCACCTACAATAGGGCTCTAGGTGCCAACAGAGTTAAGCTGCTTTACCAATATATTAGCTACTCTGATCACGAGTGTACACTTCACCTACAATAGGGCCCAGTGTGCCAACAGAGTGAAGCTGCATTTCCAATATGTTAGCTACTCTTCACACGAGTGTAGACTTCACCTGCAATAGGGCCCAGGGTGCCAACAGAGTGAAGCTGCATTTCCAATATGTTAGCTACTCTTATCACGAGTGTACACTTCACCTACGATAGGGCCCAGGGTGCCAACAGAGTGAAGCTGCATTACCAATATATAAGCTACTCTTAACGCGAGTGTACACTTCACCTACAATAGGGAACTGGGTGCCAACAGAGTGAAGCTGCATTACGAATATATTAGCTAATCTTAACACGAGTGTACACTTCACCAAAAATAGGGCTTAGGGTGCCAACAGAGTGTAGCTGCATTACCAATATGTTAGCTAATCTTAACACGAGTGTACACTTCACCTACAATAAAGCCTAGAGTTCCAACAGAGTGTAGCTGCATAACCAATATGTTAGCTACTCTTAACACGAGTGTACACTTCACCAAAAATAGGGCTTAGGGTGCCAACAGAGTGTAGCTGCATCACCAATATGTTAGCTACTCTTAACACGAGTGTACACTTCACCTACAATAGGGCCCAGGGTGCCAACAGAGTGAAGCTGCATAACCAATATAGTATTAGCTACTCTTAACACGAGAGTACACTTCACCTACTATAGGGCCCAGGGTGCCTACAGAGTGAAGCTGAATTACAAATATATTAGGTACTCTTAACACGAGTGTAGACTTCACCTACAATAGGGCCTAGGGTGCCAACAGAGTGAAGCTGCATTACCAATATATTACCTACTCTGATCACGAGTGTACACTTCACCTACAATAGGGCCCAGGGTGCCAACAGAGTGAAGCTGCATTACCAATATATAAGCTACTCTTAACACGAGTGTAGACTTCACCTACAATAGAGCACAGGGTGCCAACAGAGTGAAGCTGAATTACCAATATAATAGCTACTCTTAACACGAGTGTACACTTAACCTACAATAGGGCCTAGGGTGCCAACAGAATGAAGCTGCATCACCAATATGTTAGCTACTATTAACACGAGTGCACTCTTCACCTACAATAGGGTCCAGGGTGCCAACAGAGTGAAGCTGCGTTACCAATATATTAGCTACTCTTAACACGAGTGTACACTTCACCTATAATAGGGCCCAGGGTGCCAACAGAATGAAGCTGCATTACCAATATGTTAGCTACTCTTTACACGAGTGTACACTTCACCTACAATAGGGCCCTGGGTGCCAACAGAGTGAAGCTGGGTTACCAATATGTTAGCGACTCTTAACACGAGTGTACACTTCACCAACAATAGGGCCCTGGGTGCCAACAGAGTGAAGCTGCATTGCCAATATATTAGCTACTCTTAACACGAGTGTAGACTTCACCTACAATAGGGCCTAGGGTGCCAACAGAGTGAAGCTGCATTTCCAATATGTTAGCTACTCTTAACACGAGTGTAGACTTCACCTGCAATAGGACCCAGGGTGCCAACACAGTGAAGCTGCATTACCAATATATTATTAGCTACACTTAACACGAGTGTACACTTCATCTACTATAGGGGCCCAGGGGGCCAACAGAGTGAAGCTGCATCACCAATATGTTAGTTACTCTTAACACGAGTGTACACTTCACCTACAATAGGGCCCAGGGTGCCAACAGAGTGAAGCTGCATCACCAATATGTTAGCTACTCTTAACACGAGTGTAGACTTCACCTACAATAGAGCACAGGGTGCCAACAGAGTGAAGCCGAATTACCAATATATCAGCTACTCTTAACTCCAGTGTACACTTCACCTACAATGGGGCCTAGGGTGCCAACAGAGTGAAGCAGCATAACCAATATGTTAGCTACTCTTAACACGAGTATACACTTCACCTACAATAGGGCCCAGGGTGCCAACAGAATGAAACTGCATTACCAATATGTTAGCTACTCTTAACACGAGTGTACACTTCACCTACAATAGGGCCCTGGGTGCCAACAGAGTGAAGCTGCATTACCAATATATTAGCTATTCTTAACACGAGTGTAAACTTCACCTACAATAGGGCCTAGGGTGCCAACAGAGTGAAGCTGCATCACCAATATGTTAGCTACTCTTAACACGAGTGTACACTTCACCTATATTAGGGCCCAGGGTGCCAACAGAGTGAAGCTGCATTACCAATTCGTTAGCTACTCTTAACACGAGTGTACACTTCACCTACAGTAGGGCCCAGGGTGCCATCAGTGTGAAGCTGCGTTACCAATATATTAGCTACTCTTAACACGAGTGTACACTTCACCTACAATAGGGCCCAGGGTGCCAACAGAGTGAAGCTGCATTACCAATATGTTAGCTACTCTTAACACGAGTGTACTCTCCACCTACAATAGGGCCGTTGGTGCCAAAAGAGTGAAGCTGCATTACCAATATGTTAGCTACTCTTAACACGAGTGTACACTTCACCTACAATAGGGCCCAGGGTGCCAACACAGTGAATCTGCATTACCAATATATTAGCTACTCTAAACACGAGTGTACACTTCACCTACAATAGGGCCCATGGTGCCAACAGAGTGATGCTGCATAATCAATATAGTATTAGCTACTCTTAACACGAGTGTACACTTCACCTACTATAGGGCCCAGGGTGCCTACAGAGTGAAGCTGCATTACAAATATATTAGCTACTCTTAAAACGAGTGTACACTTCACCTACAATAGGGCCCAGGGTGGCAACAGAATGAAGCTGCATTACCAATATGTTAGCTACTCTTAACACGAGTGTACACTTCACCTACAATAGAGCCGTGGGTGCCAACAGAGTGAAGCTGCATTACCAATATATTGGCTACTCTTAACACGAGTGTACACTTCACCTACAATAGGGCCCAGGGTGCCAACAGAGTGAAGCTGCATTACCAATATATTAGCTACTCTTACCACGAGTGTAGACTTCACCTACAATAGGGCCTAGGGTGCAAACAGAGTGAAGCTGCTTTACCAATATATTAGCTACTCTGATCACGAGTGTAGAATTCACCTACAATAGGGCCCAGGGTGCCAACAGAGTGAAGCTGCATTTCCAATATGTTAGCTACTCTAAACACGAGTGTAGACTTCACCTGCAATAGGGCCCAGGGTGCCAACAGAGTGAAGCTATATTACCAATATATTATTAGCTACTCTTAACACGAGTGTACACTTCATCTACTATAGGGCCCAGGGTGCCAACAGAGTGAAGCTGCATCACTAATATGTTAGCTACTCTTAAAACGAGTGTACACTTCACCTACAATAGGGCCCAGGGTGCCAACAGAGCGAACCGGCATTACCAATATATTAGCTACTCTTAACACGAGTGTACACTTCACCAAAAATAGGGCCTAGGGTGCCAACAGAGTGAAGCTGCATTACCAATATATTAGCTACTCCTAACATGAGCGTACACTTCACCTCCAATAGGGCCCTGGGTGCCAACAGAGTGAAGCTGCATTACCAATATATTACCTACTCTTAACACGAGTGTACACTTCACCTACAATAGGGCCTAGGGTGCCAACAGAGTGAAGCTGCATCACCAATATGTTAGCCACTCTTAACACGAGTGTACACTTCACCTACAATAGGGCCCAGGGTGCCAACAGAGTGAAGCTGCATAACCAATCTAGTATCAGCTACTCTTAACACGAGTGTACACTTCACCTACTATAGGTCCCAGGGTGCCTACAGAGTGAAGCTGCATCACCAATATGTTAGCTACTCTTAACACGAGTGTACACTTCACCTACAATAGGGCCCAGGGTGCCAACAGAGTGAAGCTGCATATCCAATATATTATTAGCTACTCTTAATACGAGTGTACACTTCACCTACTATAGGGCCCAGGGTGCCAACAGAATGAAGCTGCATTACCAATATATTAGCTACTCTTAACACGAGTGTACATTTCACCTTCAATAGGGCCCAGGGTGCCAACAAAGTAAAGCTGCATAACCAATCTAGTATCAGCTACTCTTAACACGAGTGTACACTTCACCTACGATAGGGCCCTGGGTGCCAACAGGGTGAAGATGCATTACCAATATATTAGCTACTCTTAACACGAGTGTATACTTCACCTACAATAGGGCCTAGGGTGCCAACAGAGTGAAGCTGCATCACCAATATATTAGCTACTCTTAACACGAGTGTACACTTCACCTTCAATAGGCCCCAGGGTGCCAACAGTGTGATGCTGCATTACCAATATGTTAGCTACTCTTAACACGAGTGTACACTTCACCTACAATAGGGCCCAGGGGGCCAACAGTGTGAAGCTACATTACAAATTTATATGCTACTCTTAACACGAGTGTACACTTCACCTACAATAGGGCCCAGGGTGCCAACAGAATGAAGCTGCATTACCAATATGTTAGCTACTCTTAACACGAGTGTACACTTCACCTACAATAGGGCCCTGGGTGCCAACAGGGTGAAGCTGCATTACCAATATAATAGCTACTCTTAACACGAGTGTAAACTTCACCTACAATAGGGCCTAGGGTGCCAACAGAGAGAAGCTGCATCACCAATATGTTAGCTACTCTTAACACGAGTGTACACTTCACCTACAATAGGGCCCAGGGTGCCAACAGAGTGAAGCTGCATTACCAATAGTTTAGCTACTCTTAACACGAGTTTACACTTCACCTACAATAGGGCCCAGGGTGCCAACAGTGTGAAGCTGCGTTACCAATATATTAGCTACTCCTAACACGAGTGTACACTTCACCTACAATAGGGCCCAGGGTGCCAACAGAGTGAAGCTGCATTACCAATATGTTAGCTACTCTTAACACGAGTGTACACTTCACCTACAATAGGGCCGTGGGTGCCAACAGAGTGAAGCTGCATTACCAATATATTAGCTACTCTCAACACGAGTGTACACTTCACCTACAATAGGGCCTAGGGTGCCAACAGAGTGAAGCTGCATTACCAATATGTTAGCTACTCTTAACACGAGTGTACACTTCACCTACAATAGGGCCCAGGGTGCCAACAGAGTGAAGCTGCATTACCAATATATTAGCTACTCTTAACACGAGTGTACACTTCACCTACAATAGGGCCCAGGGTGACAGCAGAGTGAAGCTGCTTTACCAATATATTAGCTACTCTGATCACGACTGTAGACTTCACCTACAATAGGGCCGAGGGCGCCAACAGAGTGAAGCTGTATTACCAATATGTTAGCTATTCTTAACACGAGTGTAGACTTCACCTGCAATAGGGCCCAGGGAGCCAACAGAGTGAAGCTGCATTACCAATATATTAGCTACTCTTAACACAAGTGTGGACTTCACAAACAATAGAGCACAGGGTGCCAACAGAGTGAAGCTGAATTAACAATATATTAGCTATTCCTAACACGTGTGTAGACTTCACCTACAATAGGGCCCAGGGTGCGAACAGAGTGAAGCTGCATTACCAATATATTAGCTATTCTAACAAGAGTGTAGACTTCACCGACAATAGGGCCCAAGGTGCCAACAGAGTGAAGCTGCTTTACTAATATATTAGCTACTCTTAACACGAGTGTACACTTCACCTACAATAGGGCCCAGGTTGCCGACAGAGTGAAGCTGCATAACCAATATATTAGCTACTCTTAACACGAGTGTACACTTCACCTACTATAGGGCCCAGAGTGCCTACAGAGTGAAGCTGCATTACAAATATATTAGCTACTCTTAACACGAGTGTACACTTCACCTACAATAGGGCCCAGGGTTCCAACAGAATGAAGCTGCATTACCTATATGTTAGCTACTCTTAACACGAGTGTACACTTCACCTACAATAGGGCCCTGGGTGCCAACAGAGTGAAGCTGCATTACCAATATATTAGCTACTCTTAACACGACTGTACACTTCACCTACAACAGGGCCTCGGGTACCAACAGAGTGAAGCTGCATCACCAATATGTTAGCTACTCTTAACACGAATGTACACTTCACCTACATTAGGGCCCAGGGTGCCCACAGAGTGAAGCTGCATTACCAATATGTTAGCTACTCTTAACACGAGTGAACACTTCACATACAATAGGGTCCAGGGTGCCAACAGAGTGAAGCTGCGTTACCAATATATTAGCTACTCTTAACACGAGTGTACACTTCACCTACAATAGGGCCCAGGGTGCCAACAGAGTGAAGCTACATTACCAATATGTTAGCTACTCTTTACACGAGTGTACACTTCACCTACAATAGGGCTCTGGGTGCCAACAGAGTTAAGCTGCTTTACCAATATATTAGCTACTCTGATCACGAGTGTACACTTCACCTACAATAGGGCCCAGGGTGCCAACAGAGTGAAGCTGCATTTCCAATATGTTAGCTACTCTTCACACGAGTGTAGACTTCACCTGCAATAGGGCCCAGGGTGCCTACAGAGTGAAGCTGCATTTCCAATATGTTAGCTACTCTTATCACGAGTGTACACTTCACCTACGATAGGGCCCAGGGTGCCAACAGAGTGAAGCTGCATTACCAATATATAAGCTACTCTTAACGCGAGTGTACACTTCACCTACAATAGGGAACTGGGTGCCAACAGAGTGAAGCTGCATTACGAATATATTAGCTAATCTTAACACGAGTGTACACTTCACCAAAAATAGGGCTTAGGGTGCCAACAGAGTGTAGCTGCATTACCAATATGTTAGCTAATCTTAACACGAGTGTACACTTCACCTACAATAAAGCCTAGAGTTCCAACAGAGTGTAGCTGCATAACCAATATGTTAGCTACTCTTAACACGAGTGTACACTTCACCAAAAATAGGGCTTAGGGTGCCAACAGAGTGTAGCTGCATCACCAATATGTTAGCTACTCTTAACACGAGTGTACACTTCACCTACAATAGGGCCCAGGGTGCCAACAGAGTGAAGCTGCATAACCAATATAGTATTAGCTACTCTTAACACGAGAGTACACTTCACCTACTATAGGGCCCAGGGTGCCTACAGAGTGAAGCTGAATTACAAATATATTAGGTATCTTAACACGAGTGTAGACTTCACCTACAATAGGGCCTAGGGTGCCAACAGAGTGAAGCTGCATTACCAATATATTACCTACTCTGATCACGAGTGTACACTTCACCTACAATAGGGCCCAGGGTGCCAACAGAGTGAAGCTGCATTACCAATATATAAGCTACTCTTAACACGAGTGTAGACTTCACCTACAATAGAGCACAGGGTGCCAACAGAGTGAAGCTGAATTACCAATATAATAGCTACTCTTAACACGAGTGTACACTTAACCTACAATAGGGCCTAGGGTGCCAACAGAATGAAGCTGCATCACCAATATGTTAGCTACTATTAACACGAGTGCACTCTTCACCTACAATAGGGTCCAGGGTGCCAACAGAGTGAAGCTGCGTTACCAATATATTAGCTACTCTTAACACGAGTGTACACTTCACCTATAATAGGGCCCAGGGTGCCAACAGAATGAAGCTGCATTACCAATATGTTAGCTACTCTTTACACGAGTGTACACTTCACCTACAATAGGGCCCTGGGTGCCAACAGAGTGAAGCTGGGTTACCAATATGTTAGCTACTCTTAACACGAGTGTACACTTCACCAACAATAGGGCCCTGGGTGCCAACAGAGTGAAGCTGCATTGCCAATATATTAGCTACTCTTAACACGAGTGTAGACTTCACCTACAATAGGGCCTAGGGTGCCAACAGAGTGAAGCTGCATTTCCAATATGTTAGCTACTCTTAACACGAGTGTAGACTTCACCTGCAATAGGAACCAGGGTGCCAACACAGTGAAGCTGCATTACCAATATATTATTAGCTACACTTAACACGAGTGTACACTTCATCTACTATAGGGGCCCAGGGGGCCAACAGAGTGAAGCTGCATCACCAATATGTTAGTTACTCTTAACACGAGTGTACACTTCACCTACAATAGGGCCCAGGGTGCCAACAGAGTGAAGCTGCATCACCAATATGTTAGCTACTCTTATCACGAGTGTACACTTCACCTACAATAGGGCCCAGGGTGCCAACAGAGTGAAGCTGCATTACCAATATATAAGCTACTCTTAACACGAGTGTAGACTTCACCTACAATAGAGCACAGGGTGCCAACAGAGTGAAGCCGAATTACCAATATATCAGCTACTCTTAACTCCAGTGTACACTTCACCTACAATGGGGCCTAGGGTGCCAACAGAGTGAAGCAGCATAACCAATATGTTAGCTACTCTTAACACGAGTGTACACTTCACCTACAATAGGGCCCAGGGTGCCAACAGAATGAAACTGCATTACCAATATGTTAGCTACTCTTAACACGAGTGTACACTTCACCTACAATAGGGCCCTGGGTGCCAACAGAGTGAAGCTGCATTACCAATATATTAGCTATTCTTAACACGAGTGTAAACTTCACCTACAATAGGGCCTAGGGTGCCAACAGAGTGAAGCTGCATCACCAATATGTTAGCTACTCTTAACACGAGTGTACACTTCACCTATATTAGGGCCCAGGGTGCCAACAGAGTGAAGCTGCATTACCAATTCGTTAGCTACTCTTAACACGAGTGTACACTTCACCTACAGTAGGGCCCAGGGTGCCAACAGTGTGAAGCTGCGTTACCAATATATTAGCTACTCTTAACACGAGTGTACACTTCACCTACAATACGGCCCAGGGTGCCAACAGAGTGAAGCTGCATTACCAATATGTTAGCTACTCTTAACACGAGTGTACTCTCCACCTACAATAGGGCCGTTGGTGCCAAAAGAGTGAAGCTGCATTACCAATATGTTAGCTACTCTTAACACGAGTGTACACTTCACCTACAATAGGGCCCAGGGTGCCAACACAGTGAATCTGCATTACCAATATATTAGCTACTCTAAACACGAGTGTACACTTCACCTACAATAGGGCCCATGGTGCCAACAGAGTGAAGCTGCATAATCAATATAGTATTAGCTACTCTTAACACGAGTGTACACTTCACCTACTATAGGGCCCAGGGTGCCTACAGAGTGAAGCTGCATTACAAATATATTAGCTACTCTTAAAACGAGTGTACACTTCACCTACAATAGGGCCCAGGGTGGCAACAGAATGAAGCTGCATTACCAATATGTTAGCTACTCTTAACACGAGTGTACACTTCACCTACAATAGAGCCGTGGGTGCCAACAGAGTGAAGCTGCATTACCAATATATTAGCTACTCTTAACACGAGTGTACACTTACCTACAATAGGGCCTAGGGTGCCAACAGAATGAAGCTGCATCACCAATATGTTAGCTACTCTTAACACGATTGTACACTTCACCTACAATAGGGCCTATGGTGCCAACAGAGTGAAGCTGCATTACCAATATGTTAGCTACTCTTAACACGAGTGTACACTTCACCTACAATAGGGTCCAGGCTGCCAACAGAGTGAAGCTGCGTTACCAATATATTAGCTACTCTTAACACGAGTGTACACTTCACCTACAATAGGGCCCAGGGTGCCAACAGAGTGAAGCTGCATTACCAATATGTTAGCTACTCTTTACACGAGTGTACACTTCACCTACAATAGGGCCCTGGGTGCCAACAGAGTGAAGCTGCGTTACCAATATGTTAGCTACTCTTAACACGAGTGTACACTTCACTTACAATAGGGCCCTGGGTGCCAACAGAGTGAAGCTGCATTACCAATATATTAGCTACTCTTAACACGAGTGTAGACTTCACCTACAATAGGGCCTAGGGTGCAAACAGAGTGAAGCTGCTTTACCAATATATTAGCTAATCTGATCACGAGTGTAGCATTCACCTACAATAGGGCCCAGAGTGCCAACAGAGTGAAGCTGCATTTCCAATATGTTAGCTACTCTTAACACGAGTGTAGACTTCACCTGCAATAGGGCCCAGGGTGCCAACAGAGTGAAGCTGCATTACCAATATATTATTAGCTACTCTTAACACGAGTGTACACTTCATCTACTATAGGGCCCAGGCTGCCAACAGAGTGAAGCTGCATCAACAATATGTTAGCTACTCGTAACACGAGTGTACACTTCACCTACAATAGGGCCCAGGGTGCCAACAGAGTGAAGCTGCATACCAATATGTTAGCTACTCTTATCACGAGTGCACACTTCACCTACAATAGGGCCCAGGGTGCCAACAGAGTGAAGCTGCATTACCAATATATAAGCTACTATTAACACGAGTGTAGACTTCACCTACAATAGAGCACAGGGTGCCAACAGAGTGAAGCTGAATTACCAATATATTAGCTACTCTTAACACGAGTGTACACTTCACCTACAATAGGGCCTAAGGTGCCAACAGAGTGAAGCTGCATAACCAATATGTTAGCTACTCTTAACACGAGTGTACACTTCACCTACAATAGGGCCCAGGGTGCCAACAGAGTGAAGCTGCATTACCAATATATTATTAGCTACTCTTAACACGAGTGTACACTTCATCTAATATAGGGCCCAGGGTGCCTACAGAGTGAAGCTGCATTACAAATATATTAGCTACTCTTAACACGAGTGTACACTTCACCTACAATAGGACCCAGGGTGCCAACAGAATGAAGCTGCATTACCAAAATATTAGCTACTCTTAACACGAGTGTACACTTCGCCTACAATAGGGCCCTGGGTGCCAACAGAGTGAAGCTGCATTACCAATATATTAGCTACTCTTAACACGAGTGTAAACATCACCTACAATAGGGCCTAGGGTGCCAACAGAGTGAAGCTGCATCACCAATATGTTAGCTATTCTTCACACGAGTGTACACTTCACCTACAATATGGCCCAGGGTGCCAACAGAGTGAAGCTGCATTACCAATACGTTAGCTACACTTAACACGAGTGTACACTTCACCTACAATAGGGCCCAGGGTGCCAACAGTGTGAAGCTGCGTTACCAATATATTAGCTACTCTTAACACGAGTGTACACTTCACCTACAATAGGGCCCAGGGTGCCAACAGAGTGAAGCTGCATTACCAATATGTTAGCTACTCTTAACACGAGTGTACACTTCACCTACAATAGGGCCGTGGGTGCCAACAGAGTGAAGCTGCATTACCAATATATTAGCTACTCTCAACACGAGTGTACACTTCACCTACAATAGGGCATAGGGTGCCAACAGAGTGAAGCTGCATTACCAATATGTTAGCTACTCTTAACACGAGTGTACACTTCACCTACATTAGGGCCCATGGAGCCAACAGAGTGAAGCTGCATTCCCAATATATTAGCTAATCATAACACGAGTGTACACTTCACCTACAATAGGTTCCGGGGTGCCAACAGAGTGAAGCTGCTTTACCAATATATTAGCTACTCTGATCACGAGTGTAGACTTCACCTACAATAGGGCCCAGGGTGCCAACAGAGTGAAGCTGCATTACCAATATGTTAGCTACTCTTAAAACGAGTGTAGACTTCACCTGCAATAGGGTCCAGAGTGCCAACACAGTGAAGGTGCATTACCAATATATTAGCTACTCTCAACACGAATGTACACTTCACCTACATTAGGGCCCAGGGTGCCCACAGAGTGAAGCTGCATTACCGATATGTTAGCTACTCTTAACACGAGTGAACACTTCACATACAATAGGGTCCAGGGTGCCAACAGAGTGAAGCTGCGTTACCAATATATTAGCAACTCTTAACACGAGTGTACACTTCACCTACAATAGGGCCTAGGGTGCCAACAGAGTGAAGCTGCATTACCAATATGTTAGCTACTCTTAACACGAGTGTACACTTCACCTACAATAGGGCCCAGGGTGACAGCAGAGTGAAGCTGCTTTACCAATATATTAGCTACTCTGATCACGACTGTAGACTTCACCTACAATAGGGCCCAGGGTGCCAACAGAGTGAAGCTGTATTACCAATATGTTAGCTATTCTTAACACGAGTGTAGACTTCACCTGCAATAGGGCCCAGGGAGCCAACAGAGTAAAGCTGCATTACCAATATATTAGCTACTCTTAACACAAGTGTGGACTTCACAAACAATAGAGCACAGGGTGCCAACAGAGTGAAGCTGAATTAACAATATATTAGCTATTCCTAACACGTGTGTAGACTTCACCTACAATAGGGCCCAGGGTGCCAACAGAGTGAAGCTGCATTACCAATGTATTAGCTATTCTTAACAAGAGTGTAGACTTCACAGACAATAGGGCCCAAGGTGCCAACAGAGTGAAGCTGCTTTACTAATATATTAGCTACTATTAACACGAGTGTAGACTTCACCTACAATAGGGCCCAGGTTGCCAACAGAGTGAAGCTGCATAACCAATATAGTATTAGCTACTCTTAACACGAGTGTACACTTCACCTACTATAGGGCCCAGGGTGCCTACAGAGTGAAGCTGCATTACAAATATATTAGCTACTCTTAACACGAGTGTACACTTCACCTACAATAGGGCCCAGGGTTCCAACAGAATGAAGCTGCATTACCAATATGTTAGCTACTCTTAACACTAGTGTACACTTCACCTACAATAGGGCCCTGGGTGCCAACAGAGTGAAGCTGCATTACCAATATATTAGCTACTCTTAACACGACTGTACACTTCACCTACAATAGGGCCTCGGGTACCAACAGAGTGAAGCTGCATCACCAATATGTTAGCTACTCTTAACACGAATGTACACTTCACCTACATTAGGGCCCAGGGTGCCCACAGAGTGAAGCTGCATTACCAAAATGTTAGCTACTCTTAACACGAGTGAACACTTCACATACAATAGGGTCCAGGTTGCCAACAGAGTGAAGCTGCGTTACCAATATATTAGCTACTCTTAACACGAGTGTACACTTCACCTACAATACGGCCCAGGGTGCCAACAGAGTGAAGCTACATTACCAATATGTTAGCTACTTTTTACACGAGTGTACACATCACCTACAATAGGGCCCTGGGTGCCTACAGAGTTAAGCTGCTTTACCAATATATTAGCTACTCTGATCACGAGTGTAGAATTCACCTACAATAGGGCCCAGGGTGCCAACAGAATGAAGCTGCATTTCCAATATGTTGGCTACTCTTCACACGAGTGTAGACTTCACCTGCAATAGGGCCCAGGGTGCCAACAGAGTGAAGCTGCATTTCCAATATGTTAGCTACTCTTATCACGAGTGTACACTTCACCTACGATAGGGCCCAGGGTGCCAACAGAGTGAAGCTGCATTACCAATATATAAGCTACTCTTAACGCGAGTGTACACTTCACCTACAATAGGGCCCTGGGTGCCAACAGAGTGAAGCTGCATTACGAATATATTAGCTAATCTTAACACGAGTGTACACTTCACCTACAATAGGGCCTAGGGTGCCAACAGAATGAAGCTGCATCACCAATATGTTAGCTACTCTTATCACGAGTGTACACTTCACCTACAATAGGGCCCAGGGTGCCAACAGAGTGAAGCTGCATTACCAATATATAAGCTACTCTTAACGCGAGTGTACACTTCACCTACAATAGGGCCCTGGGTGCCAACAGAGTGAAGCTGCATTACGAATATATTAGCTAATCTTAACACGAGTGTACACTTCACCTACAATAGGGCCCAGGGTGCCAACAGAGAGAAGCTGCATAACCAATATAGTATTAGCTACTCTTAACACGAGTGTACACTTCACCTACAATAGAGCACAGGGTGCCAACAAAGTGAAGCTGAATTACCAATATAATAGCTACTCTTAACACGAGTGTACACTTCACCTACAATAGGGCCTAGGGTGCCAACAGAATGAAGCTGCATCACCAATATGTTAGCTACTCTTAACACGAGTGTACACTTCACCTACAATAGGGTCCAGGGTGCCAACAGAGTGAAGCTGCGTTACCAATATATTAGCTACTCTTAACACGAGTGTACACTTCACGTATAATAGGGCCCAGGGTGCCAACAGAGTGAAGCTGCATTACCAATATGTTAGCTACTCTTTACACGAGTGTACACTTCACCTACAATAGGGCCCTGGGTGCCAACAGAGTGAAGCTGGGTACCAATATGTTAGCTACTCTTAACACGAGTGTACACTTCACCAACAATAGGGCCCTGGGTGCCAACAGAGTGAAGCTGCATTGCCAATATATTAGCTACTCTTAACACGAGTGTAGACTTCACCTACAATAGGGCCTAGGGTGCCAACAGAGTGAAGCTGCATTACCAATATATTAGCTACTCTGATCACGAGAGTAGAATTCACCTACAATAGGGCCCAGGGTGCCAACAGAGTGAAGTTGCATTTCCAATATGTTAGCTACTCTTAACACAAGTGTAGACTTCACCTGCAATAGGACCCAGGGTGCCAACACAGTGAAGCTGCATTACCAATATATTATTAGCTACACTTAACACGAGTGTACACTTCATCTATTATAGGGGCCCAGGGGGCCAACAGAGTGAAGCTGCATCACCAATATGTTAGTTACTCTTAACACGAGTCTACACTTCACCTACAATAGGGCCCAGGGTGCCAACAGAGTGAAGCTGCATCACCAATATGTTAGCTACTCTTATCACGAGTGTACACTTCACCTAAAATAGGGCCCAGGGTGCCAACAGAGTGAAGCTGCATTACCAATATATAAGCTACTCTTAACACGAGTGTAGACATCACCTACAATAGAGCACAGGGTGCCAACAGAGTGAAGCTGAATTACCAATATATCAGCTACTCTTAACTCCAGTGTACACTCACCTACAATGGGGCCTAGGGTGCCAACAGAGTGAAGCAGCATAACCAATATGTTAGCTACTCTTAGCACGAGTGTACACTTCACCTACAATAGGGCCCAGGGTGCCAACAGAATGAAACTGCATTACCAATATGTTAGCTACTCTTAACACGAGTGTACACTTCACCTACAATAGGGCCCAGGGTGCCAACAGAATGAAACTGCATTACCAATATATTAGCTACTCTTAACACGAGTGTAAACATCACCTACAATAGGGCCTAGGGTGCCAACAGAGTGAAGCTGCATCACCAATATGTTAGCTATTCTTCACACGAGTGTACACTTCACCTACAATATGGCCCAGGGTGCCAACAGAGTGAAGCTGCATTACCAATACGTTAGCTACACTTAACACGAGTGTACACTTCACCTACAATAGGGCCCAGGGTGCCAACAGTGTGAAGCTGCGTTACCAATATATTAGCTACTCTTAACACGAGTGTACACTTCACCTACAATAGGGCCCAGGGTGCCAACAGAGTGAAGCTGCATTACCAATATGTTAGCTACTCTTAACACGAGTGTACACTTCACCTACAATAGGGCCGTGGGTGCCAACAGAGTGAAGCTGCATTACCAATATATTAGCTACTCTCAACACGAGTGTACACTTCACCTACAATAGGGCCTAGGGTGCCAACAGAGTGAAGCTGCATTACCAATATGTTAGCTACTCTTAACACGAGTGTACACTTCACCTACATTAGGGCCCATGGAGCCAACAGAGTGAAGCTGCATTCCCAATATATTAGCTAATCATAACACGAGTGTACACTTCACCTACAATAGGTTCCGGGGTGCCAACAGAGTGAAGCTGCTTTACCAATATATTAGCTACTCTGATCACGAGTGTAGACTTCACCTACAATAGGGCCCAGGGTGCCAACAGAGTGAAGCTGCATTACCAATATGTTAGCTACTCTTAAAACGAGTGTAGACTTCACCTGCAATAGGGTCCAGAGTGCCAACACAGTGAAGCTGCATTACCAATATATTAGCTACTCTCAACACGAATGTACACTTCACCTACATTAGGGCCCAGGGTGCCCACAGAGTGAAGCTGCATTTCCGATATGTTAGCTACTCTTAACACGAGTGAACACTTCACATACAATAGGGTCCAGGGTGCCAACAGA
The DNA here is from genome assembly GCA_946902985.2 of Meconema thalassinum. Taxonomy (NCBI): domain Eukaryota; kingdom Metazoa; phylum Arthropoda; class Insecta; order Orthoptera; family Tettigoniidae; genus Meconema; species Meconema thalassinum. Next base: position 447,714,429 of record OX336394.1, on the reverse strand, counting down.
GTGAAGCTGCGTTACCAATATATTAGCTACTCTTAACACGAGTGTACACTTCACCTACAATAGGGCCTAGGGTGCCAACAGAGTGAAGCTGCATTACCAATATGTTAGCTACTCTTAACACGAGTGTACACTTCACCTACAATAGGGCCCAGGGTGCCAAGAGAGTGAAGCTGCATTACCAATATATTAGCTACTCTTAACACGAGTGTACACTTCACCTACAATAGGGCCCAGGGTGACAGCAGAGTGAAGCTGCTTTACCAATATATTAGCTACTCTGATCACGACTGTAGACTTCACCTACAATAGCGCCCAGGGTGCCAACAGAGTGAAGCTGTATTACCAATATGTTAGCTATTCTTAACACGAGTGTAGACTTCACCTGCAATAGGGCCCAGGGAGCCAACAGAGTAAAGCTGCATTACCAATATATTAGCTACTCTTAACACAAGTGTGGACTTCACAAACAATAGAGCACAGGGTGCCAACAGAGTGAAGCTGAATTAACAATATATTAGCTACTCCTAACACGTGTGTAGACTTCACCTACAATAGGGCCCAGGGTGCCAACAGAGTGAAGCTGCATTACCAATGTATTAGCTATTCTTAACAAGAGTGTAGACTTCACCGACAATAGGGCCCAAGGTGCCAACAGAGTGAAGCTGCTTTACTAATATATTAGCTACTATTAACACGAGTGTAGACTTCACCTACAATAGGGCCCAGGTTGCCAACAGAGTGAAGCTGCATAACCAATATAGTATTAGCTACTCTTAACACCAGTGTACACTTTACCTACTATAGGGCCCAGGGTGCCTACAGAGTGAAGCTGCATTACAAATATATCAGCTACTCTTAACACGAGTGTACACTTCACCTACAATAGGGCCCAGGGTTCCAACAGAATGAAGCTGCATTACCAATATGTTAGCTACTCTTAACACGAGTGTACACTTCACCTACAATAGGGCCCTGGGTGCCAACAGAGTGAAGCTGCATTACCAATATATTAGCTACTCTTAACACGACTGTACACTTCACCTACAATAGGGCCTCGGGTACCAACAGAGTGAAGCTGCATCACCAATATGTTAGCTACTCTTAACACGAATGTACACTTCACCTACATTAGGGCCCAGGGTGCCCACAGAGTGAAGCTGCATTACCAATATGTTAGCTACTCTTAACACGAGTGAACACTTCACATACAATAGGGTCCAGGTTGCCAACAGAGTGAAGCTGCGTTACCAATATATTAGCTACTCTTAACACGAGTGTACACTTCACCTACAATAGGGCCCAGGGTGCCAACAGAGTGAAGCTACATTACCAATATGTTAGCTACTTTTTACACGAGTGTACACATCACCTACAATAGGGCCCTGGGTGCCAACAGAGTTAAGCTGCTTTACCAATATATTAGCTACTCTGATCACGAGTGTAGAATTCACCTACAATAGGGCCCAGAGTGCCAACAGAATGAAGCTGCATTTCCAATATGTTGGCTACTCTTCACACGAGTGTAGACTTCACCTGCAATAGGGCCCAGGGTGCCAACAGAGTGAAGCTGCATTTCCAATATGTTAGCTACTCTTATCACGAGTGTACACTTCACCTACGATAGGGCCCAGGGTGCCAACAGAGTGAAGCTGCATTACCAATATATAAGCTACTCTTAACGCGAGTGTACACTTCACCTACAATAGGGCCCTGGGTGCCAACAGAGTGAAGCTGCATTACGAATATATTAGCTAATCTTAACACGAGTGTACACTTCACCTACAATAGGGCCTAGGGTGCCAACAGAGTGAAGCTGCATCACCAATATGTTAGCTACTCTTATCACGAGTGTACACTTCACCTACAATAGGGCCCAGGGTGCCAACAGAGTGAAGCTGCATCACCAATATGTTAGCTACTCTTATCACGAGTGTACACTTCACCTAAAATAGGGCCCAGGGTGCCAACAGAGTGAAGCTGCATTACCAATATATAAGCTACTCTTAACACGAGTGTAGACATCACCTACAATAGAGCACAGGGTGCCAACAGAGTGAAGCTGAATTACCAATATATCAGCTACTCTTAACTCCAGTGTACACTCACCTACAATGGGGCCTAGGGTGCCAACAGAGTGAAGCAGCATAACCAATATGTTAGCTACTCTTAGCACGAGTGTACACTTCACCTACAATAGGGCCCAGGGTGCCAACAGAATGAAACTGCATTACCAATATGTTAGCTACTCTTAACACGAGTGTACACTTCACCTACAATAGGGCCCAGGGTGCCAACAGAATGAAACTGCATTACCAATATATTAGCTACTCTTAACACGAGTGTAAACATCACCTACAATAGGGCCTAGGGTGCCAACAGAGTGAAGCTGCATCACCAATATGTTAGCTATTCTTCACACGAGTGTACACTTCACCTACAATATGGCCCAGGGTGCCAACAGAGTGAAGCTGCATTACCAATACGTTAGCTACACTTAACACGAGTGTACACTTCACCTACAATAGGGCCCAGGGTGCCAACAGTGTGAAGCTGCGTTACCAATATATTAGCTACTCTTAACACGAGTGTACACTTCACCTACAATAGGGCCCAGGGTGCCAACAGAGTGAAGCTGCATTACCAATATGTTAGCTACTCTTAACACGAGTGTACACTTCACCTACAATAGGGCCGTGGGTGCCAACAGAGTGAAGCTGCATTACCAATATATTAGCTACTCTCAACACGAGTGTACACTTCACCTACAATAGGGCCTAGGGTGCCAACAGAGTGAAGCTGCATTACCAATATGTTAGCTACTCTTAACACGAGTGTACACTTCACCTACATTAGGGCCCATGGAGCCAACAGAGTGAAGCTGCATTCCCAATATATTAGCTAATCATAACACGAGTGTACACTTCACCTACAATAGGTTCCGGGGTGCCAACAGAGTGAAGCTGCTTTACCAATATATTAGCTACTCTGATCACGAGTGTAGACTTCACCTACAATAGGGCCCAGGGTGCCAAAAGAGTGAAGCTGCATTACCAATATGTTAGCTACTCTTAAAACGAGTGTAGACTTCACCTGCAATAGGGTCCAGAGTGCCAACACAGTGAAGCTGCATTACCAATATATTAGCTACTCTCAACACGAATGTACACTTCACCTACATTAGGGCCCAGGGTGCCCACAGAGTGAAGCTGCATTACCGATATGTTAGCTACTCTTAACACGAGTGAACACTTCACATACAATAGGGTCCAGGGTGCCAACAGAGTGAAGCTGCGTTACCAATATATTAGCTACTCTTAACACGAGTGTACACTTCACCTACAATAGGGCCTAGGGTGCCAACAGAGTGAAGCTGCATTACCAATATGTTAGCTACTCTTAACACGAGTGTACACTTCACCTACAATAGGGCCCAGGGTGCCAACAGAGTGAAGCTGCATTACCAATATATTAGCTACTCTTAACACGAGTGTACACTGCACCTACAATAGGGCCCAGGGTGACAGCAGAGTGAAGCTGCTTTACCAATATATTAGCTACTCTGATCACGACTGTAGACTTCACCTACAATAGGGCCCAGGGTGCCAACAGAGTGAAGCTGTATTACCAATATGTTAGCTATTCTTAACACGAGTGTAGACTTCACCTGCAATAGGGCCCAGGGAGCCAACAGAGTAAAGCTGCATTACCAATATATTAGCTACTCTTAACACAAGTGTGGACTTCACAAACAATAGAGCACAGGGTGCCAACAGAGTGAAGCTGAATTAACAATATATTAGCTATTCCTAACACGTGTGTAGACTTCACCTACAATAGGGCCCAGGGTGCCAACAGAGTGAAGCTGCATTTCCAATATGTTAGCTACTCTTAACACGAGTGTAGACTTCACCTGCAATAGGAACCAGGGTGCCAACACAGTGAAGCTGCATTACCAATATATTATTAGCTACACTTAACACGAGTGTACACTTCATCTACTATAGGGGCCCAGGGGGCCAACAGAGTGAAGCTGCATCACCAATATGTTAGTTACTCTTAACACGAGTGTACACTTCACCTACAATAGGGCCCAGGGTGCCAACAGAGTGAAGCTGCATTACCAATATATAAGCTACTCTTAACACGAGTGTAGACTTCACCTACAATAGAGCACAGGGTGCCAACAGAGTGAAGCCGAATTACCAATATATCAGCTACTCTTAACTCCAGTGTACACTTCACCTACAATGGGGCCTAGGGTGCCAACAGAGTGAAGCAGCATAACCAATATGTTAGCTACTCTTAACACGAGTGTACACTTCACCTACAATAGGGCCCAGGGTGCCAACAGAATGAAACTGCATTACCAATATGTTAGCTACTCTTAACACGAGTGTACACTTCACCTACAATAGGGCCCTGGGTGCCAACAGAGTGAAGCTGCATTACCAATATATTAGCTATTCTTAACACGAGTGTAAACTTCACCTACAATAGGGCCTAGGGTGCCAACAGAGTGAAGCTGCATCACCAATATGTTAGCTACTCTTAACACGAGTGTACACTTCACCTATATTAGGGCCCAGGGTGCCAACAGAGTGAAGCTGCATTACCAATTCGTTAGCTACTCTTAACACGAGTGTACACTTCACCTACAGTAGGGCCCAGGGTGCCAACAGTGTGAAGCTGCGTTACCAATATATTAGCTACTCTTAACACGAGTGTACACTTCACCTACAATAGGGCCCAGGGTGCCAACAGAGTGAAGCTGCATTACCAATATGTTAGCTACTCTTAACACGAGTGTACTCTCCACCTACAATAGGGCCGTTGGTGCCAAAAGAGTGAAGCTGCATTACCAATATGTTAGCTACTCTTAACACGAGTGTACACTTCACCTACAATAGGGCCCAGGGTGCCAACACAGTGAATCTGCATTACCAATATATTAGCTACTCTAAACACGAGTGTACACTTCACCTACAATAGGGCCCATGGTGCCAACAGAGTGAAGCTGCATAATCAATATAGTATTAGCTACTCTTAACACGAGTGTACACTTCACCTACTATAGGGCCCAGGGTGCCTACAGAGTGAAGCTGCATTACAAATATATTAGCTACTCTTAAAACGAGTGTACACTTCACCTACAATAGGGCCCAGGGTGGCAACAGAATGAAGCTGCATTACCAATATGTTAGCTACTCTTAACACGAGTGTACACTTCACCTACAATAGAGCCGTGGGTGCCAACAGAGTGAAGCTGCATTACCAATATATTAGCTACTCTTAACACGAGTGTACACTTACCTACAATAGGGCCTAGGGTGCCAACAGAATGAAGCTGCATCACCAATATGTTAGCTACTCTTAACACGATTGTACACTTCACCTACAATAGGGCCTATGGTGCCAACAGAGTGAAGCTGCATTACCAATATGTTAGCTACTCTTAACACGAGTGTACACTTCACCTACAATAGGGTCCAGGCTGCCAACAGAGTGAAGCTGCGTTACCAATATATTAGCTACTCTTAACACGAGTGTACACTTCACCTACAATAGGGCCCAGGGTGCCAACAGAGTGAAGCTGCATTACCAATATGTTAGCTACTCTTTACACGAGTGTACACTTCACCTACAATAGGGCCCTGGGTGCCAACAGAGTGAAGCTGCGTTACCAATATGTTAGCTACTCTTAACACGAGTGTACACTTCACTTACAATAGGGCCCTGGGTGCCAACAGAGTGAAGCTGCATTACCAATATATTAGCTACTCTTAACACGAGTGTAGACTTCACCTACAATAGGGCCTAGGGTGCAAACAGAGTGAAGCTGCTTTACCAATATATTAGCTAATCTGATCACGAGTGTAGAATTCACCTACAATAGGGCCCAGAGTGCCAACAGAGTGAAGCTGCATTTCCAATATGTTAGCTACTCTTAACACGAGTGTAGACTTCACCTGCAATAGGGCCCAGGGTGCCAACTGAGTGAAGCTGCATTACCAATATATTATTAGCTACTCTTAACACGAGTGTACACTTCATCTACTATAGGGCCCAGGCTGCCAACAGAGTGAAGCTGCATCAACAATATGTTAGCTACTCGTAACACGAGTGTACACTTCACCTACAATAGGGCCCAGGGTGCCAACAGAGTGAAGCTGCATCACCAATATGTTAGCTACTCTTATCACGAGTGCACACTTCACCTACAATAGGGCCCAGGGTGCCAACAGAGTGAAGCTGCATTACCAATATATAAGCTACTATTAACACGAGTGTAGACTTCACCTACAATAGAGCACAGGGTGCCAACAGAGTGAAGCTGAATTACCAATATATTAGCTACTCTTAACACGAGTGTACACTTCACCTACAATAGGGCCTAAGGTGCCAACAGAGTGAAGCTGCATAACCAATATGTTAGCTACTCTTAACACGAGTGTACACTTCACCTACAATAGGGCCCAGGGTGCCAACAGAGTGAAGCTGCATTACCAATATATTATTAGCTACTCTTAACACGAGTGTACACTTCATCTAATATAGGGCCCAGGGTGCCTACAGAGTGAAGCTGCATTACAAATATATTAGCTACTCTTAACACGAGTGTACACTTCACCTACAATAGGACCCAGGGTGCCAACAGAATGAAGCTGCATTACCAAAATATTAGCTACTCTTAACACGAGTGTACACTTCGCCTACAATAGGGCCCTGGGTGCCAACAGAGTGAAGCTGCATTACCAATATATTAGCTACTCTTAACACGAGTGTAAACATCACCTACAATAGGGCCTAGGGTGCCAACAGAGTGAAGCTGCATCACCAATATGTTAGCTATTCTTCACACGAGTGTACACTTCACCTACAATATGGCCCAGGGTGCCAACAGAGTGAAGCTGCATTACCAATACGTTAGCTACACTTAACACGAGTGTACACTTCATCTACAATAGGGCCCAGGGTGCCAACAGTGTGAAGCTGCGTTACCAATATATTAGCTACTCTTAACACGAGTGTACACTTCACCTACAATAGGGCCCAGGGTGCCAACAGAGTGAAGCTGCATTACCAATATGTTAGCTACTCTTAACACGAGTGTACACTTCACCTACAATAGGGCCGTGGGTGCCAACAGAGTGAAGCTGCATTACCAATATATTAGCTACTCTCAACACGAGTGTACACTTCACCTACAATAGGGCATAGGGTGCCAACAGAGTGAAGCTGCATTACCAATATGTTAGCTACTCTTAACACGAGTGTACACTTCACCTACATTAGGGCCCATGGAGCCAACAGAGTGAAGCTGCATTCCCAATATATTAGCTAATCATAACACGAGTGTACACTTCACCTACAATAGGTTCCGGGGTGCCAACAGAGTGAAGCTGCTTTACCAATATATTAGCTACTCTGATCACGAGTGTAGACTTCACCTACAATAGGGCCCAGGGTGCCAACAGAGTGAAGCTGCATTACCAATATGTTAGCTACTCTTAAAACGAGTGTAGACTTCACCTGCAATAGGGTCCAGAGTGCCAACACAGTGAAGCTGCATTACCAATATATTAGCTACTCTCAACACGAATGTACACTTCACCTACATTAGGGCCCAGGGTGCCCACAGAGTGAAGCTGCATTACCGATATGTTAGCTACTCTTAACACGAGTGAACACTTCACATACAATAGGGTCCAGGGTGCCAACAGAGTGAAGCTGCATTACCAATATGTTAGCTACTCTTAACACGAGTGTACACTTCACCTACAATAGGGCCCAGGGTGCCAACAGAGTGAAGCTGCATTACCAATATATTAGCTACTCTTAACACGAGTGTACACTTCACCTACAATAGGGCCCAGGGTGACAGCAGAGTGAAGCTGCTTTACCAATATATTAGCTACTCTGATCACGACTGTAGACTTCACCTACAATAGGGCCCAGGGTGCCAACAGAGTGAAGCTGTATTACCAATATGTTAGCTATTCTTAACACGAGTGTAGACTTCACCTGCAATAGGGCCCAGGGAGCCAACAGAGTAAAGCTGCATTACCAATATATTAGCTACTCTTAACACAAGTGTGGACTTCACAAACAATAGAGCACAGGGTGCCAACAGAGTGAAGCTGAATTAACAATATATTAGCTATTCCTAACACGTGTGTAGACTTCACCTACAATAGGGCCCAGGGTGCCAACAGAGTGAAGCTGCATTACCAATGTATTAGCTATTCTTAACAAGAGTGTAGACTTCACAGACAATAGGGCCCAAGGTGCCAACAGAGTGAAGCTGCTTTACTAATATATTAGCTACTATTAACACGAGTGTAGACTTCACCTACAATAGGGCCCAGGTTGCCAACAGAGTGAAGCTGCATAACCAATATAGTATTAGCTACTCTTAACACGAGTGTACACTTCACCTACTATAGGGCCCAGGGTGCCTACAGAGTGAAGCTGCATTACAAATATATTAGCTACTCTTAACACGAGTGTACACTTCACCTACAATAGGGCCCAGGGTTCCAACAGAATGAAGCTGCATTACCAATATGTTAGCTACTCTTAACACTAGTGTACACTTCACCTACAATAGGGCCCTGGGTGCCAACAGAGTGAAGCTGCATTACCAATATATTAGCTACTCTTAACACGACTGTACACTTCACCTACAATAGGGCCTCGGGTACCAACAGAGTGAAGCTGCATCACCAATATGTTAGCTACTCTTAACACGAATGTACACTTCACCTACATTAGGGCCCAGGGTGCCCACAGAGTGAAGCTGCATTACCAAAATGTTAGCTACTCTTAACACGAGTGAACACTTCACATACAATAGGGTCCAGGTTGCCAACAGAGTGAAGCTACATTACCAATAAGTTAGCTACTTTTTACACGAGTGTACACATCACCTACAATAGGGCCCTGGGTGCCTACAGAGTTAAGCTGCTTTACCAATATATTAGCTACTCTGATCACGAGTGTAGAATTCACCTACAATAGGGCCCAGGGTGCCAACAGAATGAAGCTGCATTTCCAATATGTTGGCTACTCTTCACACGAGTGTAGACTTCACCTGCAATAGGGCCCAGGGTGCCAACAGAGTGAAGCTGCATTTCCAATATGTTAGCTACTCTTATCACGAGTGTACACTTCACCTACGATAGGGCCCAGGGTGCCAACAGAGTGAAGCTGCATTACCAATATATAAGCTACTCTTAACGCGAGTGTACACTTCACCTACAATAGGGCCCTGGGTGCCAACAGAGTGAAGCTGCATTACGAATATATTAGCTAATCTTAACACGAGTGTACACTTCACCTACAATAGGGCCTAGGGTGCCAACAGAATGAAGCTGCATCACCAATATGTTAGCTACTCTTATCACGAGTGTACACTTCACCTACAATAGGGCCCAGGGTGCCAACAGAGTGAAGCTGCATTACCAATATATAAGCTACTCTTAACGCGAGTGTACACTTCACCTACAATAGGGCCCTGGGTGCCAACAGAGTGAAGCTGCATTACGAATATATTAGCTAATCTTAACACGAGTGTACACTTCACCTACAATAGGGCCCAGGGTGCCAACAGAGAGAAGCTGCATAACCAATATAGTATTAGCTACTCTTAACACGAGTGTACACTTCACCTACAATAGAGCACAGGGTGCCAACAAAGTGAAGCTGAATTACCAATATAATAGCTACTCTTAACACGAGTGTACACTTCACCTACAATAGGGCCTAGGGTGCCAACAGAATGAAGCTGCATCACCAATATGTTAGCTACTCTTAACACGAGTGTACACTTCACCTACAATAGGGTCCAGGGTGCCAACAGAGTGAAGCTGCGTTACCAATATATTAGCTACTCTTAACACGAGTGTACACTTCACGTATAATAGGGCCCAGGGTGCCAACAGAGTGAAGCTGCATTACCAATATGTTAGCTACTCTTTACACGAGTGTACACTTCACCTACAATAGGGCCCTGGGTGCCAACAGAGTGAAGCTGGGTACCAATATGTTAGCTACTCTTAACACGAGTGTACACTTCACCAACAATAGGGCCCTGGGTGCCAACAGAGTGAAGCTGCATTGCCAATATATTAGCTACTCTTAACACGAGTGTAGACTTCACCTACAATAGGGCCTAGGGTGCCAACAGAGTGAAGCTGCATTACCAATATATTAGCTACTCTGATCACGAGAGTAGAATTCACCTACAATAGGGCCCAGGGTGCCAACAGAGTGAAGTTGCATTTCCAATATGTTAGCTACTCTTAACACAAGTGTAGACTTCACCTGCAATAGGACCCAGGGTGCCAACACAGTGAAGCTGCATTACCAATATATTATTAGCTACACTTAACACGAGTGTACACTTCATCTATTATAGGGGCCCAGGGGGCCAACAGAGTGAAGCTGCATCACCAATATGTTAGTTACTCTTAACACGAGTCTACACTTCACCTACAATAGGGCCCAGGGTGCCAACAGAGTGAAGCTGCATCACCAATATGTTAGCTACTCTTATCACGAGTGTACACTTCACCTAAAATAGGGCCCAGGGTGCCAACAGAGTGAAGCTGCATTACCAATATATAAGCTACTCTTAACACGAGTGTAGACATCACCTACAATAGAGCACAGGGTGCCAACAGAGTGAAGCTGAATTACCAATATATCAGCTACTCTTAACTCCAGTGTACACTCACCTACAATGGGGCCTAGGGTGCCAACAGAGTGAAGCAGCATAACCAATATGTTAGCTACTCTTAGCACGAGTGTACACTTCACCTACAATAGGGCCCAGGGTGCCAACAGAATGAAACTGCATTACCAATATGTTAGCTACTCTTAACACGAGTGTACACTTCACCTACAATAGGGCCCAGGGTGCCAACAGAATGAAACTGCATTACCAATATATTAGCTACTCTTAACGCGAGTGTAAACATCACCTACAATAGGGCCTAGGGTGCCAACAGAGTGAAGCTGCATCACCAATATGTTAGCTATTCTTCACACGAGTGTACACTTCACCTACAATATGGCCCAGGGTGCCAACAGAGTGAAGCTGCATTACCAATACGTTAGCTACACTTAACACGAGTGTACACTTCACCTACAATAGGGCCCAGGGTGCCAACAGTGTGAAGCTGCGTTACCAATATATTAGCTACTCTTAACACGAGTGTACACTTCACCTACAATAGGGCCCAGGGTGCCAACAGAGTGAAGCTGCATTACCAATATGTTAGCTACTCTTAACACGAGTGTACACTTCACCTACAATAGGGCCGTGGGTGCCAACAGAGTGAAGCTGCATTACCAATATATTAGCTACTCTCAACACGAGTGTACACTTCACCTACAATAGGGCCTAGGGTGCCAACAGAGTGAAGCTGCATTACCAATATGTTAGCTACTCTTAACACGAGTGTACACTTCACCTACATTAGGGCCCATGGAGCCAACAGAGTGAAGCTGCATTCCCAATATATTAGCTAATCATAACACGAGTGTACACTTCACCTACAATAGGTTCCGGGGTGCCAACAGAGTGAAGCTGCTTTACCAATATATTAGCTACTCTGATCACGAGTGTAGACTTCACCTACAATAGGGCCCAGGGTGCCAACAGAGTGAAGCTGCATTACCAATATGTTAGCTACTCTTAACACGAGTGTACACTTCACCTACAATAGGGCCGTGGGTGCCAACAGAGTGAAGCTGCATTACCAATATATTAGCTACTCTCAACACGAGTGTACACTTCACCTACAATAGGGCATAGGGTGCCAACAGAGTGAAGCTGCATTACCAATATGTTAGCTACTCTTAACACGAGTGTACACTTCACCTACATTAGGGCCCATGGAGCCAACAGAGTGAAGCTGCATTCCCAATATATTAGCTAATCATAACACGAGTGTACACTTCACCTACAATAGGTTCCGGGGTGCCAACAGAGTGAAGCTGCTTTACCAATATATTAGCTACTCTGATCACGAGTGTAGACTTCACCTACAATAGGGCCCAGGGTGCCAACAGAGTGAAGCTGCATTACCAATATGTTAGCTACTCTTAAAACGAGTGTAGACTTCACCTGCAATAGGGTCCAGAGTGCCAACACAGTGAAGCTGCATTACCAATATATTAGCTACTCTCAACACGAATGTACACTTCACCTACATTAGGGCCCAGGGTGCCCACAGAGTGAAGCTGCATTACCGATATGTTAGCTACTCTTAACACGAGTGAACACTTCACATACAATAGGGTCCAGGGTGCCAACAGAGTGAAGCTGCATTACCAATATGTTAGCTACTCTTAACACGAGTGTACACTTCACCTACAATAGGGCCCAGGGTGCCAACAGAGTGAAGCTGCATTACCAATATATTAGCTACTCTTAACACGAGTGTACACTTCACCTACAATAGGGCCCAGGGTGACAGCAGAGTGAAGCTGCTTTACCAATATATTAGCTACTCTGATCACGACTGTAGACTTCACCTACAATAGGGCCCAGGGTGCCAACAGAGTGAAGCTGTATTACCAATATGTTAGCTATTCTTAACACGAGTGTAGACTTCACCTGCAATAGGGCCCAGGGAGCCAACAGAGTAAAGCTGCATTACCAATATATTAGCTACTCTTAACACAAGTGTGGACTTCACAAACAATAGAGCACAGGGTGCCAACAGAGTGAAGCTGAATTAACAATATATTAGCTATTCCTAACACGTGTGTAGACTTCACCTACAATAGGGCCCAGGGTGCCAACAGAGTGAAGCTGCATTACCAATGTATTAGCTATTCTTAACAAGAGTGTAGACTTCACAGACAATAGGGCCCAAGGTGCCAACAGAGTGAAGCTGCTTTACTAATATATTAGCTACTATTAACACGAGTGTAGACTTCACCTACAATAGGGCCCAGGTTGCCAACAGAGTGAAGCTGCATAACCAATATAGTATTAGCTACTCTTAACACGAGTGTACACTTCACCTACTATAGGGCCCAGGGTGCCTACAGAGTGAAGCTGCATTACAAATATATTAGCTACTCTTAACACGAGTGTACACTTCACCTACAATAGGGCCCAGGGTTCCAACAGAATGAAGCTGCATTACCAATATGTTAGCTACTCTTAACACTAGTGTACACTTCACCTACAATAGGGCCCTGGGTGCCAACAGAGTGAAGCTGCATTACCAATATATTAGCTACTCTTAACACGACTGTACACTTCACCTACATTAGGGCCTCGGGTACCAACAGAGTGAAGCTGCATCACCAATATGTTAGCTACTCTTAACACGAATGTACACTTCACCTACATTAGGGCCCAGGGTGCCCACAGAGTGAAGCTGCATTACCAAAATGTTAGCTACTCTTAACACGAGTGAACACTTCACATACAATAGGGTCCAGGTTGCCAACAGAGTGAAGCTGCGTTACCAATATATTAGCTACTCTTAACACGAGTGTACACTTCACCTACAATACGGCCCAGGGTGCCAACAGAGTGAAGCTACATTACCAATATGTTAGCTACTTTTTACACGAGTGTACACATCACCTACAATAGGGCCCTGGGTGCCTACAGAGTTAAGCTGCTTTACCAATATATTAGCTACTCTGATCACGAGTGTAGAATTCACCTACAATAGGGCCCAGGGTGCCAACAGAATGAAGCTGCATTTCCAATATGTTGGCTACTCTTCACACGAGTGTAGACTTCACCTGCAATAGGGCCCAGGGTGCCAACAGAGTGAAGCTGCATTTCCAATATGTTAGCTACTCTTATCACGAGTGTACACTTCACCTACGATAGGGCCCAGGGTGCCAACAGAGTGAAGCTGCATTACCAATATATAAGCTACTCTTAACGCGAGTGTACACTTCACCTACAATAGGGCCCTGGGTGCCAACAGAGTGAAGCTGCATTACGAATATATTAGCTAATCTTAACACGAGTGTACACTTCACCTACAATAGGGCCTAGGGTGCCAACAGAATGAAGCTGCATCACCAATATGTTAGCTACTCTTATCACGAGTGTACACTTCACCTACAATAGGGCCCAGGGTGCCAACAGAGTGAAGCTGCATTACCAATATATAAGCTACTCTTAACGCGAGTGTACACTTCACCTACAATAGGGCCCTGGGTGCCAACAGAGTGAAGCTGCATTACGAATATATTAGCTAATCTTAACACGAGTGTACACTTCACCTACAATAGGGCCCAGGGTGCCAACAGAGAGAAGCTGCATAACCAATATAGTATTAGCTACTCTTAACACGAGTGTACACTTCACCTACAATAGAGCACAGGGTGCCAACAAAGTGAAGCTGAATTACCAATATAATAGCTACTCTTAACACGAGTGTACACTTCACCTACAATAGGGCCTAGGGTGCCAACAGAATGAAGCTGCATCACCAATATGTTAGCTACTCTTAACACGAGTGTACACTTCACCTACAATAGGGTCCAGGGTGCCAACAGAGTGAAGCTGCGTTACCAATATATTAGCTACTCTTAACACGAGTGTACACTTCACGTATAATAGGGCCCAGGGTGCCAACAGAGTGAAGCTGCATTACCAATATGTTAGCTACTCTTTACACGAGTGTACACTTCACCTACAATAGGGCCCTGGGTGCCAACAGAGTGAAGCTGGGTACCAATATGTTAGCTACTCTTAACACGAGTGTACACTTCACCAACAATAGGGCCCTGGGTGCCAACAGAGTGAAGCTGCATTGCCAATATATTAGCTACTCTTAACACGAGTGTAGACTTCACCTACAATAGGGCCTAGGGTGCCAACAGAGTGAAGCTGCATTACCAATATATTAGCTACTCTGATCACGAGAGTAGAATTCACCTACAATAGGGCCCAGGGTGCCAACAGAGTGAAGTTGCATTTCCAATATGTTAGCTACTCTTAACACAAGTGTAGACTTCACCTGCAATAGGACCCAGGGTGCCAACACAGTGAAGCTGCATTACCAATATATTATTAGCTACACTTAACACGAGTGTACACTTCATCTATTATAGGGGCCCAGGGGGCCAACAGAGTGAAGCTGCATCACCAATATGTTAGTTACTCTTAACACGAGTCTACACTTCACCTACAATAGGGCCCAGGGTGCCAACAGAGTGAAGCTGCATCACCAATATGTTAGCTACTCTTATCACGAGTGTACACTTCACCTAAAATAGGGCCCAGGGTGCCAACAGAGTGAAGCTGCATTACCAATATATAAGCTACTCTTAACACGAGTGTAGACATCACCTACAATAGAGCACAGGGTGCCAACAGAGTGAAGCTGAATTACCAATATATCAGCTACTCTTAACTCCAGTGTACACTCACCTACAATGGGGCCTAGGGTGCCAACAGAGTGAAGCAGCATAACCAATATGTTAGCTACTCTTAGCACGAGTGTACACTTCACCTACAATAGGGCCCAGGGTGCCAACAGAATGAAACTGCATTACCAATATGTTAGCTACTCTTAACACGAGTGTACACTTCACCTACAATAGGGCCCAGGGTGCCAACAGAATGAAACTGCATTACCAATATATTAGCTACTCTTAACGCGAGTGTAAACATCACCTACAATAGGGCCTAGGGTGCCAACAGAGTGAAGCTGCATCACCAATATGTTAGCTATTCTTCACACGAGTGTACACTTCACCTACAATATGGCCCAGGGTGCCAACAGAGTGAAGCTGCATTACCAATACGTTAGCTACACTTAACACGAGTGTACACTTCACCTACAATAGGGCCCAGGGTGCCAACAGTGTGAAGCTGCGTTACCAATATATTAGCTACTCTTAACACGAGTGTACACTTCACCTACAATAGGGCCCAGGGTGCCAACAGAGTGAAGCTGCATTACCAATATGTTAGCTACTCTTAACACGAGTGTACACTTCACCTACAATAGGGCCGTGGGTGCCAACAGAGTGAAGCTGCATTACCAATATATTAGCTACTCTCAACACGAGTGTACACTTCACCTACAATAGGGCCTAGGGTGCCAACAGAGTGAAGCTGCATTACCAATATGTTAGCTACTCTTAACACGAGTGTACACTTCACCTACATTAGGGCCCATGGAGCCAACAGAGTGAAGCTGCATTCCCAATATATTAGCTAATCATAACACGAGTGTACACTTCACCTACAATAGGTTCCGGGGTGCCAACAGAGTGAAGCTGCTTTACCAATATATTAGCTACTCTGATCACGAGTGTAGACTTCACCTACAATAGGGCCCAGGGTGCCAACAGAGTGAAGCTGCATTACCAATATGTTAGCTACTCTTAAAACGAGTGTAGACTTCACCTGCAATAGGGTCCAGAGTGCCAACACAGTGAAGCTGCATTACCAATATATTAGCTACTCTCAACACGAATGTACACTTCACCTACATTAGGGCCCAGGGTGCCCACAGAGTGAAGCTGCATTACCGATATGTTAGCTACTCTTAACACGAGTGAACACTTCACATACAATAGGGTCCAGGGTGCCAACAGAGTGAAGCTGCGTTACCAATATATTAGCTACTCTTAACACGAGTGTACACTTCACCTACAATAGGGCCTAGGGTGCCAACAGAGTGAAGCTGCATTATCAATATGTTAGCTACTCTTAACACGAGTGTACACTTCACCTACAATAGGGCCCAGGGTGCCAAGAGAGTGAAGCTGCATTACCAATATATTAGCTACTCTTAACACGAGTGTACACTTCACCTACAATAGGGCCCAGGGTGACAGCAGAGTGAAGCTGCTTTACCAATATATTAGCTACTCTGATCACGACTGTAGACTTCACCTACAATAGCGCCCAGGGTGCCAACAGAGTGAAGCTGTATTACCAATATGTTAGCTATTCTTAACACGAGTGTAGACTTCACCTGCAATAGGGCCCAGGGAGCCAACAGAGTAAAGCTGCATTACCAATATATTAGCTACTCTTAACACAAGTGTGGACTTCACAAACAATAGAGCACAGGGTGCCAACAGAGTGAAGCTGAATTAACAATATATTAGCTACTCCTAACACGTGTGTAGACTTCACCTACAATAGGGCCCAGGGTGCCAACAGAGTGAAGCTGCATTACCAATGTATTAGCTATTCTTAACAAGAGTGTAGACTTCACCGACAATAGGGCCCAAGGTGCCAACAGAGTGAAGCTGCTTTACTAATATATTAGCTACTATTAACACGAGTGTAGACTTCACCTACAATAGGGCCCAGGTTGCCAACAGAGTGAAGCTGCATAACCAATATAGTATTAGCTACTCTTAACACGAGTGTACACTTCACCTACTATAGGGCCCAGGGTGCCTACAGAGTGAAGCTGCATTACAAATATATCAGCTACTCTTAACACGAGTGTACACTTCACCTACAATAGGGCCCAGGGTTCCAACAGAATGAAGCTGCATTACCAATATGTTAGCTACTCTTAACACGAGTGTACACTTCACCTACAATAGGGCCCTGGGTGCCAACAGAGTGAAGCTGCATTACCAATATATTAGCTACTCTTAACACGACTGTACACTTCACCTACAATAGGGCCTCGGGTACCAACAGAGTGAAGCTGCATCACCAATATGTTAGCTACTCTTAACACGAATGTACACTTCACCTACATTAGGGCCCAGGGTGCCCACAGAGTGAAGCTGCATTACCAATATGTTAGCTACTCTTAACACGAGTGAACACTTCACATACAATAGGGTCCAGGTTGCCAACAGAGTGAAGCTGCGTTACCAATATATTAGCTACTCTTAACACGAGTGTACACTTCACCTACAATAGGGCCCAGGGTGCCAACAGAGTGAAGCTACATTACCAATATGTTAGCTACTTTTTACACGAGTGTACACATCACCTACAATAGGGCCCTGGGTGCCAACAGAGTTAAGCTGCTTTACCAATATATTAGCTACTCTGATCACGAGTGTAGAATTCACCTACAATAGGGCCCAGAGTGCCAACAGAATGAAGCTGCATTTCCTATATGTTGGCTACTCTTCACACGAGTGTAGACTTCACCTGCAATAGGGCCCAGGGTGCCAACAGAGTGAAGCTGCATTTCCAATATGTTAGCTACTCTTATCACGAGTGTACACTTCACCTACGATAGGGCCCAGGGTGCCAACAGAGTGAAGCTGCATTACCAATATATAAGCTACTCTTAACGCGAGTGTACACTTCACCTACAATAGGGCCCTGGGTGCCAACAGAGTGAAGCTGCATTACGAATATATTAGCTAATCTTAACACGAGTGTACACTTCACCTACAATAGGGCCTAGGGTGCCAACAGAGTGAAGCTGCATCACCAATATGTTAGCTACTCTTATCACGAGTGTACACTTCACCTACAATAGGGCCCAGGGTGCCAACAGAGTGAAGCTGCATCACCAATATGTTAGCTACTCTTATCACGAGTGTACACTTCACCTAAAATAGGGCCCAGGGTGCCAACAGAGTGAAGCTGCATTACCAATATATAAGCTACTCTTAACACGAGTGTAGACATCACCTACAATAGAGCACAGGGTGCCAACAGAGTGAAGCTGAATTACCAATATATCAGCTACTCTTAACTCCAGTGTACACTCACCTACAATGGGGCCTAGGGTGCCAACAGAGTGAAGCAGCATAACCAATATGTTAGCTACTCTTAGCACGAGTGTACACTTCACCTACAATAGGGCCCAGGGTGCCAACAGAATGAAACTGCATTACCAATATGTTAGCTACTCTTAACACGAGTGTACACTTCACCTACAATAGGGCCCAGGGTGCCAACAGAATGAAACTGCATTACCAATATATTAGCTACTCTTAACACGAGTGTAAACATCACCTACAATAGGGCCTAGGGTGCCAACAGAGTGAAGCTGCATCACCAATATGTTAGCTATTCTTCACACGAGTGTACACTTCACCTACAATATGGCCCAGGGTGCCAACAGAGTGAAGCTGCATTACCAATACGTTAGCTACACTTAACACGAGTGTACACTTCACCTACAATAGGGCCCAGGGTGCCAACAGTGTGAAGCTGCGTTACCAATATATTAGCTACTCTTAACACGAGTGTACACTTCACCTACAATAGGGCCCAGGGTGCCAACAGAGTGAAGCTGCATTACCAATATGTTAGCTACTCTTAACACGAGTGTACACTTCACCTACAATAGGGCCGTGGGTGCCAACAGAGTGAAGCTGCATTACCAATATATTAGCTACTCTCAACACGAGTGTACACTTCACCTACAATAGGGCCTAGGGTGCCAACAGAGTGAAGCTGCATTACCAATATGTTAGCTACTCTTAACACGAGTGTACACTTCACCTACATTAGGGCCCATGGAGCCAACAGAGTGAAGCTGCATTCCCAATATATTAGCTAATCATAACACGAGTGTACACTTCACCTACAATAGGTTCCGGGGTGCCAACAGAGTGAAGCTGCTTTACCAATATATTAGCTACTCTGATCACGAGTGTAGACTTCACCTACAATAGGGCCCAGGGTGCCAAAAGAGTGAAGCTGCATTACCAATATGTTAGCTACTCTTAAAACGAGTGTAGACTTCACCTGCAATAGGGTCCAGAGTGCCAACACAGTGAAGCTGCATTACCAATATATTAGCTACTCTCAACACGAATGTACACTTCACCTACATTAGGGCCCAGGGTGCCCACAGAGTGAAGCTGCATTACCGATATGTTAGCTACTCTTAACACGAGTGAACACTTCACATACAATAGGGTCCAGGGTGCCAACAGAGTGAAGCTGCGTTACCAATATATTAGCTACTCTTAACACGAGTGTACACTTCACCTACAATAGGGCCTAGGGTGCCAACAGAGTGAAGCTGCATTACCAATATGTTAGCTACTCTTAACACGAGTGTACACTTCACCTACAATAGGGCCCAGGGTGCCAACAGAGTGAAGCTGCATTACCAATATATTAGCTACTCTTAACACGAGTGTACACTTCACCTACAATAGGGCCCAGGGTGACAGCAGAATGAAGCTGCTTTACCAATATATTAGCTACTCTGATCACGACTGTAGACTTCACCTACAATAGGGCCCAGGGTGCCAACAGAGTGAAGCTGTATTACCAATATGTTAGCTATTCTTAACACGAGTGTAGACTTCACCTGCAATAGGGCCCAGGGAGCCAACAGAGTAAAGCTGCATTACCAATATATTAGCTACTCTTAACACAAGTGTGGACTTCACAAACAATAGAGCACAGGGTGCCAACAGAGTGAAGCTGAATTAACAATATATTAGCTATTCCTAACACGTGTGTAGACTTCACCTACAATAGGGCCCAGGGTGCCAACAGAGTGAAGCTGCATTACCAATGTATTAGCTATTCTTAACAAGAGTGTAGACTTCACCGACAATAGGGCCCAAGGTGCCAACAGAGTGAAGCTGCTTTACTAATATATTAGCTACTATTAACACGAGTGTAGACTTCACCTACAATAGGGCCCAGGTTGCCAACAGAGTGAAGCTGCATAACCAATATAGTATTAGCTACTCTTAACACGAGTGTACACTTCACCTACTATAGGGCCCAGGGTGCCTACAGAGTGAAGCTGCATTACAAATATATTAGCTACTCTTAACACGAGTGTACACTTCACCTACAATAGGGCCCAGGGTTCCAAACAGAATGAAGCTGCATTACCAATATGTTAGCTACTCTTAACACGAGTGTACACTTCACCTACAATAGGGCCCTGGGTGCCAACAGAGTGAAGCTGCATTACCAATATATTAGCTACTCTTAACACGACTGTACACTTCACCTACAATAGGGCCTCGGGTACCAACAGAGTGAAGCTGCATCACCAATATGTTAGCTACTCTTAACACGAATGTACACTTCACCTACATTAGGGCCCAGGGTGCCCACAGAGTGACGCTGCGTTACCAATATATTAGCTACTCTTAACACGAGTGTACACTTCACCTACAATAGGGCCCAGAGTGCCAACAGAGTGAAGCTACATTACCAATATGTTAGCTACTTTTTACACGAGTGTACACATCACCTACAATAGGGCCCTGGGTGCCAACAGAGTTAAGCTGCTTTACCAATATATTAGCTACTCTGATCACGAGTGTAGAATTCACCTACAATAGGGCCCAGGGTGCCAACAGAATGAAGCTGCATTTCCAATATGTTGGCTACTCTTCACACGAGTGTAGACTTCACCTGCAATAGGGCCCAGGGTGCCAACAGAGTGAAGCTGCATTTCCAATATGTTAGCTACTCTTATCACGAGTGTACACTTCACCTACGATAGGGCCCAGGGTGCCAACAGAGTGAAGCTGCATTACCAATATATAAGCTACTCTTAACGCGAGTGTACACTTCACCTACAATAGGGCCCTGGGTGCCAACAGAGTGAAGCTGCATTACGAATATATTAGCTAATCTTAACACGAGTGTACACTTCACCTACAATAGGGCCTAGGGTGCCAACAGAGTGAAGCTGCATCACCAATATGTTAGCTACTCTTATCACGAGTGTACACTTCACCTACAATAGGGCCCAGGGTGCCAACAGAGTGAAGCTGCATTACCAATATATAAGCTACTCTTAACGCGAGTGTACACTTCACCTACAATAGGGCCCTGGGTGCCAACAGAGTGAAGCTGCATTACGAATATATTAGCTAATCTTAACACGAGTGTACACTTCACCTACAATAGGGCCCAGGATGCCAACAGAGAGAAGCTGCATAACCAATATAGTATTAGCTACTCTTAACACGAGTGTACACTTCACCTACAATAGAGCACAGGGTGCCAACAAAGTGAAGCTGAATTACCAATATAATAGCTACTCTTAACACGAGTGTACACTTCACCTACAATAGGGCCTAGGGTGCCAACAGAATGAAGCTGCATCACCAATATGTTAGCTACTCTTAACACGAGTGTACACTTCACCTACAATAGGGTCCAGGGTGCCAACAGAGTGAAGCTGCGTTACCAATATATTAGCTACTCTTAACACGAGTGTACACTTCACCTATAATAGGGCCCAGGGTGCCAACAGAGTGAAGCTGCATTACCAATATGTTAGCTACTCTTTACACGAGTGTACACTTCACCTACAATAGGGCCCTGGGTGCCAACAGAGTGAAGCTGGGTACCAATATGTTAGCTACTCTTAACACGAGTGTACACTTCACCAACAATAGGGCCCTGGGTGCCAACAGAGTGAAGCTGCATTGCCAATATATTAGCTACTCTTAACACGAGTGTAGACTTCACCTACAATAGGGCCTAGGGTGCCAACAGAGTGAAGCTGCATTACCAATATATTAGCTACTCTGATCACGAGAGTAGAATTCACCTACAATAGGGCCCAGGGTGCCAACAGAGTGAAGCTGCATTTCCAATATGTTAGCTACTCTTAACACAAGTGTAAACTTCACCTGCAATAGGACCCAGGGTGCCAACACAGTGAAGCTGCATTACCAATATATTATTAGCTACACTTAACACGAGTGTACACTTCATCTATTATAGGGGCCCAGGGGGCCAACAGAGTGAAGCTGCATCACCAATATGTTAGTTACTCTTAACACGAGTCTACACTTCACCTACAATAGGGCCCAGGGTGCCAACAGAGTGAAGCTGCATCACCAATATGTTAGCTACTCTTATCACGAGTGTACACTTCATCTAAAATAGGGCCCAGGGTGCCAACAGAGTGAAGCTGCATTACCAATATATAAGCTACTCTTAGCACGAGTGTACACTTCACCTACAATAGGGCCCAGGGTGCCAACAGAATGAAACTGCATTACCAATATGTTAGCTACTCTTAACACGAGTGTACACTTCACCTACAATAGGGCCCTGGGTGCCAATAGAGTGAAGCTGCATTACCAATATATTAGCTATTCTTAACACGAGTGTAAACTTCACCTACAATAGGGCCTAGGGTGCCAACAGAGTGAAGCTGCATCACCAATATGTTAGCTACTCTTAACACGAGTGTACACTTCACCTATAATAGGGCCCAGGGTGCCAACAGAGTGAAGCTGCATTACCAATACGTTAGCTACTCTTAACACGAGTGTACACTTCACCTACAATAGGGCCCAGGGTGCCAACAGTGTGAAGCTGCGTTACCAATATATTAGCTACTCTTAACACGAGTGTACACTTCACCTACAATAGGGCCCAGGGTGCCAACAGAGTGAAGCTGCATTACCAATATATTAGCTACTCTTAACACGAGTGTACTCTCCACCTACAATAGGGCCGTTGGTGCCAACAGAGTAAAGCTGCATTACCAATATGTTAGCTACTCTTAACACGAGTGTACACTTCACCTACAATAGGGCCCAGGGTGCCAACACAGTGAATCTGCATTACCAATATATT
Source organism: Meconema thalassinum (assembly GCA_946902985.2). Classification (NCBI taxonomy): domain Eukaryota; kingdom Metazoa; phylum Arthropoda; class Insecta; order Orthoptera; family Tettigoniidae; genus Meconema; species Meconema thalassinum. The sequence continues at coordinate 447,690,911 of OX336394.1, read as the reverse complement.
AGCTACTCTAAACACGAGTGTACACTTCACCTACAATAGGGCCCAAGGTGCCAACAGAGTGAAGCTGCATAATCAATATAGTATTAGCTACTCTTAACACGAGTGTACACTTCACCTACTATAGGGCCCAGGGTGCCTACAGAGTGAAGCTGCATTACAAATATATTAGCTACTCTTAAAACGAGTGTACACTTAACCTACATTAGGGCCCAGGGTGGCAACAGAATGATGCTGCATTACCAATATGTTAGCTACTCTTAACACGAGTGTACACTTCACCTACAATAGAGCCCTGGGTGCCAACAGAGTGAAGCTGCATTACCAATATATTCCCTACTCTTAACACGAGTGTACACTTACCTACAATAGGGCCTAGGGTGCCAACAGAGTGAAGCTGCATCACCAATATGTTAGCTACTCTTAACACGATTGTACACTTCACCTACAATAGGGCCTATGGTGCCAACATAGTGAAGCTGCATTACCAATATGTTAGCTACTCTTAACACGAGTGAACACTTCACCTACAATAGGGTCCAGGCTGCCAACAGAGTGAAGCTGCGTTACCAATATATTAGCTACTCTTAACACGAGTGTACACTTCACCTACAATAGGGCCCAGGGTGCCAACAGAGTGAAGCTGCATTACCAATATGTTAGCTACTCTTTACACGAGTGTACACTTCACCTACAATAGGGCCCTGGGTGCCAACAGAGTGAAGCTGCGTTACCAATATGTTAGCTACTCTTAACACGAGTGTACACTTCACCTACAATAGGGCCCCTGGTGCCAACAGAGTGAAGCTGCATTACCAATATATTAGCTACTCTTAACACGAGTGTAGACTTCACCTACAATAGGGCCTAGGGTGCGAACACAGTGAAGCTGCTTTACCAATATATTAGCCAATCTGATCACGAGTGTAGAATTCACCTACAATAGGGCCCAGAGTGCCAACAGAGTGAAGCTGCATTTCCAATATGTTAGCTACTCTTAACACGAGTGTAGACTTCCCCTGCAATAGGGCCCAGGGTGCCAACAGAGTGAAGCTGCATTACCAATATATTATTAGCCACTCTAAACACGAGTGTACACTTCATCTACTATAGGGCCCAGGCTGCCAACAGAGTGAAGCTGCATCAACAATATGTTAGCTACTCTTAACACGAGTGTACACTTCACCTACAATAGGGCCCAGGGTGCCAACAGAGTGAAGCTGCATCACCAATATGTTAGCTACTCTTATCACGAGTGTACACTTCACCTACAATAGGGCCCAGGGTGCCAACAGAGTGAAGCTGCATTACCAATATATAAGCTACTATTAACACGAGTGTAGACTTCACCTACAATAGAGCACAGGGTGCCAACAGAGTGAAGCTGAATTACCAATATATTAGCTACTCTTAACACGAGTGTACACTTCACCTACAATAGGGCCTAAGGTGCCAACAGAGTGAAGCTGCATAACCAATATGTTAGCTACTCTTAACACGAGTGTACACATCAACTACAATAGGGCCCAGGGTGCCAACAGAGAGAAGCTGCATTACCAATATATTATTATCTGCTCTTAACACGAGTGTACACTTCATCTACTATAGGGCCCAGGGTGCCTACAGAGTGAAGCTGCATTACAAATATATTAGCTACTCTTAACACGAGTGTACACTTCACCTACAATAGGGCCCAGGGTGCCAACAGAATGAAGCTGCATTACCAAAATATTAGCTACTCTTAACACGAGTGTACACTTCGCCTACAGTAGGGCCCTGGGTGCCAACAGAGTGAAGCTGCATTACCAATATATTAGCTACTCTTAACACGAGTGTAAACATCACCTACAATAGGGCCTAGGGTGCCAACAGAGTGAAGCTGCATCTCCAATATGTTAGCTATTCTTAACACGAGTGTACACTTCACCTACAATATGGCCCAGGGTGCCAACAGAGTGAAGCTGCATTACCAATACGTTAGCTACACTTAACACGAGTGTACACTTCACCTACAATAGGGCCCAGGGTGCCAACAGTGTGAAGCTGCGTTACCAATATATTAGCTACTCTTAACACGAGTGTACACTTCACCTACAATAGGGCCCAGGGTGCCAACAGAGTGAAGCTGCATTACCAATATGTTAGCTACTCTTAACACGAGTGTACACTTCACCTACAATAGGGCCGTGGGTGCAAACAGAGTGAAGCTGCATTACCAATATATTAGCTACTCTCAACACGAGTGTACACTTCACCTACAATAGGGCCTAGGGTGCCAACAGAGTGAAGCTGCATTACCAATATGTTAGCTACTCTTAACACGAGTGTACACTTCACCTACATTAGGGGCCATGGTGCCAACAGAATGAAGCTGCATTCCCAATATATTAGCTACTCATAACACGAGTGTACACTTCACCTACAATAGGGCCCGGGGTGCAAACAGAGTGAAGCTGCTTTACCAATATATTAGCTACTCTGATCACGAGTGTAGACTTCACCTACAATAGGGCCCAGGGTGCCAACAGAGTGAAGCTGCATTACCAATATGTTAGCTACTCTTAAAACAAGTGTAGACTTCACCTGCAATAGGGTCCAGAGTGCCAACACAGTGAAGCTGCATTACCAATATATTAGCTACTCTTAACACGAGTGTAGACTTCACCTACAATAGGGCCCAGGGTGCCAACAGAGTGAAGCTGCATTACCAATATATTAGCTACTCTTTACACGACTGTACACTTCACCCACAATAGGGCCTAGGGTACCAACAGAGTGAAGCTGCATCACCAATATGTTAGCTACTCTTAACACAAATGTACACTTCACCTACATTAGGGCCCAGGGTGTCCACAGAGTGAAGCAGCATTACCGATATATTAGCTACTCTTAACACGAGTGAACACTTCACATACAATAGGGTCCAGGGTGCCAACAGAGTTAAGCTGCGTTACCAATATATTAGCTACTCTTAACACGAGTGTACACTTCACTTACAATAGGGCCCAGGGTGCCAACAGAGTGAAGCTACATTACCAATATGTTAGCTACTCTTTACACGAGTGTACACTTCACCTACAATAGGGCCCTGGGTGCCAACAGAGTTAAGCTGCTTTACCAATAAATTAGCTACTCTGATCACGAGTGTAGAATTCACCTACAATAGGGCCCAGGGTGCCAGCAGAGTGAAGCTGCATTTCCAATATGTTAGCTACACTTCACACGAGTGTACACTTCACCTATAATAGGGCCCAGGGTGCCAACAGAGTGAAGCTGCATTACCAATACGTTAGCTACTCTTACCACGAGTGTACACTTCACCTACAATAGGGCCCAGGGTGCCAACAGTGTGAAGCTGCGTTACCAATATATTAGCTACTCTAAACACGAGTGTACACTTCACCTACAATAGGGCCCAGGGTGCCAACAGAGTGAAGCTGCATTACCAATATGTTAGCTACTCTTAACACGAGTGTACTCTCCACCTACAATAGGGCCGTTGGTGCCAACAGAGTAAAGCTGCATTACCAATATGTTAGCTACTCTTAACACGAGTGTACACTTCACCTACAATAGGGCCCAGGGTGCCAACACAGTGAATCTGCATTACCAATATATTAGCTACTCTAAACACGAGTGTACACTTCACCTACAATAGGGCCCAAGGTGCCAAAAGAGTGAAGCTCCATAATCAATATAGTATTAGCTACTCTTAACACGAGTGTACACATCACCCACTATAGGGCCAAGGGTGCCTACAGAGTGAAGCTGCATTACAAATATATTAGCTACTCTTAAAACGAGTGTACACTTCACCTACAATAGGGCCTAGGGTGCCAACAGAGTGAAGCTGCATCACCAATATGTTAGCTACTCTTAACACGATTGTACACTTCACCTACAATAGGGCCTATGGTGCCAACAGAGTGAAGCTGCATTACCAATATGTTAGCTACTCTTAACACGAGTGAACACTTCACCTACAATAGGGTCCAGGCTGCCAACAGAATGAAGCTGCGTTACCAATATATTAGCTACTCTTAACACGAGTGTACACTTCACCTACAATAGGGCCCAGGGTGCCAACAGAGTGAAGCTGCATTACCAATATGTTAGCTACTCTTTACACGAGTGTACACTTCACCTACAATAGGGCCCTGGGTGCCAACAGAGTGAAGCTGCGTTACCAATATGTTAGCTACTCTTAACACGAGTGTACACTTCACCTACAATAGGGCCCTGGGTGCCAACAGAGTGAAGCTGCATTACCAATATATTAGCTACTCTTAACACGAGTGTAGACTTCACCTACAATAGGGCCTAGGGTGCGAACAGAGTGAAGCTGCTTTACCAATATATTAGCTAATCTGATCACGAGTGTAGAATTCACCTACAATAGGGCCCAGAGTGCCAACAGAGTGAAGCTGCATTTCCAATATGTTAGCTACTCTTAACACGAGTGTAGACTTCACCTGCAATAGGGCCCAGGGTGCCAACAGAGTGAAGCTGCATTACCAATATATTATTAGCTACTCTTAACACGAGTGTACACTTCATCTACTATAGGGCCCAGGCTGCCAACAGAGTGAAGCTGCATCAACAATATGTTAGCTACTCTTAACACGAGTGTACACTTCACCTACAATAGGGCCCAGGGTGCCAACAGAGTGAAGCTGCATCACCAATATGTTAGCTACTCTTATCACGAGTGTACACTTCACCTACAATAGGGCCCAGGGTGCCAACAGAGTGAAGCTGCATTACCAATATATAAGCTACTATTAACACGAGTGTAGACTTCACCTACAATAGAGCACAGGGTGCCAACAGAGTGAAGCTGAATTACCAATATATTAGCTACTCTTAACACGAGTGTACACTTCACCTACAATAGGGCCTAAGGTGCCAACAGAGTGAAGCTGCATAACCAATATGTTAGCTACTCTTAACACGAGTGTACACTTCACCTACAATAGGGCCCAGGGTGCCAACAGAGTGAAGCTGCATTACCAATATATTATTAGCTGCTCTTAACACGAGTGTACACTTCATCTACTATAGGGCCCAGGGTGCCTACAGAGTGAAGCTGCATTACAAATATATTAGCTACTCTTAACACGAGTGTACACTTCACCTACAATAGGGCCCAGGGTGCCAACAGAATGAAGCTGCATTACCAAAATATTAGCTACTCTTAACACGAGTGTACACTTCGCCTACAGTAGGGCCCTGGGTGCCAACAGAGTGAAGCTGCATTACCAATATATTAGCTACTCTTAACACGAGTGTAAACATCACCTACAATAGGGCCTAGGGTGCCAACAGAGTGAAGCTGCATCACCAATATGTTAGCTATTCTTAACACGAGTGTACACTTCACCTACAATATGGCCCAGGGTGCCAACAGAGTGAAGCTGCATTACCAATACGTTAGCTACACTTAACACGAGGGTACACTTCACCTACAATAGGGCCCAGGATGCCAACAGTGTGAAGCTGCGTTACCAATATAATAGCTACTCTTAACACGAGTGTACACTTCACCTACAATAGGGCCCAGGGTGCCAACAGAGTGAAGCTGCATTACCAATATGTTAGCTACTCTTAACACGAGTGTACACTTCACCTACAATAGGGCCGTGGGTGCAAACAGAGTGAAGCTGCATTACCAATATATTAGCTACTCTCAACACGAGTGTACACTTCACCTACAATAGGGCCTAGGGTGCCAACAGAGTGAAGCTGCATTACCAATATGTTAGCTACTCTTAACACGAGTGTACACTTCACCTACATTAGGGCCCTTGGTGCCAACAGAATGAAGCTGCATTCCCAATATATTAGCTACTCATAACACGAGTGTACACTTCACCTACAATAGGGCCCGGGGTGCCAACAGAGTGAAGCTGCTTTACCAATATATTAGCTACTCTAATCACGAGTGTAGACTTCACCTACATTAGGGCCCAGGGTGCCAACAGAGTGAAGCTGCATTACCAATATGTTAGCTACTCTTAAAACGAGTGTAGACTTCACCTGCAATAGGGTCCAGAGTGCCAACACAGTGAAGCTGCATTACCAATATATTAGCTACTCTTAACACCAGCGTGGACTTCACCTACAATCGAGCACAGGGTGCCAACAGATTGAAGCTGAATTACCAATATATTAGCTACTCTTAACACGAGAGTAGACGTCACCTACAATAGGGCCCAGGGTGCCAACAGAGTGAAGCTGCATTACCAATATATTAGCTACTCTTAACACGACTGTACACTTCACCCACAATAGGGCCTAGGGTACCAACAGAGTGAAGCTGCATCACCAATATGTTAGCTACTCTTAACACGAATGTACACTTCACCTACATTAGGGCCCAGGGTGCCCACAGAGTGAAGCAGCATTACCGATATGTTAGCTACTCTTAACACGAGTGAACACTTCACATACAATAGGGTCCAGGGTGCCAACAGAGTTAAGCTGCGTTACCAATATATTAGCTACTCTTAACACGAGTGTACACTTCACCTACAATAGGGCCCAGGGTGCCAACAGAGTGAAGCTACATTACCAATATGTTAGCTACTCTTTACACGAGTGTACACTTCACCTACAATAGGGCCCTGGGTGCCAACAGAGTTAAGCTGCTTTACCAATATATTAGCTACTCTGATCACGAGTGTAGAATTCACCTACAATAGGGCCCAGGGTGCCAGCAGAGTGAAGCTGCATTTCCAATATGTTAGCTACTCTTCACACGAGTGTAGACTTCACCTGCAATAGGGCCAAGGGTGCCAACATAGTGAAGCTGCATTTCCAAAATGTTAGCTACTCTTATCACGAGTGTACACTTCACCTACGATAGGGCCCAGGGTGCCAACAGAGTGAAGCTGCATTACCAATATATAAGCTACTCTTAACGCGAGTGTACACTTCACCTACAATAGGGCCCTGGGTGCCAACAGAGTGAAACTGCATTACCAATATATTGGCTACTCTTAACACGAGTGTACACTTCACCTACAATAGGGCCCAGGGTGCCAACAGAGTGAGGCTGCATCACCAATATGTTAGCTACTCTTAACACGAGTGTACACTTCACCTACAATAGGGCCTAGAGTGCCAACAGAGTGAAGCTGCATTACCAATATGTTAGCTACTCTTTACACGAGTGTACACTTCAACTACAATAGGGCCCTGGGTGCCAACAGAGTGTAGCTGCATAACCAATATAGTATTAGCTACTCTTAACACGAGTGTACACTTCACTTACTATAGGGCCCAGGGTGCCTACAGAGTGAAGCTGAATTACAAATATATAAGGTACTCTTAACACGAGTGTAGACTTCACCTACAATAGGGCCTAGGGTGCCAACAGTGTGAAGCTGCATCACCAATATATTAGCTACTCTGATCACGAGAGTAGAATTCACCTACAATAGGTCCCAGGGTGCCAACAGAGTGAAGCTGCATTTCCAATATGTTAGCTACTCTTAACACGAGTGTAGACTTCACCTGCAATAGGGCCCAGGGTGCCAACACAGTGAAGCTGCATTACCAATATATTATTAGCTACTCTTAACACGAGTGTACACTTCATCTACTATAGGGGCCCAGGGTGCCAACAGAGTGAAGCTGCATCACCAATATGTTAGTTACTCTTAACACGAGTGTACACTTCACCAACAATAGGGCCCAGGGTGCCAACAGAGTGAAGCTGCATCACCAATATGTTAGCTACTCTTATCACGAGTGTACACTTCACCTACAATAGGGCCCAGGGTGCCAACAGAATGAAGCTGCATTACCAATATATAAGCTACTCTTAACACGAGTGTAGACTTCACCTACAATAGAGCACAGGGTGCCAACAGAGTGAAGCTGAATTACCAATATATCAGCTACTCTTAACTCGAGTGTACACTTCACCTACAATGGGGCCTAGGGTGCCAACAGAGTGAAGCAGCATAACCAATATGTTAGCTACTCTTAACACGAGTGTACACTTCACCTACAATAGAGCCCTGGGTGCCAACAGAGTGAAGCTGCATTACCAATATATTCGCTACTCTTAACACGAGTGTACACTTACCTTCAATAGGGCCTAGGGTGCCAACAGAGTGAAGCTGCATCACCAATATGTTAGCTACTCTTAACACGATTGTACACTTCACCTACAATAGGGCCTATGGTGCCAACAGAGTGAAGCTGCATTACCAATATGTTAGCTACTCTTAACACGAGTGAACACTTCACCTACAATAGGGTCCAGGCTGCCAACAGAGTGAAGCTGCGTTACCAATATATTAGCTACTCTTAACACGAGTGTACACTTCACCTACAATAGGGCCCAGGGTGCCAACAGAGTGAAGCTGCATTACCAATATGTTAGCTACTCTTTACACGAGTGTACACTTCACCTACAATAGGGCCCTGGGTGCCAACAGAGTGAAGCTGCGTTACCAATATGTTAGCTACTCTTAACACGAGTGTACACTTCACCGACAATAGGGCCCTGGGTGCCAACAGAGTGAAGCTGCATTACCAATATATTAGCTACTCTTAACACGAGTGTAGACTTCACCTACAATAGGGCCTAGGGTGCGAACAGAGTGAAGCTGTTTTACCAATATATTAGCTAATCTGATCACGAGTGTAGAATTCACCTACAATAGGGCCCAGAGTGCCAACAGAGTGAAGCTGCATTTCCAATATGTTAGCTACTCTTAACACGAGTGTAGACTTCACCTGCAATAGGGCCCAGGGTGCCAACAGAGTGAAGCTGCATTACCAATATATTATTAGCTACTCTTAACACTAGTGTACACTTCATCTACTATAGGGCCCAGGCTGCCAACAGAGTGAAGCTGCATCAACAATATGTTAGCTACTCTTAACACGAGTGTAGACTTCACCTACAATAGGGCCCAGGGTGCCAACAGAGTGAAGCTGCATCACCAATATGTTAGCTACTCTTATCACGAGTGTACACTTCACCTACAATAGGGCCCAGGGTGCCAACAGAGTGAAGCTGCATTACCAATATATAAGCTACTATTAACACGATTGTAGACTTCACCTACAATAGAGCACAGGGTGCCAACAGAGTGAAGCTGAATTACCAATATATTAGCTACTCTTAACACGAGTGTACACTTCACCTACAATAGGGCCTAAGGTGCCAACAGAGTGAAGCTGCATAACCAATATGTTAGCTACTCTTAACACGAGTGTACACTTCACCTACAATAGGGCCCAGGGTGCCAACAGAGTGAAGCTGCATTACCAATATATTATTAGCTGCTCTTAACACGAGTGTACACTTCATCTACTATAGGGCCCAGGGTGCCTACAGAGTGAAGCTGCATTACAAATACATTAGCTACTCTTAACACGAGTGTACACTTCACCTACAATAGGGCCTAGGGTGCCAACAGAGTGAAGCTGCATTCCCAATATATTAGCTACTCATAACACGAGTGTACACTTCACCTACAATAGGGCCCGGGGTGCCAACAGAGTGAAGCTGCTTTACCAATATATTAGCTACTCTTAACACGAGTGTAGACTTCACCTACAATAGGGCCCAGGGTGCCAACAGAGTGAAGCTGCATTACCAATATATTAGCTACTCTTAACACGAGTGTAGACTTCACCTACAATAGGGCCCAGGGTGCACACAGAGTGAAGCTGCATTAACAATATATTAGCTACTCTTAACACGACTGTACCCTTCACACACAATAGGGCCTAGGGTACCAACAGAGTGAAGCTGCATCACCAATATGTTAGCTACTCTTAACACGAATGTACACTTCACCTACATTAGGGCCCAGGGTGCCCACAGAGTGAAGCAGCATTACCGATATGTTAGCTACTATTAACACGAGTGAACACTTCACATACAATAGGGTCCAGGGTGCCAACAGAGTGAAGCTGCGTTACCAATATATTAGCTACTCTTAACACGAGTGTACACTTCACCTACAATAGGGCCCAGGGTGCCAACAGAGTGAAGCTACATTACCAATATGTTAGCTACTCTTTACACGAGTGTACACTTCACCTACAATAGGGCCCTGGGTGCCAACAGAGTTAAGCTGATTTACCAATATATTAGCTACTCTGATCACGAGTGTAGAATTCACCTACAATAGGGCCCAGGGTGCCAGCAGAGTGAAGCTGCATTTCCAATATGTTAGCTACTCTTCACACGAGTGTAGACTTCACCTGCAATAGGGCCAAGGGTGCCAACAGAGTGAAGCTGCATTTCCAATATGTTAGCTACTCTTATCACGAGTGTACACTTCACCTACGATAGGGCCCAGGGTGCCAACAGAGTGAAGCTGCATTACCAATATATAAGCTACTCTTAACGCGAGTGTACACTTCACATACAATAGGGCCCTGGGTGCCAACAGAGTGAAACTGCATTACCAATATATTAGCTACTCTTAACACGAGTGTACACTTCACCTACAATAGGGCCTAGGGTGCCTAGAGAGTGTAGCTGCATCACCAATATGTTAGCTACTCTTAACACGAGTGTACACTTCACCTACGATAGGGCCTAGGGAGCCAAGAGAGTGTAGCTGCATTACCAATATATTAGCTACTCTTAACACGAGTGTACACTTCACCTACAATAGGGCCTAGGGTGCCTAGAGAGTGTAGCTGCATTACCAATATATTAGCTACTCTTAACGCGAGTGTAGACATCACCTACAATAGGGCCCAGGGTGCCAAGAGAGTGTAGCTGCATCACCAATATGTTAGCTACTCTTAACACGAGTATACACTTCACCTACAATAGGGCCTAGGGTGCCTAGAGAGTGTAGCTGCATTACCAATATGTTAGCTACTCTTAACACGAGTGTACACTTCACCTACAATAGGGCCCTGGGTGCCTAGAGAGTGTAGCTGCATCACCAATATGTTAGCTACTCTTAACACGAGTGTACACTTCCCTACAATAGGGCCTAGGGTGCCTAGAGAGTGTAGCTGCATTACCAATATGTTAGCTACTCTTAACACGAGTATACACTTCCCCTACAATAGGGCCTAGGGTGCCTAGAGAGTGTAGCTGCATCACCAATATGTTAGCTACTCTTAACACGAGTGTACACTTCACCTACAATAGGGCCTAGGGTGCCTAGAGAGTGTAGCTGCATCACCAATATATTAGCTACTCTTAACACGAGTATACACTTCACCTACAATAGGGCCCTGGGTGCCTAGAGAGTGTAGCTGCATTACCAATATGTTAGCTACTCTTAACACGAGTGTACACTTCACCTACAATAGGGCCCTGGGTGCCTAGAAAGTGTAGCTGCATTACCAATATATTAGCTACTGTTAACACGAGTGTACACTTCACCTACAATAGGGCCCATGGTGCCTACAGAGAAGCTGCATTACCAATATATTAGCTACTCTCAACACGAGTGTACACTTCACCTACAATAGGGCCTAGGGTGCCAACAGAGTGAAGCTGCATTACCAATATGTTAGCTACTCTTAACACGAGTGTACACTTCACCTACAATAGGGCCCAGGGTGCCAACAGAGTGAAGCTGCATTACCAATATGTTAGCTCCTCTTAACACGAGTGTACACTTCACCTACAATAGGGCCTAGGGTGCCAACAGAGTGAAGCTGCATTACCAATATATTAGCTACTCATAACACGAGTGTACACTTCACCTACAATAGGGCCCAGGGTGCCAACAGAGTGAAGCTGCTTTACCAATATGTTAGCTACTCTTAACACGAGTGTACACTTCACCTACAATAGGGCCTAGGGTGCCAACAGAGTGAAGCTGCATCAACAATATATTAGCTACTCTTAACACGAGAGTACACTTCACCTACAATAGGGCCCAGGGTGCCTATAGAGTGAAGCTGCATCACCAATATGTTGGCTACTCTTATCACGAGTGTACACTTCACCTACAATAGGGCCCAGGGTGCCAACAGAGTGAAGCTGCATAACCAATATAGTATTAGCTACTCTTAACACGAGTGTACACTTCACCTACAATAGGGCCCTGGGTGCCAACAGAGTGAAACTGCATTACCAATATATTAGCTACTCTTAACACGAGTGTACACTTCACCTACAATAGGGCCTAGGGTGCCTAGAGAGTGTAGCTGCATCACCAATATATTAGCTACTCTTAACACGAGTGTACACTTCACCTACAATAGGGCCCAGGGTGCCTACAGAGTGAAACTGCATTACCAATATATTAGCTACTCTTAACACGAGTGTAGACTTCACCTACAATAGGGCCCAGGGTGCCTACAGAGTGAAACTGCATTACCAATAAGTTAGCTACTCTTAACACGAGTGTACACTTCACCTACAATAGGGCCCAGGGTGCCAACAGAGTGAAGCTGCATAACCAATATAGTATTAGCTACTCTTAACACGAGTGTACACTTCACCTACAATAGGGCCCAGGGTGCCAACAGAGTGAAGCTGCATAACCAATATAGTATTAGCTACTCTTAACACGAGTGTACACTTCACCTACTATAGGGCCCAGGTTGCCTACACAGTGAAGCTGAATTACAAATATATTAGGTACTCTTAACACGAGTGTAGACTTCACCTACAATAGGGCCTAGGGTGCCAACAGAGTGAAGCTGCATTACCAATATATTACCTACTCTGATCACGAGTGTACACTTCACCTACAATAGGGCCCAGGGTGCCAACAGAGTGAAGCTGCATTACCAATATATAAGCTACTATTAACACGAGTGTAGACTTCACCTACAATAGAGCACAGGGTGCCAACAGAGTGAAGCTGAATTACCAATATATTAGCTACTCTTAACACGAGTGTACACTTCACCTACAATAGGGCCTAGGGTGCCAACAGAGTGAAGCTGCATCACCAATATATTAGCTACTCTGATCACGAGAGTAGAATTCACCTACAATAGGGCCCAGGGTGCCAACAGAGTGAAGCTGCATTTCCAATATGTTAGCTACTCTTAACACGAGTGTAGACTTCACCTGCAATAGGGCCCAGGGTGCCAACACAGTGAAGCTGCATTACCAATATATTATTAGCTACTCTTAACACGAGTGTACACTTCATCTACTATAGGGGCCCAGGGGGCAACAGAGTGAAGCTGCATCACCAATATGTTAGTTACTCTTAACACGAGTGTACACTTCACCAACAATAGGGCCCAGGGTGCCAACAGAGTGAAGCTGAATTACCAATATATTAGCTACTCTTAACACGAGTGTACACTTCACCTACAATAGGGCCTAGGGTGCCAACAGAGTGAAGCTGCATCACCAATATATTAGCTACTCTGATCACGAGAGTAGAATTCACCTACAATAGGGCCCAGGGTGCCAACAGAGTGAAGCTGCATTTCCAATATGTTAGCTACTCTTAACACGAGTGTAGACTTCACCTACAATAGGGCCCAGGGTGCCAACAGAATGCAGCTGCATTACCAATATATAAGCTACTCTTAACACGAGTGTAGACTTCACCTACAATAGAGCACAGGGTGCCAACAGAGTGAAGCTGAATTACCAATATATCAGCTACTCTTAACTCGAGTGTACACTTCACCTACAATGGGGCCTAGGGTGCCAACAGAGTGAAGCAGCATAACCAATATGTTAGCTACTCTTAACACGAGTGTACACTTCACCTACAATAGGGCCCAGGTTGCCAACAGAGTGATGCTGCATAACCAATATATTATTAGCTACTCTTAACACGAGTGTACACTTCATCTACTATAAGGCCCAGGGTGTCTACAGAGTGAAGCTGCATTACAAATATATTAGCTACTCTTAACACGAGTGTACACTTCACCTACAATAGGGCCCAGGGTGCCAACAGAATGAAACTGCATTACCAATATGTTAGCTACTCTTAACACGAGTGTACACTTCACCTACAATAGGGCCCTGGGTGCCAACAGAGTGAAGCTGCATTACCAATATATTAGCTATTCTTAACACGAGTGTAAACTTCACCTACAATAGGGCCTAGGGTGCCAACAGAGTGAAGCTGCATCACCAATATGTTAGCTACTCTTAACACGAGTGTACACTTCACCTATAATAGGGCCCAGGGTGCCAACAGAGTGAAGCTGCTTTCCAATACGTTAGCTACTCTTAACACGAGTGTACACTTCACCTACAATAGGGCCCAGGGTGCCAACAGTGTGAAGCTGCGTTACCAATATATTAGCTACTCTTAACACGAGTGTACACTTCACCTACAATAGGGCCCAGGGTGCCAACAGAGTGAAGCTGCATTACCAATCTGTTAGCTACTCTTAACACGAGTGTACTCTCCACCTACAATAGGGCCGTGGGTGCCAACAGAGTGAAGCTGCATTACCAATATGTTAGCTACTCTTAACACGAGTGTACACTTCACCTACAATAGGGCCCAGGGTGCCAACACAGTGAATCTGCCTTACCAATATATTAGCTACTCTAAACACGAGTGTACACTTCACCTACAATAGGGCCCAAGGTGCCAACAGAGTGTAGCTGCGTAATCAATATAGTATTAGCTACTCTTAACACGAGTGTAAACTTCACCTACTATAGGGCCCAGGGTGCCTACAGAGTAAAGCTGCATTACAAATATATTAGCTACTCTTAAAACGAGTGTACACTTCACCTACAATAGGGCCCAGGGTGGCAACAGAATGAAGCTGAATTACCAATATGTTAGCCACTCTTAACACGAGTGTACACTTTACCTACAATAGAGCCCTGGGTGCCAACAGAGTGAAGCTGCATTACCAATATATTAGCTACTCTTAACACGAGTGTACACTTACCTACAATAGGGCCTAGGGTGCCAACAGAGTGAAGCTGCATCACCAATATGTTAGCTACTCTTAACTCGATTGTACACTTCACCTACAATAGGGCCTATGGTGCCAACAGAGTGAAGCTGCATTACCAATATGTTAGCTACTCTTAACACGAGTGTATACTTCACCTACAATAGGGTCCAGGCTGCCAACAGAGTGAAGCTGCGTTACCAATATATTAGCTACTCTTAACACGAGTGTACACTTCACCTACAATAGGGCCCAGGGTGCCAACAGAGTGAAGCTGCATTACCAATATGTTAGCTACTCTTTACACGAGTGTACACTTCACCTACAATAGGGCCCTGGGTGCCAACAGAGTGAAGCTGCGTTACCAATAGGTTAGCTACTCTTAACACGAGTGTACACTTCCCCTACAATAGGGCCCTGGGTGCCAACAGAGTGAAGCTGCATTACCAATATATTAGCTACTCTTAACACGAGTGTAGACTTCACCTACAATAGGGCCTAGGGTGCGAACAGAGTGAAGCTGCTTTACCAATATATTAGCTAATCTGATCACGAGTGTAGAATTCACCTACAATAGGGCCCAGGGTGCCAACAGAGTGAAGCTGCATTTCCAATATGTTAGCTACTCTTAACATGAGTGTAGACTTCACCTACAATAGGGCCCAGGGTGCCAAAAGAGTGAAGCTGCTTTACCAATATATTATTAGCTACTCTTAACACGAGTGTACACTTCATCTACAATAGGGCCCAGGGTGCCAACAGAGTGAAGCTGCATCACCAATATGTTAGCTACTCTTATCACGAGTGTACACTTCACCTACAATAGGGCCCAGGGTGTCAACAGAGTGAAGCTGCATTACCAATATATAAGCTACTATTAACACGAGTGTAGTCTTCACCTACAATAGAGCACAGGGTGCCAACAGAGTGAAGCTGAATTACCAATATATTAGCTACTCTTAACACGAGTGTACACTTCACCTAGAATAGGGCCTAATGTGCCAACAGAGTGAAGCTGCATAACCAATATGTTAGCTACTCTTAACACGAGTGTACACTTCACCTACAATAGGGCCCAGGGTGCCTACAGAGTGAAGCTGCATTACAAATTTATTAGCTACTCTTAACACGAGTGTACACTTCACCTACAATAGGGCCCAGGGTGCCAACAGAATGAAGCTGCATTACCAAAATATTAGCTACTCTTAACACGAGTGTACACTTCACCTACAATAGGGCCCTGGGTGCCAACAGAGTGAAGCTGCATTACCAATATATTAGCTACTCTTAACACGAGTGTAAACTTCACCTACAATAGGGCCTAGGGTGCCAACAGAGTGAAGCTGCATCACCAATATGTTAGCTATTCTTAACACGAGTGAACACCTCACCTACAATATGGCCCAGGGTGCCAACAGAGTGAAGCTGCATTACCAATACGTTAGCTACACTTAACACGAGTGTACACTTCACCTACAATAGGGCCCAGGGTGACAACAGTGTGAAGCTGCGTTAACAATACATTAGCTACTCTTAACACGAGTGTACACGTCACCTACAATAGCGCCCAGGGTGCCAACAGAGTGAAGCTGCGTTACCAATATATTAGCTACTCTTAACCCGAGTGTACACTTCACCTACAATAGGGCCCAGGGTGCCAACAGAGTGAAGCTGCGTTACCAATATATTAGCTACTCTTAACACGAGAGTACACGTCACCTACAATAGGGCCCAGGGTGCCAACAGAGTGAAGCTGCATTACCAATATGTTAGCTACTCTTAACACGAATGTACACTTCACCTACAATAGGGCCGTGGGTGCCAACAGAGTGAAGCTGCATTACCAATATATTAGCTACTCTCAACACGAGTGTACACTTCACCTACAATAGGGCCTAGGGTGCCAACAGAGTGAAGCTGCATTACCAATATGTTAGCTACTCTTAACACGAGTGTACACTTCACCTACATTAGGGCCCAGGGTGCCAACAGAGTGAAGCTGCATTCCCAATATATTAGCTACTCATAACACGAGTGTACACTTCACCTACAATAGGGCCCAGGGTGCCAACAAAGTGAAGCTGCTTTACCAATATATTAGCTACTCTGATCACGAGTGTAGACTTCACCTACAATAGGGCCCAGGGTGCCAACAGAGTGAAGCTGCATTACCAATATGTTAGCTACTCTTAAAACGAGTGTAGACTTCACCTGCAATAAGGTCCAGGGTGCCAACACAGTGAAGCTGCATTACCAATATATTAGCTACTCTTAACACGAGCGTGGACTTCACCTACAATCGAGCACAGGGTGCCAACAGAGTGAAGCTGAATTTCCAATATATTAGCTACTCTTAACCCGAGTGTAGACTTCACCTACAATAGGGCCCAGGGTGCCAACAGAGTGAGGCTGCATTACCAATATATTAGCTACTCTTAACACGAGTGTACACTTCACCTACAATAGGGCCCATGGTGACAAGAGAGTGAAGCTGCATTACCAATATATTAGCTACTCTTAACACGAGTGTACACTTCACTTACAATAGGGCCCATGGTGCCAACAGAGTGAAGCTGCATTACCAATATATTAGCTACTCTTAACACGAGTGTACACTTCACTTACAATAGGGCCCATGGTGCCAACAGAGTGAAGCTGCATTACCAATATATTAGCTACTCTGATCACGAGTGTAGACTTCACCTACAATAGGGCCCAGGGGGCCAACAGAGTGAAGCTGCATTACAAATATGTTACCTACTCTTAACACGAGTGTAGACTTCACCTACAATAGGGCCCAGGGTGCCAACAGAGTGAAGCTGCATTACCAATATGTTAGCTACTCTAAACACGAGTGTACCATTCACCTACAATAGGGCCGTGGGTGCCAACAGAGTGAAGCTGCATTACCAGTATGTTAGCTACTCTTAACACGAGTGTACACTTCACCTACAATAGGGCCCAAGGCGCAAACAGAGTGAGGCTGCGTTACCAATATATTAGCTACTCTTAACACGAGTGTACACTTCACCAAAAATAGGGCCCAGGGTGCGAACAGAGTGAAGTTGCATAACCAATATAGTATAAGCTACTCTTAACAAGAGTGTACACTTCACCTACTATAGGGCCCAGGGTGCCTACAGAGTGAAGCTGCATTACAAATATATTAGCTACTCTTAACACGAGTGTACACTTCACCTACAAATGGGCCCAGGGTGCCAACAGAATGAAGCTGCATTACCAATATGTTAGCTACTCTTAACACGAGTGTACACTTCACCTACAATAGAGCCCTGGGTGCCAACAGAGTGAAGCTGCAATACCAATATATTATCTACTCTTAACACGAGTGTACACTTACCTACAATAGGGCCTAGGGTGCCAACAGAGTGAAGCTGCATCACCAATATGTTAGCTACTCTTAACACGAATGTACACTTAACCTACAATAGGGCCTATGGTGCCAACAGAGTGAAGCTGCATTACCAATATGTTAGCTACTCTTAACACGAGTGTACACTTCACCTACAATAGGGTCCAGGGTGCCAACAGAGTGAAGCTGCGTTACCAACATATTAGCTACTCTTAACACGAGTGTACACTTCACCTACAATAGGGCCCAGAGTGCCTACAGAGTGAAGCTGCATTACAAATATATAAGCTACTCTTAACACGAGTGTACACTTCAACTACAATAGGGCCCAGGGTGCCAAGAGAATGAAGCTGCATTACCAATATGTTAGCTACTCTTAACACGAGTGTACACTTCACCTACAATAGGGCCCTGGGTACCAACAGAGTGAAGCTGCATTAGAAATATATTAGCTACTCGTAACACGAGTGTACACTTCAACTACAATAGAGCCCTGGGTGCCAACAGAGTGAAGCTGCAATACCAATATATTAGCTACTCTTAACACGAGTGTACACTTACCTACAATAGGGCCTAGGGTGCCAACAGAGTGAAGCTGCATCACCAATATGTTAGCTACTCTTAACACGAATGTACAATTAACCTACAATAGGGCCTAGGGTGCCAAAAGAGTGAAGCTGCATCACCAATATGTTAGCTACTCTTAACACGAATGTACACTTCACCTACAATAGGGCCCAGGGTGCCAACAGAGTGAAGCTGCATTACCAATATGTTAGCTACTCTTAACACGAGTGTTCACTTCACCTACAATAGGGTCCAGGGTGCCAACAGAGTGAAGCTGCGTTACCAATATATTAGCTACTCTTAACACGAGTGTACACTTCACCTACAATAGGGCCCAGGGTGCCAACAGAGTGAAGCTGCATTACCAATATGTTAGCTACTCTTTAAACGAGTGTACACTTCACCTACAATAGGGCCCTGGGTGCCAACAGAGTGAAGCTGGGTTACCAATATGTTAGCTACTCTTAACACGAGTGTACACTTCACCAACAATAGGGCCCTGGGTGCCAACAGAGTGAAGCTGCATTACCAATATATCAGCTACTCTTAACTCGAGTGTACACTTCACCTACAATGGGGCCTAGGGTGCCAACAGAGTGCAGCAGCATAACCAATATGTTAGCTACTCTTAACACGAGTGTACACTTCACCTACAATAGAGCCCTGGGTGCCCACAGAGTGAAGCTGCATTACCAATATATTCGCTACTCTTAACACGAGTGTACACTTACCTTCAATAGGGCCTAGGGTGCCAACAGAGTGAAGCTGCATCACCAATATGTTAGCTACTCTTAACACGATTGTACACATCACCTACAATAGGGCCTATGGTGCCAACAGAGTGAAGCTGCATTACCAATATGTTAGCTACTCTTAACACGAGTGAACACTTCACCTACAATAGGGTCCAGGCTGCCAACAGAGTGAAGCTGCGTTACCAATATATTAGCTACTCTTAACACGAGTGTACACTTCACCTACAATAGGGCCCAGGGTGCCAACAGAGTGAAGCTGCATTACCAATATGTTAGCTACTCTTTACACGAGTGTACACTTCACCTACAATAGGGCCCTGGGTGCCAACAGAGTGAAGCTGCGTTACCAATATGTTAGCTACTCTTAACACGAGTGAACACTTCACCTACAATAGGGCCCTGGGTTCCAACAGAGTGAAGCTGCATTACCAATATATTAGCTACTCTTAACACGAGTGTAGACTTCACCTACAATAGGGCCTAGGGTGCGAACAGAGTGAAGCTGCTTTACCAATATATTAGCTAATCAGATCACGAGTGTAGAATTCACCTACAATAGGGCCCAGAGTGCCAACAGAGTGAAGCTGCATTTCCAATATGTTAGCTACTCTTAACACGAGTGTAGACTTCACCTGCAATAGGGCCCAGGGTGCCAACAGAGTGAAGCTGCATTACCAATATATTATTAGCTACTCTTAACACGAGTGTACACTTCATCTACTATAGGGCCCAGGCTGCCAACAGAGTGAACCTGCATCAACAATATGTTAGCTACTCTTAACACGAGTGTACACTTCACCTACAATAGGGCCCAGGGTGCCAACAGAGTGAAGCTGCATAACCAATATAGTATTAGCTACTCTTAACACGAGTGTACACTTCACCTACAATAGGGCCCAGGGTGCCAACAGAGTGAAGCTGCATAACCAATATAGTATTAGCTACTCTTAACACGAGTGTACACTTCACCTACTATAGGGCCCAGGTTGCCTACACAGTGAAGCTGAATTACAAATATATTAGGTACTCTTAACACGAGTGTAGACTTCACCTACAATAGGGCCTAGGGTGCCAACAGAGTGAAGCTGCATTACCAATATATTACCTACTCTGATCACGAGTGTACACTTCACCTACAATAGGGCCCAGGGTGCCAACAGAGTGAAGCTGCATTACCAATATATAAGCTACTATTAACACGAGTGTAGACTTCACCTACAATAGAGCACAGGGTGCCAACAGAGTGAAGCTGAATTACCAATATATTAGCTACTCTTAACACGAGTGTACACTTCACCTACAATAGCGCCCAGGGTGCCAACAGAGTGAAGCTGCGTTACCAATATATTAGCTACTCTTAACCCGAGTGTACACTTCACCTACAATAGGGCCCAGGGTGCCAACAGAGTGAAGCTGCGTTACCAATATATTAGCTACTCTTAACACGAGAGTACACGTCACCTACAATAGGGCCCAGGGTGCCAACAGAGTGAAGCTGCATTACCAATATGTTAGCTACTCTTAACACGAATGTACACTTCACCTACAATAGGGCCGTGGGTGCCAACAGAGTGAAGCTGCATTACCAATATATTAGCTACTCTCAACACGAGTGTACACTTCACCTACAATAGGGCCTAGGGTGCCAACAGAGTGAAGCTGCATTACCAATATGTTAGCTACTCTTAACACGAGTGTACACTTCACCTACATTAGGGCCCAGGGTGCCAACAGAGTGAAGCTGCATTCCCAATATATTAGCTACTCATAACACGAGTGTACACTTCACCTACAATAGGGCCCAGGGTGCCAACAAAGTGAAGCTGCTTTACCAATATATTAGCTACTCTGATCACGAGTGTAGACTTCACCTACAATAGGGCCCAGGGTGCCAACAGAGTGAAGCTGCATTACCAATATGTTAGCTACTCTTAAAACGAGTGTAGACTTCACCTGCAATAAGGTCCAGGGTGCCAACATAGTGAAGCTGCATTACCAATATATTAGCTACTCTTAACACGAGCGTGGACTTCACCTACAATCGAGCACAGGGTGCCAACAGAGTGAAGCTGAATTTCCAATATATTAGCTACTCTTAACCCGAGTGTAGACTTCACCTACAATAGGGCCCAGGGTGCCAACAGAGTGAGGCTGCATTACCAATATATTAGCTACTCTTAACACGAGTGTACACTTCACCTACAATAGGGCCCATGGTGACAAGAGAGTGAAGCTGCATTACCAATATATTAGCTACTCTTAACACGAGTGTACACTTCACTTACAATAGGGCCCATGGTGCCAACAGAGTGAAGCTGCATTACCAATATATTAGCTACTCTTAACACGAGTGTACACTTCACTTACAATAGGGCCCATGGTGCCAACAGAGTGAAGCTGCATTACCAATATATTAGCTACTCTGATCACGAGTGTAGACTTCACCTACAATAGGGCCCAGGGTGCCAACAGAGTGAAGCTGCATTACAAATATGTTACCTACTCTTAACACGAGTGTAGACTTCACCTACAATAGGGCCCAGGGTGCCAACAGAGTGAAGCTGCATTACCAATATGTTAGCTACTCTAAACACGAGTGTACAATTCACCTACAATAGGGCCGTGGGTGCCAACAGAGTGAAGCTGCATTATCAGTATGTTAGCTACTCTTAACACGAGTGTACACTTCACCTACAATAGGGCCCAAGGCGCAAACAGAGTGAGGCTGCGTTACCAATATATTAGCTACTCTTAACACGAGTGTACACTTCACCAAAAATAGGGCCCAGGGTGCCAACAGAGTGAAGTTGCATAACCAATATAGTATAAGCTACTCTTAACAAGAGTGTACACTTCACCTACTATAGGGCCCAGGGTGCCTACAGAGTGAAGCTGCATTACAAATATATTAGCTACTCTTAACACGAGTGTACACTTCACCTACAAATGGGCCCAGGGTGCCAACAGAATGAAGCTGCATTACCAATATGTTAGCTACTCTTAACACGAGTGTACACTTCACCTACAATAGAGCCCTGGGTGCCAACAGAGTGAAGCTGCAATACCAATATATTAGCTACTCTTAACACGAGTGTACACTTACCTACAATAGGGCCTAGGGTGCCAACAGAGTGAAGCTGCATCACCAATATGTTAGCTACTCTTAACACGAATGTACACTTAACCTACAATAGGGCCTATGGTGCCAACAGAGTGAAGCTGCATTACCAATATGTTAGCTACTCTTAACACGAGTGTACACTTCACCTACAATAGGGTCCAGGGTGCCAACAGAGTGAAGCTGCGTTACCAACATATTAGCTACTCTTAACACGAGTGTACACTTCACCTACAATAGGGCCCAGAGTGCCTACAGAGTGAAGCTGCATTACAAATATATAAGCTACTCTTAACACGAGTGTACACTTCAACTACAATAGGGCCCAGGGTGCCAAGAGAATGAAGCTGCATTACCAATATGTTAGCTACTCTTAACACGAGTGTACACTTCACCTACAATAGGGCCCTGGGTACCAACAGAGTGAAGCTGCATTAGAAATATATTAGCTACTCGTAACACGAGTGTACACTTCAACTACAATAGAGCCCTGGGTGCCAACAGAGTGAAGCTGCAATACCAATATATTAGCTACTCTTAACACGAGTGTACACTTACCTACAATAGGGCCTAGGGTGCCAACAGAGTGAAGCTGCATCACCAATATGTTAGCTACTCTTAACACGAATGTACAATTAACCTACAATAGGGCCTAGGGTGCCAAAAGAGTGAAGCTGCATCACCAATATGTTAGCTACTCTTAACACGAATGTACACTTCACCTACAATAGGGCCCAGGGTGCCAACAGAGTGAAGCTGCATTACCAATATGTTAGCTACTCTTAACACGAGTGTTCACTTCACCTACAATAGGGTCCAGGGTGCCAACAGAGTGAAGCTGCGTTACCAATATATTAGCTACTCTTAACACGAGTGTACACTTCACCTACAATAGGGCCCAGGGTGCCAACAGAGTGAAGCTGCATTACCAATATGTTAGCTACTCTTTAAACGAGTGTACACTTCACCTACAATAGGGCCCTGGGTGCCAACAGAGGGAAGCTGGGTTACCAATATGTTAGCTACTCTTAACACGAGTGTACACTTCACCAACAATAGGGCCCTGGGTGCCAACAGAGTGAAGCTGCATTACCAATATATCAGCTACTCTTAACTCGAGTGTACACTTCACCTACAATGGGGCCTAGGGTGCCAACAGAGTGCAGCAGCATAACCAATATGTTAGCTACTCTTAACACGAGTGTACACTTCACCTACAATAGAGCCCTGGGTGCCCACAGAGTGAAGCTGCATTACCAATATATTCGCTACTCTTAACACGAGTGTACACTTACCTTCAATAGGGCCTAGGGTGCCAACAGAGTGAAGCTGCATCACCAATATGTTAGCTACTCTTAACACGATTGTACACATCACCTACAATAGGGCCTATGGTGCCAACAGAGTGAAGCTGCATTACCAATATGTTAGCTACTCTTAACACGAGTGAACACTTCACCTACAATAGGGTCCAGGCTGCCAACAGAGTGAAGCTGCGTTACCAATATATTAGCTACTCTTAACACGAGTGTACACTTCACCTACAATAGGGCCCAGGGTGCCAACAGAGTGAAGCTGCATTACCAATATGTTAGCTACTCTTTACACGAGTGTACACTTCACCTACAATAGGGCCCTGGGTGCCAACAGAGTGAAGCTGCGTTACCAATATGTTAGCTACTCTTAACACGAGTGAACACTTCACCTACAATAGGGCCCTGGGTTCCAACAGAGTGAAGCTGCATTACCAATATATTAGCTACTCTTAACACGAGTGTAGACTTCACCTACAATAGGGCCTAGGGTGCGAACAGAGTGAAGCTGCTTTACCAATATATTAGCTAATCTGATCACGAGTGTAGAATTCACCTACAATAGGGCCCAGAGTGCCAACAGAGTGAAGCTGCATTTCCAATATGTTAGCTACTCTTAACACGAGTGTAGACTTCACCTGCAATAGGGCCCAGGGTGCCAACAGAGTGAAGCTGCATTACCAATATATTATTAGCTACTCTTAACACGAGTGTACACTTCATCTACTATAGGGCCCAGGCTGCCAACAGAGTGAAGCTGCATCAACAATATGTTAGCTACTCTTAACACGAGTGTACACTTCACCTATAATAGGGCCTAGGGTGCCAACAGAGTGAAGCTGCATCACCAATATGTTAGCTACTCTTAACACGATTGTACACATCACCTACAATAGGGCCTATGGTGCCAACAGAGTGAAGCTGCATAACCAATATAGTATTAGCTACTCTTAACACGAGTGTACACTTCACCTACAATAGGGCCCAGGGTGCCAACAGAGTGAAGCTGCATAACCAATATAGTATTAGCTACTCTTAACACGAGTGTACACTTCACCTACTATAGGGCCCAGGTTGCCTACACAGTGAAGCTGAATTACAAATATATTAGGTACTCTTAACACGAGTGTAGACTTCACCTACAATAGGGCCTAGGGTGCCAACAGAGTGAAGCTGCATTACCAATATATTACCTACTCTGATCACGAGTGTACACTTCACCTACAATAGGGCCCAGGGTGCCAACAGAGTGAAGCTGCATTACCAATATATAAGCTACTATTAACACGAGTGTAGACTTCACCTACAATAGAGCACAGGGTGCCAACAGAGTGAAGCTGAATTACCAATATATTAGCTACTCTTAACACGAGTGTACACTTCACCTACAATAGGGCCTAGGGTGCCAACAGAGTGAAGCTGCATCACCAATATATTAGCTACTCTGATCACGAGAGTAGAATTCACCTACAATAGGGCCCAGGGTGCCAACAGAGTGAAGCTGCATTTCCAATATGTTAGCTACTCTTAACACGAGTGTAGACTTCACCTGCAATAGGGCCCAGGGTGCCAACACAGTGAAGCTGCATTACCAATATATTATTAGCTACTCTTAACACGAGTGTACACTTCATCTACTATAGGGGCCCAGGGGGCAACAGAGTGAAGCTGCATCACCAATATGTTAGTTACTCTTAACACGAGTGTACACTTCACCAACAATAGGGCCCTGGGTGCCAACAGAGTGAAGCTGAATTACCAATATATTAGCTACTCTTAACACGAGTGTACACTTCACCTACAATAGGGCCTAGGGTGCCAACAGAGTGAAGCTGCATCACCAATATATTAGCTACTCTGATCACGAGAGTAGAATTCACCTACAATAGGGCCCAGGGTGCCAACAGAGTGAAGCTGCATTTCCAATATGTTAGCTACTCTTAACACGAGTGTAGACTTCACCTACAATAGGGCCCAGGGTGCCAACAGAATGCAGCTGCATTACCAATATATAAGCTACTCTTAACACGAGTGTAGACTTCACCTACAATAGAGCACAGGGTGCCAACAGAGTGAAGCTGAATTACCAATATATCAGCTACTCTTAACTCGAGTGTACACTTCACCTACAATGGGGCCTAGGGTGCCAACAGAGTGAAGCAGCATAACCAATATGTTAGCTACTCTTAACACGAGTGTACACTTCACCTACAATAGGGCCCAGGTTGCCAACAGAGTGATGCTGCATAACCAATATATTATTAGCTACTCTTAACACGAGTGTACACTTCATCTACTATAGGGCCCAGGGTGTCTACAGAGTGAAGCTGCATTACAAATATATTAGCTACTCTTAACACGAGTGTACACTTCACCTACAATAGGGCCCAGGGTGCCAACAGAATGAAACTGCATTACCAATATGTTAGCTACTCTTAACACGAGTGTACACTTCACCTACAATAGGGCCCTGGGTGCCAACAGAGTGAAGCTGCATTACCAATATATTAGCTATTCTTAACACGAGTGTAAACTTCACCTACAATAGGGCCTAGGGTGCCAACAGAGTGAAGCTGCATCACCAATATGTTAGCTACTCTTAACACGAGTGTACACTTCACCTATAATAGGGCCCAGGGTGCCAACAGAGTGAAGCTGCTTTCCAATACGTTAGCTACTCTTAACACGAGTGTACACTTCACCTACAATAGGGCCCAGGGTGCCAACAGTGTGAAGCTGCGTTACCAATATATTAGCTACTCTTAACACGAGTGTACACTTCACCTACAATAGGGCCCAGGGTGCCAACAGAGTGAAGCTGCATTACCAATCTGTTAGCTACTCTTAACACGAGTGTACTCTCCACCTACAATAGGGCCGTGGGTGCCAACAGAGTGAAGCTGCATTACCAATATGTTAGCTACTCTTAACACGAGTGTACACTTCACCTACAATAGGGCCCAGGGTGCCAACACAGTGAATCTGCCTTACCAATATATTAGCTACTCTAAACACGAGTGTACACTTCACCTACAATAGGGCCCAAGGTGCCAACAGAGTGTAGCTGCGTA
This sequence comes from Meconema thalassinum, assembly GCA_946902985.2. Taxonomy (NCBI): domain Eukaryota; kingdom Metazoa; phylum Arthropoda; class Insecta; order Orthoptera; family Tettigoniidae; genus Meconema; species Meconema thalassinum. Next base: position 447,663,876 of record OX336394.1, on the reverse strand, counting down.
ATCAATATAGTATTAGCTACTCTTAACACGAGTGTAAACTTCACCTACTATAGGGCCCAGGGTGCCTACAGAGTAAAGCTGCATTACAAATATATTAGCTACTCTTAAAACGAGTGTACACTTCACCTACAATAGGGCCCAGGGTGGCAACAGAATGAAGCTGAATTACCAATATGTTAGCCACTCTTAACACGAGTGTACACTTTACCTACAATAGAGCCCTGGGTGCCAACAGAGTGAAGCTGCATTACCAATATATTAGCTACTCTTAACACGAGTGTACACTTACCTACAATAGGGCCTAGGGTGCCAACAGAGTGAAGCTGCATCACCAATATGTTAGCTACTCTTAACTCGATTGTACACTTCACCTACAATAGGGCCTATGGTGCCAACAGAGTGAAGCTGCATTACCAATATGTTAGCTACTCTTAACACGAGTGTATACTTCACCTACAATAGGGTCCAGGCTGCCAACAGAGTGAAGCTGCGTTACCAATATATTAGCTACTCTTAACACGAGTGTACACTTCACCTACAATAGGGCCCAGGGTGCCAACAGAGTGAAGCTGCATTACCAATATGTTAGCTACTCTTTACACGAGTGTACACTTCACCTACAATAGGGCCCTGGGTGCCAACAGAGTGAAGCTGCGTTACCAATACGTTAGCTACTCTTAACACGAGTGTACACTTCCCCTACAATAGGGCCCTGGGTGCCAACAGAATGAAGCTGCATTACCAATATATTAGCTACTCTTAACACGAGTGTAGACTTCACCTACAATAGGGCCTAGGGTGCGAACAGAGTGAAGCTGCTTTACCAATATATTAGCTAATCTGATCACGAGTGTAGAATTCACCTACAATAGGGCCCAGGGTGCCAACAGAGTGAAGCTGCATTTCCAATATGTTAGCTACTCTTAACATGAGTGTAGACTTCACCTACAATAGGGCCCAGGGTGCCAACAGAGTGAAGCTGCTTTACCAATATATTATTAGCTACTCTTAACAAGAGTGTACACTTCATCTACAATAGGGCCCAGGGTGCCAACAGAGTGAAGCTGCATCACCAATATGTTAGCTACTCTTATCACGAGTGTACACTTCACCTACAATAGGGCCCAGGGTGTCAACAGAGTGAAGCTGCATTACCAATATATAAGCTACTATTAACACGAGTGTAGTCTTCACCTACAATAGAGCACAGGGTGCCAACAGAGTGAAGCTGAATTACCAATATATTAGCTACTCTTAACACGAGTGTACACTTCACCTAGAATAGGGCCTAATGTGCCAACAGAGTGAAGCTGCATAACCAATATGTTAGCTACTCTTACCACGAGTGTACACTTCACCTACAATAGGGCCCAGGGTGCCTACAGAGTGAAGCTGCATTACAAATTTATTAGCTACTCTTAACACGAGTGTACACTTCACCTACAATAGGGCCCAGGGTGCCAACAGAATGAAGCTGCATTACCAAAATATTAGCTACTCTTAACACGAGTGTACACTTCACCTACAATAGGGCCCTGGGTGCCAACAGAGTGAAGCTGCATTACCAATATATTAGCTACTCTTAACACGAGTGTAAACTTCACCTACAATAGGGCCTAGGGTGCCAACAGAGTGAAGCTGCATCACCAATATGTTAGCTATTCTTAACACGAGTGAACTCCTCACCTACAATATGGCCCAGGGTGCCAACAGAGTGAAGCTGCATTACCAATACGTTAGCTACACTTAACACGAGTGTACACTTCACCTACAATAGGGCACAGGGTGCCAACAGTGTGAAGCTGCGTTAACAATACATTAGCTACTCTTAACACGAGTGTACACGTCACCTACAATAGCGCCCAGGGTGCCAACAGAGTGAAGCTGCGTTACCAATATATTAGCTACTCTTAACCCGAGTGTACACTTCACCTACAATAGGGCCCAGGGTGCCAACAGAGTGAAGCTGCGTTACCAATATATTAGCTACTCTTAACACGAGTGTACACGTCACCTACAATAGGGCCCAGGGTGCCAACAGAGTGAAGCTGCATTACCAATATGTTAGCTACTCTTAACACGAATGTACACTTCACCTACAATAGGGCCGTGGGTGCCAACAGAGTGAAGCTGCATTACCAATATATTAGCTACTCTCAACACGAGTGTACACTTCACCTACAATAGGGCCTAGGGTGCCAACAGAGTGAAGCTGCATTACCAATATATTAGCTACTCATAACACGAGTGTACACTTCACCTACAATAGGGCCCAGGGTGCCAACAAAGTGAAGCTGCTTTACCATATTATTAGCTACTCTGATCACGAGTGTAGACTTCACCTACAATAGGGCCCAGGGTGCCAACAGAGTGAAGCTGCATTACCAATATGTTAGCTACTCTTAAAACGAGTGTAGACTTCACCTGCAATAAGGTCCAGGGTGCCAACACAGTGAAGCTGCATTACCAATATATTAGCTACTCTTAACACGAGCGTGGACTTCACCTACAATCGAGCACAGGGTGCCAACAGAGTGAAGCTGAATTTCCAATATATTAGCTACTCTTAACCCGAGTGTAGACTTCACCTACAATAGGGCCCAGGGTGCCAACAGAGTGAGGCTGCATTACCAATATATTAGCTACTCTTAACACGAGTGTACACTTCACCTACAATAGGGCCCATGGTGACAAGAGAGTGAAGCTGCATTACCAATATATTAGCTACTCTTAACACGAGTGTACACTTCACTTACAATAGGGCCCATGGTGCCAACAGAGTGAAGCTGCATTACCAATATATTAGCTACTCTTAACACGAGTGTACACTTCACTTACAATAGGGCCCATGGTGCCAACAGAGTGAAGCTGCATTACCAATATATTAGCTACTCTGATCACGAGTGTAGACTTCACCTACAATAGGGCCCAGGGTGCCAACAGAGTGAAGCTGCATTACAAATATGTTACCTACTCTTAACACGAGTGTAGACTTCACCTACAATAGGGCCCAGGGTGCCAACAGAGTGAAGCTGCATTACCAATATGTTAGCTACTCTAAACACGAGTGTACAATTCACCTACAATAGGGCCGTGGGTGCCAACAGAGTGAAGCTGCATTACCAGTATGTTAGCTACTCTTAACACGAGTGTACACTTCACCTACAATAGGGCCCAAGGCGCAAACAGAGTGAGGCTGCGTTACCAATATATTAGCTACTCTTAACACGAGTGTACACTTCACCAAAAATAGGGCCCAGGGTGCCAACAGAGTGAAGTTGCATAACCAATATAGTATAAGCTACTCTTAACAAGAGTGTACACTTCACCTACTATAGGGCCCAGGGTGCCTACAGAGTGAAGCTGCATTACAAATATATTAGCTACTCTTAACACGAGTGTACACTTCACCTACAAATGGGCCCAGGGTGCCAACAGAATGAAGCTGCATTACCAATATGTTAGCTACTCTTAACACGAGTGTACACTTCACCTACAATAGAGCCCTGGGTGCCAACAGAGTGAAGCTGCAATACCAATATATTAGCTACTCTTAACACGAGTGTACACTTACCTACAATAGGGCCTAGGGTGCCAACAGAGTGAAGCTGCATCACCAATATGTTAGCTACTCTTAACACGAATGTACACTTAACCTACAATAGGGCCTATGGTGCCAACAGAGTGAAGCTGCATTACCAATATGTTAGCTACTCTTAACACGAGTGTACACTTCACCTACAATAGGGTCCAGGGTGCCAACAGAGTGAAGCTGCGTTACCAACATATTAGCTACTCTTAACACGAGTGTACACTTCACCTACAATAGGGCCCAGAGTGCCTACAGAGTGAAGCTGCATTACAAATATATAAGCTACTCTTAACACGAGTGTACACTTCAACTACAATAGGGCCCAGGGTGCCAAGAGAATGAAGCTGCATTACCAATATGTTAGCTACTCTTAACACGAGTGTACACTTCACCTACAATAGGGCCCTGGGTACCAACAGAGTGAAGCTGCATTAGAAATATATTAGCTACTCGTAACACGAGTGTACACTTCAACTACAATAGAGCCCTGGGTGCCAACAGAGTGAAGCTGCAATACCAATATATTAGCTACTCTTAACACGAGTGTACACTTACCTACAATAGGGCCTAGGGTGCCAACAGAGTGAAGCTGCATCACCAATATGTTAGCTACTCTTAACACGAATGTACAATTAACCTACAATAGGGCCTAGGGTGCCAAAAGAGTGAAGCTGCATCACCAATATGTTAGCTACTCTTAACACGAATGTACACTTCACCTACAATAGGGCCCAGGGTGCCAACAGAGTGAAGCTGCATTACCAATATGTTAGCTACTCTTAACACGAGTGTTCACTTCACCTACAATAGGGTCCAGGGTGCCAACAGAGTGAAGCTGCGTTACCAATATATTAGCTACTCTTAACACGAGTGTACACTTCACCTACAATAGGGCCCAGGGTGCCAACAGAGTGAAGCTGCATTACCAATATGTTAGCTACTCTTTAAACGAGTGTACACTTCACCTACAATAGGGCCCTGGGTGCCAACAGAGTGAAGCTGGGTTACCAATATGTTAGCTACTCTTAACACGAGTGTACACTTCACCAACAATAGGGCCCTGGGTGCCAACAGAGTGAAGCTGCATTACCAATATATCAGCTACTCTTAACTCGAGTGTACACTTCACCTACAATGGGCCCTAGGGTGCCAACAGAGTGCAGCAGCATAACCAATATGTTAGCTACTCTTAACACGAGTGTACACTTCACCTACAATAGAGCTCTGGGTGCCCACAGAGTGAAGCTGCATTACCAATATATTCGCTACTCTTAACACGAGTGTACACTTACCTTCAATAGGGCCTAGGGTGCCAACAGAGTGAAGCTGCATCACCAATATGTTAGCTACTCTTAACACGATTGTACACATCACCTACAATAGGGCCTATGGTGCCAACAGAGTGAAGCTGCATTACCAATATGTTAGCTACTCTTAACACGAGTGAACACTTCACCTACAATAGGGTCCAGGCTGCCAACAGAGTGAAGCTGCGTTACCAATATATTAGCTACTCTTAACACGAGTGTACACTTCACCTACAATAGGGCCCAGGGTGCCAACAGAGTGAAGCTGCATTACCAATATGTTAGCTACTCTTTACACGAGTGTACACTTCACCTACAATAGGGCCCTGGGTGCCAACAGAGTGAAGCTGCGTTACCAATATGTTAGCTACTCTTAACACGAGTGAACACTTCACCTACAATAGGGCCCTGGGTTCCAACAGAGTGAAGCTGCATTACCAATATATTAGCTACTCTTAACACGAGTGTAGACTTCACCTACAATAGGGCCTAGGGTGCGAACAGAGTGAAGCTGCTTTACCAATATATTAGCTAATCTGATCACGAGTGTAGAATTCACCTACAATAGGGCCCAGAGTGCCAACAGAGTGAAGCTGCATTTCCAATATGTTAGCTACTCTTAACACGAGTGTAGACTTCACCTGCAATAGGGCCCAGGGTGCCAACAGAGTGAAGCTGCATTACCAATATATTATTAGCTACTCTTAACACGAGTGTACACTTCATCTACTATAGGGCCCAGGATGCCAACAGAGTGAAGCTGCATCAACAATATGTTAGCTACTCTTAACACGAGTGTACACTTCACCTACAATAGGGCCCAGGGTGCCAACAGAGTGAAGCTGCATCACCAATATGTTAGCTACTCTTATCACGAGTGTACACTTCACCTACAATAGGGCCCAGGGTGCCAACAGAGTGAAGCTGCATTACCAATATATAAGCTACTATTAACACGAGTGTAGACTTCACCTACAATAGAGCACAGGGTGCCAACAGAGTGAAGCTGAATTACTAATATATTAGCTACTCTTAACACGAGTGTACACTTCACCTACAATAGGGCCTAAGGTGCCAACAGAGTGAAGCTGCATAACCAATATGTTAGCTACTCTTAACACGAGTGTACACTTCACCTACAATAGGGCCCAGGGTGCCAACAGAGTGAAGCTGCATTACCAATATATTATTAGCTGCTCTTAACACGAGTGTATACTTCATCTACTATAGGGCCCAGGGTGCCTACAGAGTGAAGCTGCATTACAAATATATTAGCTACTCTTAACACGAGTGTACACTTCACCTACAATAGGGCCCAGGGTGCCAACAGAATGAAGCTGCATTACCAAAATATTAGCTACTCTTAACACGAGTGTACACTTCGCCTACAGTAGGGCCCTGGGTGCCAACAGTGAAGCTGCATTACCAATATATTAGCTACTCTTAACACGAGTGTACACTTCACCTACAATATGGCCCAGGGTGCCAACAGAGTGAAGCTGCATTACCAATACGTTAGCTACACTTAACACGAGTGTACACTTCACCTACAATAGGGCCCAGGGTGCCAACAGTGTGAAGCTGCGTTACCAATATATTAGCAACTCTTAACACGAGTGTACACTTCACCTACAATAGGGCCCAGGGTGCCAACAGAGTGAAGCTGCATTACCAATATGTTAGCTACTCTTAACACGAGTGTACACTTCACCTACAATAGGGCCGTGGGTGCAAACAGAGTGAAGCTGCATTACCAATATATTAGCTACTCTCAACACGAGTGTACACTTCACCTACAATAGGGCCTAGGGTGCCAACAGAGTGAAGCTGCATTCCCTATATATTAGCTACTCATAACACGAGTGTACACTTCACCTACAATAGGGCCCGGGGTGCCAACAGAGTGAAGCTGCTTTACCAATATAATAGCTACTCTTAACACGAGTGTAGACTTCACCTACAATAGGGCCCAGGGTGCCAACAGAGTGAAGCTGCATTACCAATATATTAGCTACTCTTAACACGAGTGTAGACTTCACCTACAATAGGGCCCAGGGTGCCAACAGAGTGAAGCTGCATTACCAATATATTAGCTACTCTTAACACGACTGTACACTTCACCCACAATAGGGCCTAGGGTACCAACAGAGTGAAGCTGCATCACCAATATGTTAGCTACTCTTAGCACGAATGTACACTTCACCTACATTAGGGCCCAGGGTGCCCACAGAGTGAAGCAGCATTACCGATATGTTAGCTACTCTTAACACGAGTGAACACTTCACATACAATAGGGTCCAGGGTGCCAACAGAGTGAAGCTGCGTTACCAATGTATTAGCTACTCTTAACACGAGTGTACACTTCACCTACAATAGGGCCCAGGGTGCCAACAGAGTGAAGCTACATTACCAATATGTTAGCTACTCTTTACACGAGTGTACACTTCACCTACAATAGCGCCCAGGGTGCCAACAGAGTGAGGCTGCATTACCAATATATTAGCTACTCTTAACACGAGTGTACACTTCACTTACAATAGGGCCCAGGGTGCCAATAGAGTGAAGCTGCTTTACCAATATATTAGCTACTCTGATCACGAGAGTAGACTTCACCTACAATAGGGCCCAGGGTGCCAACAGAGTGAAGCTGCATCACAAATATGTTACCTACTCTTAACACGAGTGTAGACTTCACCTACAATAGGGCCCAGGGTGCCAACAGAGTGAAGCTGCATTACCAATATGTTAGCTACTCTAAACACGAGTGTACAATTCACCTACAATAGGGCCGTGGGTGCCAACAGAGTGAAGCTGCATTACCAGTATGTTAGCTACTCTTAACACGAGTGTACACTTCACCTACAAAAGGGCCCAGGGTGCAAACAGAGTGAGGCTGCGTTACCAATATATTAGCTACTCTTAACACGAGTGTACACTTCACCAAAAATAGGGCCCAGGGTGCCAACAGAGTGAAGTTGCATAACCAATATAGTATAAGCTACTCTTAACAAGAGTGTACACTTCACCTACTATAGGGCCCAGGGTGCCTACAGAGTGAAGCTGCATTACAAATATATTAGCTACTCTTAACACGAGTGTACACTTCACCTACAATAGGGCCCAGGGTGCCAACAGAATGAAGCTGCATTACCAATATGTTAGCTACTCTTAACACGAGTGTACACTTCACCTACAATAGAGCCCTGGGTGCCAACAGAGTGAAGCTGCAATACCAATATATTAGCTACTCTTAACACGAGTGTACACTTACCTACAATAGGGCCTAGGGTGCCAACAGAGTGAAGCTGCATCACCAATATGTTAGCTACTCTTAACACGAATGTACACTTAACCTACAATAGGGCCTATGGTGCCAACAGAGTGAAGCTGCATTACCAATATGTTAGCTACTCTTAACACGAGTGTACACTTCACCTACAATAGGGTCCAGGGTGCCAACAGAGTGAAGCTGCGTTACCAACATATTAGCTACTCTTAACACGAGTGTACACTTCACCTACAATAGGGCCCAGAGTGCCTACAGAGTGAAGCTGCATTACAAATATATAAGCTACTCTTAACACGAGTGTACACTTCAACTACAATAGGGCCCAGGGTGCCAAGAGAATGAAGCTGCATTACCAATATGTTAGCTACTCTTAACACGAGTGTACACTTCACCTACAATAGGGCCCTGGGTACCAACAGAGTGAAGCTGCATTAGAAATATATTAGCTACTCGTAACACGAGTGTACACTTCAACTACAATAGAGCCCTGGGTGCCAACAGAGTGAAGCTGCAATACCAATATATTAGCTACTCTTAACACGAGTGTACACTTACCTACAATAGGGCCTAGGGTGCCAACAGAGTGAAGCTGCATCACCAATATGTTAGCTACTCTTAACACGAATGTACAATTAACCTACAATAGGGCCTAGGGTGCCAAAAGAGTGAAGCTGCATCACCAATATGTTAGCTACTCTTAACACGAATGTACACTTCACCTACAATAGGGCCCAGGGTGCCAACAGAGTGAAGCTGCATTACCAATATGTTAGCTACTCTTAACACGAGTGTTCACTTCACCTACAATAGGGTCCAGGGTGCCAACAGAGTGAAGCTGCGTTACCAATATATTAGCTACTCTTAACACGAGTGTACACATCACCTACAATAGGGCCCAGGGTGCCAACAGAGTGAAGCTGCATTACCAATATGTTAGCTACTCTTTAAACGAGTGTACACTTCACCTACAATAGGGCCCTGGGTGCCAACAGAGTGAAGCTGGGTTACCAATATGTTAGCTACTCTTAACACGAGTGTACACTTCACCAACAATAGGGCCCTGGGTGCCAACAGAGTGAAGCTGCATTACCAATATATCAGCTACTCTTAACTCGAGTGTACACTTCACCTACAATGGGGCCTAGGGTGCCAACAGAGTGAAGCAGCATAACCAATATGTTAGCTACTCTTAACACGAGTGTACACTTCACCTACAATAGAGCCCTGGGTGCCAACAGAGTGAAGCTGCATTACCAATATATTCGCTACTCTTAACACGAGTGTACACTTACCTTCAATAGGGCCTAGGGTGCCAACAGAGTGAAGCTGCATCACCAATATGTTAGCTACTCTTAACACGATTGTACACATCACCTACAATAGGGCCTATGGTGCCAACAGAGTGAAGCTGCATTACCAATATGTTAGCTACTCTTAACACGAGTGAACACTTCACCTACAATTGGGTCCAGGCTGCCAACAGAGTGAAGCTGCGTTACCAATATATTAGCTACTCTTAACACGAGTGTACACTTCACCTACAATAGGGCCCAGGGTGCCAACAGAGTGACGCTGCATTACCAATATGTTAGCTACTCTTAACACGAGTGTAAACTTCACGTACAATAGGGCCTAGGGTGCCAACAGAGTGAAGCTGCATCACCAATATGTTAGCTACTCTTAACACGAGTGTACACTTCACCTATAATAGGGCCCAGGGTGCAAACAGAGTGAAGCTGCTTACCAATACGTTAGCTACTCTTAACACGAGTGTACACTTCACCTACAATAGGGCCCAGGGTGCCAACAGTGTGAAGCTGCGTTACCAATATATTAGCTACTCTTAACACGAGTGTACACTTCACCTACAATAGGGCCCAGGGTGCCAACAGAGTGAAGCTGCATTACCAATATGTTAGCTACTCTTAACACGAGTGTACTCTCCACCTACAATAGGGCCGTGGGTGCAAACAGAGTTAAGCTGCATTACCAATATGTTAGCTACTCTTAACACGAGTGTACACTTCACCTACAATAGGGCCCAGGGTGCCAACACAGTGAATCTGCATTACCAATATATTAGCTACTCTAAACACGAGTGTACACTTCACCTACAATAGGGCCCAAGGTGCCAACAGAGTGAAGCTGCGTAATCAATATAGTATTAGCTACTCTTAACACGAGTGTAAACTTCACCTAATATAGGGTCCAGGGTGCCTACAGAGTAAAGCTGCATTACAAATATATTAGCTACTCTTAAAACGAGTGTACACTTCACCTACAATAGGGCCCAGGGTGGCAACAGAATGAAGCTGAATTACCAATATGTTAGCCACTCTTAACACGAGTGTACACTTTACCTACAATAGAGCCCTGGGTGCCAACAGAGTGAAGCTGCATTACCAATATATTAGCTACTCTTAACACGAGTGTACACTTCACCTACAATAGGGCCTAGGGTGCCAACAGAGTGAAGCTGCATCACCAATATGTTAGCTACTCTTAACTCGATTGTACACTTCACCTACAATAGGGCCTATGGTGCCAACAGAGTGATGCTGCATTACCAATATGTTAGCTACTCTTAACACGAGTGTACACTTCACCTACAATAGGGTCCAGGCTGCCAACAGAGTGAAGCTGCGTTACCAATATATTAGCTACTCTTAACACGAGTGTACACTTCACCTACAATAGGGCCCAAGGTGCCAACAGAGTGAAGCTGCATTACCAATATGTTAGCTACTCTTTACACGAGTGTACACTTCACCTACAATAGGGCCCTGGGTGCCAACAGAGTGAAGCTGCGTTACCAATAGGTTAGCTACTCTTAACACGAGTGTACACTTCCCCTACAATAGGGCCCTGGGTGCCAACAGAGTGAAGCTGCATTACCAATATATTAGCTACTCTTAACACGAGTGTAGACTTCACCTACAATAGGGCCTAGGGTGCGAACAGAGTGAAGCTGCTTTACCAATATATTAGCTAATCTGATCACGAGTGTAGAATTCACCTACAATAGGGCCCAGAGTGCCAACAGAGTGAAGCTGCATTTCCAATATGTTAGCTACTCTTAACACGAGTGTAGACTTCACCTACAATAGGGCCCAGGGTGCCAACAGAGTGAAGCTGCATTACCAATATATTATTAGCTACTCTTAACACGAGTGTACACTTCATCTACAATAGGGCCCAGGGTGCCAACAGAGTGAAGCTGCATCACCAATATGTTAGCTACTCTTATCACGAGTGTACACTTCACCTACAATAGGGCCCAGGGTGTCAACAGAGTGAAGCTGCATTACCAATATATAAGCTACTATTAACACGAGTGTAGACTTCACCTACAATAGAGCACAGGGTGCCAACAGAGTGAAGCTGAATTACCAATATATTAGCTACTCTTAACACGAGTGTACACTTCACCTACAATAGGGCCTAATGTGCCAAAAGAGTGAAGCTGCATAACCAATATGTTAGCTACTCTTAACACGAGTGTACACTTCACCTACAATAGGGCCCAGGGTGCCTACATAGTGAAGCTGCATTACAAATTTATTAGCTACTCTTAACACGAGTGTACACTTCACCTACAATAGGGCCCAGGGTGCCAACAGAATGAAGCTGCATTTCCAAAATATTAGCTACTCTTAACACGAGTGTACACTTCACCTACAATAGGTCCCTGGGTGCCAACAGAGTGAAGCTGCATTACCAATATATTACCTACTCTTAACACGAGTGTAAACTTCACCTACAATAGGGCCTAGGGTGCCAACAGAGTGAAGCTGCATCACCAATATGTTAGCTATTCTTAACACGAGTGTACACCTCACCTACAATATGGCCCAGGGTGCCAACAGATTGAAGCTGCATTACCAATACGTTAGCTACACTTAACACGAGTAAACACTTCACCTACAATAGGGCCCAGGGTGCCAACAGTGTGAAGCTGCGTTACCAATATATTAGCTACTCTTAACACGAGTGTACACGTCACCTACAATAGCGCCCAGGGTGCCAACAGAGTGAAGCTGCATTACCAATATGTTAGCTACTCTTAACACGAGTGTACACTTGACCTACAATAGAGCCCTGGGTGCCAACAGAGTGAAGCTGCAATACCAATACGTTAGCTACACTTAACACGAGTGTACACTTCACCTACAATAGGGCCCAGGGTGAAACAGAGTGAAGCTGCATTACCAATATATTAGCTACTCTTAACACGAGTGTACACTTCACCTACAATAGGGCCCAGGGTGCCAACAGAGTGAAGCTGCATTACCAATATGTTAGCTACTCTTTAAACGAGTGTACACTTCACCTACAATAGGGTCCTGGGTGCCAACAGAGTGAAACTGGGTTACCAATATGTTAGCTACTCTTAACACGAGTGTACACTTCACCAACAATAGGGCCCTGGGTGCCAACAGAGTGAAGCTGCATTACCAATATATTAGCTAATCTTAACACGAGTGTAGACTTCACCTACAATAGCGCCTAGGGTGCCAACAGAGTGAAGCTGCATTACCAATATATTAGCTACTCTTAACACGAGTGTACACTTCACCTACAATAGGGCCCAGGGTGCCAACATAGTGAAGCTGCATTACCAATATGTTAGCTACTCTTAACACGAGTGTACACTTCACCTACAATAGGGCCCAGGGTGCCAACACAGTGAATCTGCATTACCAATATATTAGCTACTCTAAACACGAGTGTACACTTCACCTACAATAGGGCCCAGGGTGAAACAGAGTGAAGCTGCATTACCAATATATTAGCTACTCTTAACACGAGCGTGGACTTCACCTACAATCGAGCACAGGGTGCCAACAGAGTGAAGCTGAATTTCCAATATATTAGCTACTCTTAACACGAGTGTAGACATCACCTACAATTGGGCCCAGGGTGCCAACAGAGTGAGGCTGCATTACCAATATATTAGCTACTCTTAACACGAGCGTGGACTTCACCTACAATCGAGCACAGGGTGCCAACAGAGTGAGGCTGCATTACCAATATATTAGCTACTCTTAACACGAGTGTACACTTCACCTACAATAGGGCCCATGGTGACAAGAGAGTGAAGCTGCATTACCAATATATTAGCTACTCTTAACACGAGTGTACACTTCACCTACAATAGGGCCCATGGTGACAAGAGAGTGAGGCTGCATTACCAATATATTAGCTACTCTTTACACGAGTGTAGACTTCATCCTACAATAGCGCCCAGGGTGCCAACAGAGTGAGGCTGCATTACCAATATATAAGCTACTCTTAACACGAGTGTACACTTCACTTACAATAGGGCCCAGGGTGCCAACAGAGTGAAGCTGCTTTACCAATATATTAGCTACTCTGATCACGAGTGTAGACTTCACCTACAATAGGGCCCAGGGTGCCAACAGAGTGAAGCTGCATTACAAATATGTTACCTACTCTTAACACGAGTGTAGACTTCACCTACAATAGGGCCCAGGGTGCCAACAGAGTGAAGCTGCGTTACCAATATGTTAGCTACTCTAAACACGAGTGTACAATTCACCTACAATAGGGCCGTGGGTGCCAACAGAGTGAAGCTGCATTACCAGTATGTTAGCTACTCTTAACACGAGTGTACACTTCACCTACAATAGGGCCCAGGGTGCAAACAGAGTGAGGCTGCGTTACCAATATATTAGCTACTCTTAACACGAGTGTACACTTCACCAAAAATAGGGCCCAGGGTGCCAACAGAGTGAAGTTGCATAACCAATATAGTATAAGCTACTCTTAACAAGACTGTACACTTCACCTACTATAGGGCCCAGGGTGCCTACAGAGTGAAGCTGCATTACAAATATATTAGCTACTCTTAACACGAGTGTACACTTCACCTACAATAGGGCCCAGGGTGCCAACAGAATGAAGCTGCATTACCAATATGTTAGCTACTCTTAACACGAGTGTACACTTGACCTACAATAGAGCCCTGGGTGCCAACAGAGTGAAGCTGCAATACCAATATATTAGCTACTCTTAACACGAGTGTACACTTACCTACAATAGGGCCTAGGGTGCCAACAGAGTGAAGCTGCATCACCAATATGTTAGCTACTCTTAACACGAATGTACACTTAACCTACAATAGGGCCTATGGTGCCAACAGAGTGAAGCTGCATTACCAATATATTAGCTACTCTTAACACGAGTGTACACTTCACCTACAATAGGGTCCAGGGTGCCAAAAGAGTGAAGCTGCGTTACCAACATATTAGCTACTCTTAACACGAGTGTACACTTCACCTACAATAGGGCCCAGAGTGCCTACAGAGTGAAGCTGCATTACAAATATATTAGCTACTCTTAACACGAGTGTACACTTCAACTACAATAGGGCCCAGGGTGCCAAGAGAATGAAGCTACATTACCAATATGTTAGCTACTCTTAACACGAGTGTACACTTCACCTACAATAGGGCCCTGGGTACCAACAGAGTGAAGCTGCATTAGAAATATATTAGCTACTCGTAACACGAGTGTACACTTCACCTACAATAGAGCCCTGGGTGCCAACAGAGTGAAGCTGCAATACCAATATATTAGCTACTCTTAACACGAGTGTACACTTACCTACAATAGGGCCTAGGGTGCCAACAGAGTGAAGCTGCATCACCAATATGTTAGCTACTCTTAACACGAATGTACAATTAACTTACAATAGGGCCTAGGGTGCCAAAAGAGTGAAGCTGCATCACCAATATGTTAGCTACTCTTAACACGAATGTACACTTCACCAACAATAGGGCCCAGGGTGCCAACAGAGTGAAGCTGCATTACCAATATGTTAGCTACTCTTAATACGATCCCGTGGCTTATGATCGCGAGATTAACGGTCACGTTAAACTACAAGCTTCCTTTTTTTCTTAACACGAGTGTTCACTTCACCTACAATAGGGTCCAGGGTGCCAACAGAGTGAAGCTGCGTTACCAATATATTTGCTACTCTTAACACGAGTGTACACTTCACCTACAATAGGGCCCAGGGTGCCAACAGAGTGAAGCTGCATTACCAATATGTTAGCTACTCTTTAAACGAGTGTACACTTCACCTACAATAGGGTCCTGGGTGCCAACAGAGTGAAGCTGGGTTACCAATATGTTAGCTACTCTTAACACGAGTGTACACTTCACCAACAATAGGGCCCTGGGTGCCAACAGAGTGAAGCTGCATTACCAATATATTAGCTAATCTTAACACGAGTGTAGACTTCACCTACAATAGCGCCTAGGGTGCCAACAGAGTGAAGCTGCATTACCAATATATTAGCTACTCTTAACACGAGTGTACACTTCACCTACAATAGGGCCCAGGGTGCCAACATAGTGAAGCTGCATTACCAATATGTTAGCTACTCTTAACACGAGTGTACACTTCACCTACAATAGGGCCCAGGGTGCCAACACAGTGAATCTGCATTACCAATATATTAGCTACTCTAAACACGAGTGTACACTTCACCTACAATAGGGCCCAAGGTGCCAACAGAGTGAAGCTGCGTAATCAATATAGTATTAGCTACTCTTAACACGAGTGTAAACTTCACCTACTATAGGGCCCAGGGTGCCTACAGAGTAAAGCTGCATTACAAATATATTAGCTACTCTTAAAACGAGTGTACACTTCACCTACAATAGGGCCCAGGGTGGCAACAGAATGAAGCTGAATTACCAATATGTTAGCCACTCTTAACACGAGTGTACAATTTACCTACAATAGAGCCCTGGGTGCCAACAGAGTGAAGCTGCATTACCAATATATTAGCTACTCTTAACACGAGTGTACACTTACCTACAATAGGGCCTAGGGTGCCAACAGAGTGAAGCTGCATCACCAATATGTTAGCTACTCTTAACTCGATTGTACACTTCACCTACAATAGGGCCTATGGTGCCAACAGAGTGAAGCTGCATTACCAATATGTTAGCTACTCTTAACACGAGTGTACACTTCACCTACAATAGGGTCCAGGCTGCCAACAGAGTGAAGCTGCGTTACCAATTTATTAGCTACGCTTAACACGAGTGTACACTTCACCTACAATAGGGCCCAGGGTGCCAACAGAGTGAAGCTGCATTACCAATATGTTAGCTACTCTTTACACGAGTGTACACTTCACCTACAATAGGGCCCTGGGTGTCAACAGAGTGAAGCTGCGTTACCAATATGTTAACTACTCTTAACACGAGTGTACACTTCCCCTACAATAGGGCCCTGGGTGCCAACAGAGTGAAGCTGCATTACCAATATATTTGCTACTCTTAACACGAGTGTAGACTTCACCTACAATAGGGTCTAATGTGCCAACAGAGTGAAGCTGCATAACCAATATGTTAGCTACTCTTAACACGAGTGTACACTTCACCTACAATAGGGCCCAGGGTGCCAACAGAGTGAAGCTGCATTACCAATATATTATTAGCTACTCTTAACACGAGTGTAAACTTCACCTACAATAGGGCCTAGGGTGCCAACAGAGTGAAGCTGCATCACCAATATGTTAGCTATTCTTAACACGAGTGTACACCTCACCTACAATATGGCCCAGGGTGCCAACAGAGTGAAGCTGCATTACCAATACGTTAGCTACACTTAACACGAGTGTACACTTCACGTACAATAGGGCCCAGGGTGCCAACAGTGTGAAGCTGCGTTACCAATATATTAGCTACTCTTAACACGAGTGTACACTTCACCTACAATAGCGCCCAGGGTGCCAACAGAGTGAAGCTGCATTACCAATATGTTAGCTACTCTTAACACGAATGTACACTTCACCTACAATAGGGCCGTGGGTGCCAACAGAGTGGAGCTGCATTACCAATATATTAGCTACTCTCAACACGAGTGTACTCTTCACCTACAATAGGGCCTAGGGTGCCAACAGAGTGAAGCTGCATTACCAATATGTTAGCTACTCTTAACACGAGTGTACACTTCACCTATATTAGGGCCCAGGGTGCCATCAGAGTGAAGCTGCATTCCCAATATATTAGCTACTCATAACACGAGTGCACACTTCACCAACAATAGGGCCCAGGGTGCCAACAAAGTGAAGCTGCTTTACCAATATATTAGCTACTCTGATCACGAGTGTAGACTTCACCTACAATAGGGCCCAGGGTGCCAACAGAATGAAGCTGCATTACCAATATGTTAGCTACTCTTAAAACGAGTGTAGACTTCACCTGCAATAAGGTCCAGGGTGCCAACACAGTGAAGCTGCATTACCAATATATTAGCTACTCTTAACACGAGCGTGGACTTCACCTACAATCGAGCACAGGGTGCCAACAGAGTGAAGCTGAATTTCCAATAAATTAGCTACTCTTAACACGAGTGTAGACTTCACCTACAATAGGGCCCAGGGTGCCAACAGAGTGAGGCTGCATTACCAATATATTAGCTACTCTTAACACGAGTGTAGACTTCATCCTACAATAGCGCCCAGGGTGCAAACAGAGTGAGGCTGCATTACCAATATATTAGCTACTCTTAACACGAGTGTACACTTCACCTACAATAGGGCCCATGGTGACAAGAGAGTGAAGCTGCATTACCAATATATTAGCTACTCTTAACACGAGTGTACACTTCACCTACAATAGGGCCCATGGTGACAAGAGAGTGAAGCTGCATTACCAATATATTAGCTACTCTTTACACGAGTGTAGACTTCATCCTACAATAGCGCCCAGGGTGCCAACAGAGTGAGGCTGCATTACCAATATATTAGCTACTCTTAACACGAGTGTACACTTCACTTACAATAGGGCCCAGGGTGCCAACAGAGTGAAGCTGCTTTACCAATATATTAGCTACTCTGATCACGAGAGTAGACTTCACCTACAATAGGGCCCAGGGTGCCAACAGAGTGAAGCTGCATTACAAATATGTTACCTACTCTTAACACGAGTGTAGACTTCACCTACAATAGGGCCCAGGGTGCCAACAGAGTGAAGCTGCATTACCAATATGTTAGCTACTCTAAACACGAGTGTACAATTCACCTACAATAGGGCCGTGGGTGCCAACAGAGTGAAGCTGCATTACCAGTATGTTAGCTACTCTTAACACGAGTGTACACTTCACTTACAATAGGGCCCAGGGTGCAAACAGAGTGAGGCTGCGTTACCAATATATTAGCTACTCTTAACACGTGTGTACACTTCACCAAAAATAGGGCCCAGGGTGCCAACAGAGTGAAGTTGCATAACCAATATAGTATAAGCTACTCTTAACAAGAGTGTACACTTCACCTACTATAGGGCCCAGGGTGCCTACAGAGTGAAGCTGCATTACAAATATATTAGCTACTCTTAACACGAGTGTACACTTCACCTACAATAGGGCCCAGGGTGCCAACAGAATGAAGCTGCATTACCAATATGTAAGCTACTCTTAACACGAGTGTACACTTTACCTACAATAGAGCCCTGGGTGCCAACAGAGTGAAGCTGCAATACCAATATATTAGCTACTCTTAACACGAGTGTACACTTACCTACAATAGGGCCTAGGGTGCCAGCAGAGTGAAGCTGCATCACCAATATGTTAGCTACTCTTAACACGAATGTACACTTAACCTACAATAGGGCCTATGGTGCCAACAGAGTGAAGCTGCATTACCAATATGTTAGCTACTCTTAACACGAGTGTACACTTCACCTACAATAGGGTCCAGGGTGCCAACAGAGTGAAGCTGCGTTACCAACATATTAGCTACTCTTAACACGAGTGTACACTTCACCTACAATAGGGCCCAGAGTGCCTACAGAGTGAAGCTGCATTACAAATATATTAACTACTCTTAACACGAGTGTACACTTCAACTACAATAGGGCCCAGGGTGCCAAGAGAATGAAGCTGCATTACCAATATGTTAGCTACTCTTAACACGAGTGTACACTTCACCCACAATAGGGCCCTGGGTACCAACAGAGTGAAGCTGCATTAGAAATATATTAGCTACTCGTAACACGAGTGTACACTTCACCTACAATAGAGCCCTGGGTGCCAACAGAGTGAAGCTGCAATACCAATATATTAGCTACTCTTAACACGAGTGTACACTTACCTACAATAGGGCCTAGGGTGCCAACAGAGTGAAGCTGCATCACCAATATGTTAGCTACTCTTAACACGAATGTACACTTAACCTACAATAGGGCCTAGGGTGCCAAAAGAGTGAAGCTGCATCACCAATATGTTAGCTACTCTTAACACGAATGTACACTTCACCTACAATAGGGCCCAGGGTGCCAACAGAGTGAAGCTGCATTACCAATATGTTAGCTACTCTTAACACGAGTGTTCACTTCACCTACAATAGGGTCCAGGGTGCCAACAGAGTGAAGCTGCGTTACCAATATATTAGCTACTCTTAACACGAGTGTACACTTCACCTACAATAGGGCCCAGGGTGCCAACAGAGTGAAGCTGCATTGCCAATATGTTAGCTACTCTTTAAACGAGTGTACACTTCACCTACAATAGGGCCCTGGGTGCCAACAGAGTGAAGCTGGGTTACCAATATGTTAGCTACTCTTAACACGAGTGTACACTTCACCAACAATAGGGCCCTGGGTGCCAACAGAGTGAAGCTGCATTACCAATATATTAGCTACTCTTAACACGAGTGTAGACTTCACCTACAATAGGGCCTAGGGTGCCAACAGAGTGAAGCTGCATTACCAATATATTAGCTACTCTTAGCACGAGCGTATACTTCACTACAATCGAGCACAGGGTGCCAACAGAGTAAAGTTGAATTACCAATATATTAGGTACCCTTACCACGAGTGTAGACTTCACCTACAATAGGGCCCAGGGTGCCAACAGAGTGATGCTGCATTACCAATATATTAGCTACTCTTAACACGAGTGTACACTTCACCTACAATAGGGCCCAGGGTGCCAACAGAGTGAAGCTGCATTACCAATATATTAGCTACTCTAAACACGAGTGTACACATCACTTACAATAGGGCCCAGGGTGCCAACAGAGTGAAGCTGCATTACAAATATATTAGCTACTTTTAACACGAGTGTACACTTCACCTACAATAGGGCCCTGGGTGCCAACAGAGTGAAGCTGCATTACCAATATATTAGCTACTCTTAACACGAGTGTAGACTTCATCCTAAAATAGGGCCCAGGGTGACAAGAGAGTGAAGCTGCATTACCAATATAATAGCTACTCTTAACACGAGTGTACACTTCACCTACAATAGGGCCCAGGGTGCCAACAGAGTGAAGCTGCATTACCAATATATTAGCTACTCTAAACACGAGTGTACACATCACTTACAATAGGGCCCAGGGTGCCAACAGAGTGAAGCTGCATTACAAATATATTAGCTACTTTTAACACGAGTGTACACTTCACCTACAATAGGGCCCAGGGTGCCAACAGAATGAAGCTGCATTACCAATATGTTAGCTACTCTTAACACGAGTGTACACTTCACCTAAAATAGAGCCCTGGGTGCCAACAGAGTGAAGCTGCATTACCAATATATTAGCTAATCTTAACACGAGTGTACACTTACCTACAATAGGGCCCTGGGTGCCAACAGAGTGAAGCTGCATTACCAATATATTAGCTACTCTTAACACGAGTGTAGACTTCATCCTACAATAGGGCCCAGGGTGACAAGAGAGTGAAGCTGCATTACCAATATAATAGCTACTCTTAACACGAGTGTACACTTCACCTACAATAGGGCCCAGGGTGACAAGAGAGTGAAGCTGTATTACCAATATAATAGCTACTCTTAACACGAGTGTACACTTCACCTACAATAGGGCCCAGGGTGCCAACAGAGTGAAGCTGCATCACCAATATGTTAGCTACTCTTAACACAAATGTACACTTCACCTACAATAGGGCCTATGGTGCCATCAGAGTGAAGCTGCATTACCAATATGTTAGCTACTCTTAACACGAGTGTACACTTCACCTACAATAGGGTCCAGGGTGCCAACAGTGTGAAGCTGCGTTATCAATATATTAGCTACTCTTAACACGAGTGTACACTTCACCTACAATAGGGCCTCGGGTGCCAACAGAGTGAAGCTGCATCACCAATATGTTAGCTACTCTTAACACACATGTACACTTCACCTACAATAGGGCCTATGGTGCCATCAGAGTGAAGCTGCATTACCAATATGTTAGCTACTCTTTACACGAGTGTACACTTCACCTACAATAAGGCCCTGGGTGCCAAAAGAGTGAAGCTGCGTTACCAATATGTTAGCTACTCTTAACACGAGTGTACACTTCACCTACAATAGGGCCCTGGGTGCCAAAAGAGTGAAGCTGCATTACCAATATATTACCTACTCTTAACACGAGTGTAGACTTCACCTACAATAGGGCTTAGGGTCCCAACAGAGTGAAGCTGCTTTACCAATATATTAGCTACTCTGATCACGAGTGTAGAATTCACCTACAATAGGGCCCAGGGAACCAACAGAGTGAAGCTGCATTTCCAATATGTTAGCTACTCTTAACACGAGTGTAGACTTCACCTGCAATAGGGCCCAGGGTGCCAACAGAGTGAAGCTGCATTACCAATATATTATTAGCTACTCTTAACACGAGTGTACACTTCATCTACTATAGGGCCCAGGGTGCCAACAGAGTGAAGCTGCATCACCAATATGTTAGCTACTCTTAACACGAGTGTACACTTCACCTACAATAGGGCCCAGGGTGCCAACACAGTGAAGCTGCATCACCAATATGTTAGCTACTCTTATCACGAGTGTACACTTCACCTACAATAGGGCCCAGGGTGCCAACAGAGTGAAGCTGCATTACCAATATATAAGCTACTCTTAACACGAGTGTAGACTTCACCTACAATAGAGCACAGGGTGCCAACAGAGTGAAGCTGAATTAAGAATATATTAGCTACTCTTAACACGAGTGTACACTTCACCTACAATAGGGCCTAGGGTGCCAACAGAGTGAAGCTGCATAACCAATATGTTAGCTACTCTTAACCCGAGTGTACACTTCGCCTACATTAGGGCCCTGGGTGCCAACAGAGTGAAGCTGCATTACCAATATATTAGCTACTCTTAACACGAGTGTACACTTCACCAACAATAGGGCCCAGGGTGCCAACAGAATGAAGCTGCATTACCAATATGTTAGCTACTCTTAACACGAGTGCACACTTCACCTACAATAGGGCCCAGGGTGCCAACAGAATGAAGCTGCATTACCAAAATATTAGCTACTCTTAACACGAGTGTACACTTCACATACAATAGGGCCCTGGGTGCCAACAGAGTGAAGCTGCATTACCAATATATTAGCTACTCTTAACACGAGTGTAAACTTCACCTACAATAGGGCCTAGGGTGCCAACAGAGTGAAGCTGCATGACCAATATGTTAGCTATTCTTAACACGAGTGTACACTTCACCTACAATATGGCCCAGGGTGCCAACAGAGTGAAGCTGCATTACCAATACGTTAGCTACACTTAACACGAGTGCACACTTCACCTACAATAGGGCCCAGGGTGCCAACAGTGTGAAGCTGCGTTACCAATATATTAGCTACTCTTAACACGAGTGTACACTTCACCTACAATAGGGCCCAGGGTGCCAACAGAGTGAAGCTGCATTACCAATATGTTAGCTACTCTTAACACGAGTGTACACTTCACCTACAATAGGGCCGTGGGTGCCAACAGAGTGAAGCTGCATTGGCAATATATTAGCTACTCTCAACACGAGTGTACACTTCACCTACAATAGGGCCTAGGGTGCCAACAGAGTGAAGCTGCATTACCAATATGTTAGCTACTCTTAACACGAGTGTACACTTCACCTACATTAGGGCCCAGGGTGCCAACAGAGTGAAGCTGCATTCCCAATATATTAGCTACTCATAACACGAGTGTACACTTCACCTACAATAGGGCCCATGGTGCCAACAGAGTGAAGCTGCTTTACCAATATATTAGCTGCTCTGATCACGAGTGTAGACTTCACCTACAATAGGGCCCAGGGTGCCAACAGAGTGAATCTGCATTACCAATATGTTAGCTACTCTTAAAACGAGTGTAGACTTCACCTGCAATAGGGTCCAGGGTGCCAACACAGTGAAGCTGCATTACCAATATATTAGCTACTCTTAACACGAGCGTGGACTTCACCTACTATCGAGCACAGGGTGCCAACAGAGTGAAGCTGAATTACCAATATATTAGCTACTCTTAACACGAGTGTAGACTTCACCTACAATAGGGCCCAGGGTGCCAACAGAGTGAGGCTGCATTACCAATATATTAGCTACTCTTAACACGAGTGTAGACTTCATCCTACAATAGCGCCCAGGGTGCCAACAGAGTGAGGCTGCATTACCAATTTATTAGCTACTCTTAACACGAGTGTACACTTCACCTACAATAGGGCCCATGGTGACAAGAGAGTGAAGCTGCATTACCAATATATTAGCTACTCTTAACACGAGTGTAGACTTCATCTACAATAGGGCCGTGGGTGCCAACAGAGTGAAGCTGCATTACAAATATATTACCTACTCTCAACACGAGTGTACACTTCACCTACAATAGGGCCCATGGTGACAAGAGAGTGAGGCTGCATTACCAATATATTAGCTACTCTTAACACGAGTGTACACTTCACTTACAATAGGGCCCAGGGTGCCAACAGAGTGAAGCTGCTTTACCAATATATTAGCTACTCTGATCACGAGTGTAGACCTCACCTACAATAGGGCCCAGGGTGCCAACAGAGTGAAGCTGCATTACAAATATGTTACCTACTCTTAACACGAGTGTAGACTTCACCTACAATAGGGCCCAGGGTGCCAACAGAGTGAAGCTGCATTACCAATATGTTAGCTACTCTAAACAGGAGTGTACACTTCACCTACAATAGGGCCGTGGGTGCCAACAGAGTGAAACTGCATTACCAATATGTTAGCTACTCTTAACACGAGTGTACACTTCACCTACAATAGGGCCCAGGCTGCAAACAGAGTGAAGCTGCGTTACCAATATATTAGCTACTCTTAACACGAGTGTACACTTCACCAAAAATAGGGCCCAGGGTGCCAACAGAGTGAAGTTGCATAACCTATATAGTATAAGCTACTCTTACCAAGAGTGTACACTTCACCTACTATAGGGCCCAGGGTGCCTACAGAGTGAAGCTGCATTACAAATATATTAGCTACTCTTAACACGAGTGTACACTTCACCTACAATAGGGCCCAGGGTGCCAACAGAATGAAGCTGCATTACCAATATGTTAGCTACTCTTAACACGAGTGTACACTTCACCTACAATAGAGCCCTGGGTGCCAACAGAGTGAAGCTGCAATACCAATATATTAGCTACTCTTAACACGAGTGTACACTTACCTACAATAGGGCCTAGGGTGCCAACAGAGTGAAGCTGCATCACCAATATGTTAGCTACTCTTAACACGAATGTACACTTAACCTACAATAGGGCCTATGGTGCCAACAGAGTGAAGCTGCATTACCAATATGTTAGCTACTCTTAACACGAGTGTACACTTCACCTACAATAGGGTCCAGGGTGCCAACAGAGTGAAGCTGCGTTACCAACATATTAGCTACTCTTAACACGAGTGTACACTTCACCTACAATAGGGCCCAGAGTGCCTACAGTGTGAAGCTGCATTACAAATATATAAGCTACTCTTAACACGAGTGTACACTTCACCTACAATAGGGCCCTGGGTGCCAACAGAGTGAAGCTGCATTACCAATATATTAGCTACTCTTAACACGAGTGTACACTTCACCTACAATAGGGCCCAGGGTGCCAACAGAGTGAAGCTGCATTACCAATATGTTAGCTACTCTTAACACGAGTGTACACTTCATCTACAATAGGGCCGTGGGTGCCAATAGAGTGAAGCTGCATTACCAATATATTAGCTACTCTCAACACGAGTGTACACTTCACCTACAATAGGGCCTAGGGTGCCAACAGAGTGAAGCTGCATTACCAATATGTTAGCTACTTTTAACACGAGTGTACATTTCACCTACATTAGGGCCCAGGGTGCCAACAGAGTGAAGCTGCATTCCCAATATATTTGCTACTCATAACACGAGTGTACACTTCACCTACAATAGGGCCTAGGGTGCCAACAGAGTGAAGTTGCTTTACCAATATATTAGCTACTCTGATCACGAGTGTAGACTTCACCTACATTAGGGCCCAGGGTGCCAACAGAGTGAAGCTGCATTACCCATATGTTAGCTACTCTTAAAACGAGTGTAGACTTCACCTGCAATAGGGTCCTGGGTGCCAACACAGTGAAGCTGCATTACCAATATATTAGCTACTCTTAACACGAGCGTGGACTTCACCTACAATCGAGCACAGGGTGCCAACAGAGTGAAGCTGAATTACCAATATATTAGCTACTCTTAACACGAGTGTAGACTTCACCTACAATAGGGCCCAGGGTGCCAACAGAGAGAGACTGCATTACCAATATATTAGCTACTCTTAACACGAGTGTAGACTTCACCTACAATAGCGCCCAGGGTGCCAACAGAGTGAAGCTGAATTACCAATATATTAGCTACTCTTAACACGAGTGTAGACTTCACCTACAATAGGGCCCAGGGTGCCAACAGAGTGAAGCTGCATTACCAATATATTAGCTACTCTTAACACGAGTGTACACTTCACCTACAATAGGGCACAGGGTGCCAACAGAGTGAAGCTGAATTACCAATATATTAGCTACTCTTAACACGAGTGTACACTTCACCTACAATAGGGCACAGGGTGCCTACAGAGTGAAGCTGCATTACCAATATATTAGCTACTCTTAACACGAGTGTATTCTTCACCTACAATAGCGCCCAGGGTGCCAACAGAGTGAAGCTGAATTACCAATATATTAGCTACTCTTAACACGAGTGTAGACTTCAACTACAATAGGGCCCAGGGTGCCAACAGAGTGAAGCTGCATTACCAATATATTAGCTACTCTTAACACGAGTGTACACTTCACCTACAATAGGGCACAGGGTGCCAACAGAGTGAAGCTGCATTACCAATATATTAGCTACTCTTAACACGAGTGTACACTTCACCTACAATAGGGCACAGGGTGCCTACAGAGTGAAGCTGCATTACCAATATATTAGCTACTCTTAACACGAGTGAACACTTCACCTACAATAGGGCCCAGGGTGACAAGAGAGTGAAGCTGTATTACCAATATAATAGCTACTCTTAACACGAGTGTACACTTCACCTACAATAGGGCCCAGGGTGCCAACAGAGTGAAGCTGCATCACCAATATGTTAGCTACTCTTAACACAAATGTACACTTCACCTACAATAGGGCCTATGGTGCCATCAGAGTGAAGCTGCATTACCAATATGTTAGCTACTCTTAACACGAGTGTACACTTCACCTACAATAGGGTCCAGGGTGCCAACAGTGTGAAGCTGCGTTATCAATATATTAGCTACTCTTAACACGAGTGTACACTTCACCTACAATAGGGCCTCGGGTGCCAACAGAGTGAAGCTGCATCACCAATATGTTAGCTACTCTTAACACACATGTACACTTCACCTACAATAGGGCCTATGGTGCCATCAGAGTGAAGCTGCATTACCAATATGTTAGCTACTCTTTACACGAGTGTACACTTCACCTACAATAAGGCCCTGGGTGCCAAAAGAGTGAAGCTGCGTTACCAATATGTTAGCTACTCTTAACACGAGTGTACACTTCACCTACAATAGGGCCCTGGGTGCCAAAAGAGTGAAGCTGCATTACCAATATATTACCTACTCTTAACACGAGTGTAGACTTCACCTACAATAGGGCTTAGGGTCCCAACAGAGTGAAGCTGCTTTACCAATATATTAGCTACTCTGATCACGAGTGTAGAATTCACCTACAATAGGGCCCAGGGAACCAACAGAGTGAAGCTGCATTTCCAATATGTTAGCTACTCTTAACACGAGTGTAGACTTCACCTGCAATAGGGCCCAGGGTGCCAACAGAGTGAAGCTGCATTACCAATATATTATTAGCTACTCTTAACACGAGTGTACACTTCATCTACTATAGGGCCCAGGGTGCCAACAGAGTGAAGCTGCATCACCAATATGTTAGCTACTCTTAACACGAGTGTACACTTCACCTACAATAGGGCCCAGGGTGCCAACACAGTGAAGCTGCATCACCAATATGTTAGCTACTCTTATCACGAGTGTACACTTCACCTACAATAGGGCCCAGGGTGCCAACAGAGTGAAGCTGCATTACCAATATATAAGCTACTCTTAACACGAGTGTAGACTTCACCTACAATAGAGCACAGGGTGCCAACAGAGTGAAGCTGAATTAAGAATATATTAGCTACTCTTAACACGAGTGTACACTTCACCTACAATAGGGCCTAGGGTGCCAACAGAGTGAAGCTGCATAACCAATATGTTAGCTACTCTTAACCCGAGTGTACACTTCGCCTACATTAGGGCCCTGGGTGCCAACAGAGTGAAGCTGCATTACCAATATATTAGCTACTCTTAACACGAGTGTACACTTCACCAACAATAGGGCCCAGGGTGCCAACAGAATGAAGCTGCATTACCAATATGTTAGCTACTCTTAACACGAGTGCACACTTCACCTACAATAGGGCCCAGGGTGCCAACAGAATGAAGCTGCATTACCAAAATATTAGCTACTCTTAACACGAGTGTACACTTCACATACAATAGGGCCCTGGGTGCCAACAGAGTGAAGCTGCATTACCAATATA
Source organism: Meconema thalassinum (assembly GCA_946902985.2). Taxonomy (NCBI): domain Eukaryota; kingdom Metazoa; phylum Arthropoda; class Insecta; order Orthoptera; family Tettigoniidae; genus Meconema; species Meconema thalassinum. Next base: position 447,635,805 of record OX336394.1, on the reverse strand, counting down.
TTAGCTACTCTTAACACGAGTGTAAACTTCACCTACAATAGGGCCTAGGGTGCCAACAGAGTGAAGCTGCATGACCAATATGTTAGCTATTCTTAACACGAGTGTACACTTCACCTACAATATGGCCCAGGGTGCCAACAGAGTGAAGCTGCATTACCAATACGTTAGCTACACTTAACACGAGTGCACACTTCACCTACAATAGGGCCCAGGGTGCCAACAGTGTGAAGCTGCGTTACCAATATATTAGCTACTCTTAACACGAGTGTACACTTCACCTACAATAGGGCCCAGGGTGCCAACAGAGTGAAGCTGCATTACCAATATGTTAGCTACTCTTAACACGAGTGTACACTTCACCTACAATAGGGCCGTGGGTGCCAACAGAGTGAAGCTGCATTGGCAATATATTAGCTACTCTCAACACGAGTGTACACTTCACCTACAATAGGGCCTAGGGTGCCAACAGAGTGAAGCTGCATTACCAATATGTTAGCTACTCTTAACACGAGTGTACACTTCACCTACATTAGGGCCCAGGGTGCCAACAGAGTGAAGCTGCATTCCCAATATATTAGCTACTCATAACACGAGTGTACACTTCACCTACAATAGGGCCCAGGGTGCCAACAGAGTGAAGCTGCTTTACCAATATATTAGCTGCTCTGATCACGAGTGTAGACTTCACCTACAATAGGGCCCAGGGTGCCAACAGAGTGAATCTGCATTACCAATATGTTAGCTACTCTTAAAACGAGTGTAGACTTCACCTGCAATAGGGTCCAGGGTGCCAACACAGTGAAGCTGCATTACCAATATATTAGCTACTCTTAACACGAGCGTGGACTTCACCTACAATCGAGCACAGGGTGCCAACAGAGTGAAGCTGAATTACCAATATATTAGCTACTCTTAACACGAGTGTAGACTTCACCTACAATAGGGCCCAGGGTGCCAACAGAGTGAGGCTGCATTACCAATATATTAGCTACTCTTAACACGAGTGTAGACTTCATCCTACAATAGCGCCCAGGGTGCCAACAGAGTGAGGCTGCATTACCAATTTATTAGCTACTCTTAACACGAGTGTACACTTCACCTACAATAGGGCCCATGGTGACAAGAGAGTGAAGCTACATTACCAATATATTAGCTACTCTTAACACGAGTGTAGACTTCATCTACAATAGGGCCGTGGGTGCCAACAGAGTGAAGCTGCATTACAAATATATTACCTACTCTCAACACGAGTGTACACTTCACCTACAATAGGGCCCATGGTGACAAGAGAGTGAGGCTGCATTACCAATATATTAGCTACTCTTAACACGAGTGTACACTTCACTTACAATAGGGCCCAGGGTGCCAACAGAGTGAAGCTGCTTTACCAATATATTTGCTACTCTGATCACGAGTGTAGACCTCACCTACAATAGGGCCCAGGGTGCCAACAGAGTGAAGCTGCATTACAAATATGTTACCTACTCTTAACACGAGTGTAGACTTCACCTACAATAGGGCCCAGGGTGCCAACAGAGTGAAGCTGCATTACCAATATGTTAGCTACTCTAAACAGGAGTGTACACTTCACCTACAATAGGGCCGTGGGTGCCAACAGAGTGAAACTGCATTACCAATATGTTAGCTACTCTTAACACGAGTGTACACTTCACCTACAATAGGGCCCAGGCTGCAAACAGAGTGAAGCTGCGTTACCAATATATTAGCTACTCTTAACACGAGTGTACACTTCACCAAAAATAGGGCCCAGGGTGCCAACAGAGTGAAGTTGCATAACCTATATAGTATAAGCTACTCTTACCAAGAGTGTACACTTCACCTACTATAGGGCCCAGGGTGCCTACAGAGTGAAGCTGCATTACAAATATATTAGCTACTCTTAACACGAGTGTACACTTCACCTACAATAGGGCCCAGGGTGCCAACAGAATGAAGCTGCATTACCAATATGTTAGCTACTCTTAACACGAGTGTACACTTCACCTACAATAGAGCCCTGGGTGCCAACAGAGTGAAGCTGCAATACCAATATATTAGCTACTCTTAACACGAGTGTACACTTACCTACAATAGGGCCTAGGGTGCCAACAGAGTGAAGCTGCATCACCAATATGTTAGCTACTCTTAACACGAATGTACACTTAACCTACAATAGGGCCTATGGTGCCAACAGAGTGAAGCTGCATTACCAATATGTTAGCTACTCTTAACACGAGTGTACACTTCACCTACAATAGGGTCCAGGGTGCCAACAGAGTGAAGCTGCGTTACCAACATATTAGCTACTCTTAACACGAGTGTACACTTCACCTACAATAGGGCCCAGAGTGCCTACAGTGTGAAGCTGCATTACAAATATATAAGCTACTCTTAACACGAGTGTACACTTCACCTACAATAGGGCCCTGGGTGCCAACAGAGTGAAGCTGCATTACCAATATATTAGCTACTCTTAACACGAGTGTACACTTCACCTACAATAGGGCCCAGGGTGCCAACAGAGTGAAGCTGCATTACCAATATGTTAGCTACTCTTAACACGAGTGTACACTTCATCTACAATAGGGCCGTGGGTGCCAATAGAGTGAAGCTGCATTACCAATATATTAGCTACTCTCAACACGAGTGTACACTTCACCTACAATAGGGCCTAGGGTGCCAACAGAGTGAAGCTGCATTACCAATATGTTAGCTACTTTTAACACGAGTGTACATTTCACCTACATTAGGGCCCAGGGTGCCAACAGAGTGAAGCTGCATTCCCAATATATTTGCTACTCATAACACGAGTGTACACTTCACCTACAATAGGGCCTAGGGTGCCAACAGAGTGAAGTTGCTTTACCAATATATTAGCTACTCTGATCACGAGTGTAGACTTCACCTACATTAGGGCCCAGGGTGCCAACAGAGTGAAGCTGCATTACCCATATGTTAGCTACTCTTAAAACGAGTGTAGACTTCACCTGCAATAGGGTCCTGGGTGCCAACACAGTGAAGCTGCATTACCAATATATTAGCTACTCTTAACACGAGCGTGGACTTCACCTACAATCGAGCACAGGGTGCCAACAGAGTGAAGCTGAATTACCAATATATTAGCTACTCTTAACACGAGTGTAGACTTCACCTACAATAGGGCCCAGGGTGCCAACAGAGAGAGACTGCATTACCAATATATTAGCTACTCTTAACACGAGTGTAGACTTCACCTACAATAGCGCCCAGGGTGCCAACAGAGTGAAGCTGAATTACCAATATATTAGCTACTCTTAACACGAGTGTAGACTTCACCTACAATAGGGCCCAGGGTGCCAACAGAGTGAAGCTGCATTACCAATATATTAGCTACTCTTAACACGAGTGTACACTTCACCTACAATAGGGCACAGGGTGCCAACAGAGTGAAGCTGAATTACCAATATATTAGCTACTCTTAACACGAGTGTACACTTCACCTACAATAGGGCACAGGGTGCCTACAGAGTGAAGCTGCATTACCAATATATTAGCTACTCTTAACACGAGTGTATTCTTCACCTACAATAGCGCCCAGGGTGCCAACAGAGTGAAGCTGAATTACCAATATATTAGCTACTCTTAACACGAGTGTAGACTTCACCTACAATAGGGCCCAGGGTGCCAACAGAGTGAAGCTGCATTACCAATATATTAGCTACTCTTAACACGAGTGTACACTTCACCTACAATAGGGCACAGGGTGCCAACAGAGTGAAGCTGCATTACCAATATATTAGCTACTCTTAACACGAGTGTACACTTCACCTACAATAGGGCACAGGGTGCCTACAGAGTGAAGCTGCATTACCAATATATTAGCTACTCTTAACACGAGTGTAGACTTCACCTACAATAGCGCCCAGGGTGCCAACAGAGTGAAGCTGAATTACCAATATATTAGCTACTCTTAACACGAGTGTAGACTTCACCTACAATAGGGCCCAGGGTGCCAACAGAGTGAAGCTGCATTACCAATATATTAGCTACTCTTAACACGAGTGTACACTTCACCTACAATAGGGCACAGGGTGCCAACAGAGTGAAGCTGCATTACCAATATATTAGCTACTCTTAACACGAGTGTACACTTCACCTACAATAGGGCCCAGGGTGCCTACAGAGTGAAGCTGCTTTACCAATATATTAGCTACTCTTAACACGAGTGTAGACTTCACCTACAATAGGGCACAGGGTGCCAACAGAGTGAAGCTGAATTACCAATATATTAGCTACTCTTAACACGAGTGTAGACTTCACCTACAATAGGGCACAGGGTGCCAACAGAGTGAAGCTGAATTACCAATATATTAGCTACTCTTAACACGAGTGTAGACTTCACCTACAATAGGGCACAGGGTGCCAACAAAGTGAAGCTCCATTACCAATATATTAGCTACTCTTAACACGAGTGTAGACTTCACCTACAATAGCGCCCAGGGTGCCAACAGAGTGAGGCTGCATTACCAATATATTAGCTACTCTTAACACGAGTGTACACTTCACCTACAATAGGGCCCATGGTGACAACAGAGTGAGGCTGCATTACCAATATATTAGCTACTCTGATCACGAGTGTACACTTCACCTGCAATAGCGCCCAGGGTGCCAACAGAGTGAAGCTGCATTACCAATATGTTAGCTACTCTTAACACGAGTGTACACTTCACTTACAATAGGGCCCAGGGTGCCAACAGAGTGAGGCTGCATTACCAATATATTAGCTACTCTTAACACAGGTGTAGACTTCACCTACAATAGGGCCCAGGGTGCCAACAGAGTGAAGCTGCATTACCAATATGTTAGCTACTCTTAACACGAGTGTACACTTCACCTACAATAGCGCCCATGGTGACAAGAGAGTGAAGCTGCATTACCTATATGTTAGCTACTCTAAACACGAGTGTACACTTCACTTACAATAGGGCCCAGGGTGCCAACAGAGTGAAGCTGCTTTACCAATATATTAGCTACTCTGATCACGAGTGTAGACTTCACCTACAATAGGGCCCAGGGTGCCAACAGAGTGAAGCTGCATTACAAATATGTTACCTACTCTTAACACGAGTGTAGACTTCACCTACAATAGGGCCCAGGGTGCCAACAGAGTGAAGCTGCATTACCAATATGTTAGCTACTCTTAACACGAGTGTACACTTCACCTGCAATAGCGCCCATGGTGACAAGAGAGTGAGGCTGCATTACCAATATATTAGCTACTCTTAACACGAGTGTAGACTTCATCCTACAATAGCGCCCAGGGTGCCAACAGAGTGAGGCTGCATTACCAATATATTGGCTACTCTTAACACGAGTGTACACTTCACTTACAATAGGGCCCAGGGTGCCAACAGAGTGAAGCTGCATTACCAATATATTAGCTACTCTGATCACGAGTGTAGACTTCACCTACAATAGGGCCCAGGGTGCCAACAGAGTGAAGCTGCATTACAAATATGTTACCTACTCTTAACACGAGTGTAGACTTCACCTACAATAGGGCCCAGGGTGCCAACAGAGTGAAGCTGCATTACCAATATGTTAGCTACTCAAAACACGAGTGTACACTTCACCTACAATAGGGCCGTGGATGCCAACAGAGTGAAGCTGCATTACCAATATGTTAGCTACTCTTAACACGAGTGTACACTTCACCTACAATAGGGCCCAGGGTGCAAACAGAGTGAAGCTGCATGACCAATATGTTAGCTATTCTTAACACGAGTGTACACTTCACCTACAATATGGCCCAGGGTGCCAACAGAGTGAAGCTGCATTACCAATACGTTAGCTACACTTAACACGAGTGCACACTTCACCTACAATAGGGCCCAGGGTGCCAACAGTGTGAAGCTGCGTTACCAATATATTAGCTACTCTTAACACGAGTGTACACTTCACCTACAATAGGGCCCAGGGTGCCAACAGAGTGAAGCTGCATTACCAATATGTAAGCTACTCTTAACACGAGTGTACACTTCACCTACAATAGGGCCGTGGGTGCCAACAGAGTGAAGCTGCATTGGCAATATATTAGCTACTCTCAACACGAGTGTACACTTCACCTACAATAGGGCCTAGGGTGCCAACAGAGTGAAGCTGCATTACCAATATGTTAGCTACTCTTAACACGAGTGTACACTTCACCTACATTAGGGCCCAGGGTGCCAACAGAGTGAAGCTGCATTCCCAATATATTAGCTACTCATAACACGAGTGTACACTTCACCTACAATAGGGCCCAGGGTGCCAACAGAGTGAAGCTGCTTTACCAATATATTAGCTACTCTGATCACGAGTGTAGACTTCACCTATAATAGGGCCCAGGGTGCCAACAGAGTGAATCTGCATTACCAATATGTTAGCTACTCTTAAAACGAGTGTAGACTTCACCTACAATAGGGCCCAGGGTGCCAACACAGTGAAGCTGCATTACCAATATATTAGCTACTCTTAACACGAGCGTGGACTTCACCTACAATCGAGCACAGGGTGCCAACAGAGTGAAGCTGAATTACCAATATATTAGCTACTCTTAACACGAGTGTAGACTTCACCTACAATAGGGCCCAGGGTGCCAACAGAGTGAGGCTGCATTACCAATATATTAGCTACTCTTAACACGAGTGTACACTTCAATTACAATAGGGCCCAGGGTGCCAACAGAGTGAAGCTGCTTTACCAATATATTAGCTACTCTTAACACGAGTGTACACTTCAATTACAATAGGGCCCAGGGTGCCAACAGAGTGAAGCTGCTTTACCAATATATTAGCTACTCTGATCACGAGTGTAGACTTCACCTACAATAGGGCCCAGGGTGCCAACAGAGTGAAGCTGCATTACAAATATGTTACCTACTCTTAACACGAGTGTAGACTTCACCTACAATAGGGCCCAGGGTTCCAACAGAGTGAAGCTGCATTACCAATATGTTAGCTACTCTAAACACGAGTGTACACTTCACCTACAATAGGGCCGTGGGTGCCAACAGAGTGAAACTGCATTACCAATATGTTAGCTACTCTTAACACGAGTGTACACTTCACCTACAATAGGGCCCAGGGTGCAAACAGAGTGAAGCTGCGTTACCAATATATTAGCTACTCTTAACACGAGTGTACACTTCACCAAAAATAGGGCCCAGGGTGCCAACAGAGTGAAGTTGCATAACCAATATAGTATAAGCTACTCTTAACAAGAGTGTACACTTCACCTACTATAGGGCCCAGGGTGCCTACAGAGTGAAGCTGCATTACAAATATATTAGCTACTCTTAACACGAGTGTACACTTCACCTACAATAGGGCCCAGGGTGCCAATAGAATGAAGCTGCATTACCAATATGTTAGCTACTCTTAACACGAGTGTACACTTCACCTACAATAGAGCCCTGGGTGCCAACAGAGTGAAGCTGCAATACCAATATATTAGCTACTCTTAACACGAGTGTACACTTACCTACAATAGGGCCTAGGGTGCCAACAGAGTGAAGCTGTATCACCAATATGTTAGCTACTCTTAACACGAATGTACACTTAACCTACAATAGGGCCTATGGTGCCAACAGAGTGAAGCTGCATTACCAATATATTAGCTACTCTTAACACGAGTGTAGACTTCACCTACAATAGGGCCCAGGGTGCCAACAGAGAGAGACTGCATTACCAATATATTAGCTACTCTTAACACGAGTGTAGACTTCATCCTACAATAGCGCCCAGGGTGCCAACAGAGTGAGGCTGCATTACCAATATATTAGCTACTCTTAACACGAGTGTACACTTCACTTACAATAGGGCCCAGGGTGCCAACAGAGTGAAGCTGCTTTACCAATATATTAGCTACTCTGATCACGAGTGTAGACTTCACCTACAATAGGGCCCAGGGTGCCAACAGAGTGAAGCTGCATTACAAATATGTTACCTACTCTTAACACGAGTGTAGACTTCACCTACAATTGGGCCCAGGGTACCAACAGAGTGAAGCTGCATTACCAATATGTTAGCTACTCAAAACACGAGTGTACACTTCACCTACAATAGGGCCGTGGGTGCCAACAGAGTGAAGCTGCATTACCAATATGTTACCTACTCTTAACACGAGTGTAGACTTCACCTACAATAGGGCCCAGGGTGCCAACAGAGTGAAGCTGCATTACCAATATGTTAGCTACTCAAAACACGAGTGTACACTTCACCTACAATAGGGCCGTGGGTGCCAACAGAGTGAAGCTGCATCACCAATATATTAGCTACTCTTAACACGAATGTACACTTAACCTACAATAGGGCCTATGGTGCCAACAGAGTGAAGCTGCATTACCAATATGTTAGCTACTCTTAACACGAGTGTACACTTCACCTACAATAGGGCCCAGGGTGCCAACAGAGTGAGGCTGCATTACCAATATATTAGCTACTCTTAACACGAGTGTACACTTCACCTAATATAGGGCCCATGGTGACAAGAGAGTGAAGCTGCATTACCAATATATTAGCTACTCTTAACACGAGTGTAGACTTCACCTACAATAGGGCCCAGGGTGCCAACAGAGTGAAGCTGCATTACCAATATGTTAGCTACTCAAAACACGAGTGTACACTTCACCTACAATAGGGCTGTGGGTGCCAACAGAGTGAAGCTGCATCACCAATATATTAGCTACTCTTAACACGAATGTACACTTAACCTACAATAGGGCCTATGGTGCCAACAGAGTGAAGCTGCATTACCAATATGTTAGGTACTCTTAACACGAGTGTACACTTCACCTACAATAGGGCCCAGGGTGCCAACAGAGTGAGGCTGCATTACCAATATATTAGCTACTCTTAACACGAGTGTACACTTCACCTAATATAGGGCCTATGGTGACAAGAGAGTGAAGCTGCATTACCAATATATTAGCTACTCTTAACACGAGTGTAGACTTCATCCAACAATAGCGCCCAGGCTGCCAACAGAGTGAGGCTGCATTACCAATATATTAGCTACTCTAAACACGAGTGTACACTTCACTTACAATAGGGCCCAGGGTGCCAACAGAGAGAAGCTGCTTTACCAATATATTAGCTACTCTGATCACGAGTGTAGACTTCACCTACAATAGGACCCAGGGTGCTAACAGAGTGAAGCTGCATTACAAATATGTTACCTACTCTTAACACGAGTGTAGACTTCACCTACAATAGGGCCCAGGGTGCCAACAGATTGAAGCTGCATTACCAATATGTTAGCTACTCTAAACACGAGTGTACACTTCACCTACAATAGGGCCGTGGGTGCCAACAGAGTGAAACTGCATTACCAATATGTTAGCTACTCTTAACACGAGTGTACACTTCACCTACAATAGGGCCCAGGGTGCAAACAGAGTGGAGCTGCGTTACCAATATATTAGCTACTCTTAACACGAGTGTACACTTCACCAAAAATAGGGCCCAGGGTGCCAACAGAGTGAAGTTGCATAACCAATATAGTATAAGCTACTCTTAACAAGAGTGTACACTTCACCTACTATAGGGCCCAGGGTGCCTACAGAGTGAAGCTGCATTACAAATATATTAGCTACTCTTAACACGAGTGTACACATCACCTACAATAGGGCCCAGGGTGCCAACAGAATGAAGCTGCATTACCAATATGTTAGCTACTCTTAACACGAGTGTACACTTCACCTACAATAGAGCCCTGGGTGCCAACAGAGTGAAGCCGCAATACCAATATATTAGCTACTCTTGACACGAGTGTACACTTACCTACAATAGGGCCTAGGGTGCCAACAGAGTGAAGCTGCATCACCAATATGTTAGCTACTCTTAACACGAATGTACACTTAACCTACAATAGGGCCTATGGTGCCAACAGAGTGAAGCTGCATTACCAATATGTTAGCTACTCTTAACACGAGTGTACACTTCACCTACAATAGGGTCCAGGGTGCCAACAGAGTGAAGCTGCGTTACCAACATATTAGCTACTCTTAACACGAGTGTACACTTCACCTACAATAGGGCCCAGAGTGCCTACAGAGTGAAGCTGCATTACAAACATATTAGCTACGCTTAACACGAGTGTACACTTCACCTACAATAGGGCCCTGGGTGCCAACAGAGTGAAGCTGCATTACCAATATATTAGCTACTCTTAACACGAGTGTACACTTCACCTACAATAGGGCCCAGGGTGCCAACAGAGTGAAGCTGCATTACCAATATGTTAGCTACTCTTAACACGAGTGTACACTTCACCTACAATAGGGCCGTGGGTGCCAATAGAGTGAAGCTGCATTGCCAATATATTAGCTACTCTCAACACGAGTGTACACTTCACCTACAATAGGGCCTAGGGTGCCAACAGAGTGAAGCTGCATTACCAATATGTTAGCTACTCTTAACACGAGTGTACACTTCACCTACAATAGGGCCCAGGGTGCCAACAGAGTGAAGTTGCTTTACCAATATATTAGCTACTCTGATCACGAGTGTAGACTTCACCTACATTAGGGCCCAGGGTGCCAACAGAGAGAAGCTGCATTACCAATATGTTAGCTACTCTTAAAAAGAGTGTAGACTTCACCTGCAATAGGGTCCAGGGTGCCAACACAGTGAAGCTGCATTACCAATATATTAGCTACTCTTAACACGAGCGTGGACTTCACCTACAATCGAGCACAGGGTGCCAACAGAGTGAAGCTGAATTACCAATATATTAGCTACTCTTAACACGAGTGTAGACTTCACCTACAATAGGGCCCAGGGTGCCAACAGAGTGAGGCTGCATTACCAATATATTAGCTACTCTTAACACGAGTGTACACTTCACCTACAATAGCGCCCAGGGTGCCAACAGAGTGAAGCAGCATTACCAATATATTAGCTACTCTTAACACGAGTGTACATTTCACCTACAATAGGGCCCATGGTGACAAGAGAGTGAGGCTGCATTACCAATATATTAGCTACTCTTTACACGAGTGTAGACTTCATCCTACAATAGCGCCCAGGGTGCCAATAGAGTGAGGCTGCATTACCAATATATTAGCTACTCTTAACACGAGTGTACACTTCACTTACAATAGGGCCCAGGGTGCCAACAGAGTGAAGCTGCTTTACCAATATATTAGCTACTCTGATCACGAGTGTAGACTTCACCTACAATAGGGCCCAGGGTGCCAATAGAGTGAAGCTGCATTACAAATATGTTACCTACTCTTAACACGAGTGTAGACTTCACCTACAATAGGGCCCAGGGTGCCAACAGAGTGAAGCTGCATTACCAATATGTTAGCTACTCAAAACACGAGTGTACACTTCACCTACAATAGGGCCGTGGGTGCCAACAGAGTGAAGCTGCATTACCAATATGTTAGCTACTCTTAACACGAGTGTACACTTCACCTACAATAGGGCCCAGGGTGCAAACAGAGTGAAGCTGCGTTACCAATATATTAGCTACTCTTAACACGAGTGTACATTTCACCAAAAATAGGGCGCAGGGTGCCAACAGAGTGAAGTTGCATAACCAATATAGTATAAGCTACTCTTAACAAGAGTGTACACTTCACCTACTATAGGGCCCAGGGTGCCTACAGAGTGAAGCTGCATTACAAATATATTAGCTACTCTTAACACGAGTGTACTCTTCACCTACAATAGGGCCCAGGGTGCCTACAGAGTGAAGCTGCTTTACCAATATATTAGCTACTCTTAACACGAGTGTAGACTTCACCTACAATAGGGCACAGGGTGCCAACAGAGTGAAGCTGAATTACCAATATATTAGCTACTCTTAACACGAGTGTAGACTTCACCTACAATAGGGCACAGGGTGCCAACAGAGTGAAGCTGAATTACCAATATATTAGCTACTCTTAACACGAGTGTAGACTTCACATACAATAGGGCACAGGGTGCCAACAAAGTGAAGCTCCATTACCAATATATTAGCTACTCTTAACACGAGTGTAGACTTCACCTACAATAGCGCCCAGGGTGCCAACAGAGTGAGGCTGCATTACCAATATATTAGCTACTCTTAACACGAGTGTACACTTCACCTACAATAGGGCCCATGGTGACAACAGAGTGAGGCTGCATTACCAATATATTAGCTACTCTGATCACGAGTGTACACTTCACCTGCAATAGCGCCCAGGGTGCCAACAGAGTGAAGCTGCATTACCAATATGTTAGCTACTCTTAACACGAGTGTACACTTCACTTACAATAGGGCCCAGGGTGCCAACAGAGTGAGGCTGCATTACCAATATATTAGCTACTCTTAACACAGGTGTAGACTTCACCTACAATAGGGCCCAGGGTGCCAACAGTGTGAAGCTGCATTACCAATATGTTAGCTACTCTTAACACGAGTGTACACTTCACCTACAATAGCGCCCATGGTGACAAGAGAGTGAAGCTGCATTACATATATGTTAGCTACTCTAAACACGAGTGCACACTTCACTTACAATAGGGCCCAGGGTGCCAACAGAGTGAAGCTGCTTTACCAATATATTAGCTACTCTGATCACGAGTGTAGACTTCACCTACAATAGGGCCCAGGGTGCCAACAGAGTGAAGCTGCATTACAAATATGTTACCTACTCTTAACACGAGTGTAGACTTCACCTACAATAGGGCCCAGGGTGCCAACAGAGTGAAGCTGCATTACCAATATGTTAGCTACTCTTAACACGAGTGTACACTTCACCTGCAATAGCGCCCATGGTGACAAGAGAGTGAGGCTGCATTACCAATATATTAGCTACTCTTAACACGAGTGTAGACTTCATCCTACAATAGCGCCCAGGGTGCCAACAGAGTGAGGCTGCATTACCAATATATTGGCTACTCTTAACACGAGTGTACACTTCACTTACAATAGGGCCCAGGGTGCCAACAGAGTGAAGCTGCATTACCAATATATTAGCTACTCTGATCACGAGTGTAGACTTCACCTACAATAGGGCCCAGGGTGCCAACAGAGTGAAGCTGCATTACAAATATGTTACCTACTCTTAACACGAGTGTAGACTTCACCTACAATAGGGCCCAGGGTGCCAACAGAGTGAAGCTGCATTACCAATATGTTAGCTACTCAATACACGAGTGTACACTTCACCTACAATAGGGCCGTGGGTGCCAACAGAGTGAAGCTGCATTACCAATATGTTAGCTACTCTTAACCCGAGTGTACACTTCACCTACAATAGGGCCCAGGGTGCAAACAGAGTGAAGCTGCATGACCAATATGTTAGCTATTCTTAACACGAGTGTACACTTCACCTACAATATGGCCCAGGGTGCCAACAGAGTGAAGCTGCATTACCAATACGTTAGCTACACTTAACACGAGTGCACACTTCACCTACAATAGGGCCCAGGGTGCCAACAGTGTGAAGCTGCGTTACCAATATATTAGCTACTCTTAACATGAGTGTACACTTCACCTACAATAGGGCCCAGGGTGCCAACAGAGTGAAGCTGCATTACCAATATGTTAGCTACTCTTAACACGAGTGTACACTTCACCTACAATAGGGCCGTGGGTGCCAACAGAGTGAAGCTGCATTGGCAATATATTAGCTACTCTCAACACGAGTGTACACTTCACCTACAATAGGGCCTAGGGTGCCAACAGAGTGAAGCTGCATTACCAATATGTTAGCTACTCTTAACACGAGTGTACACTTCACCTACATTAGGGCCCAGGGTGCCAACAGAGTGAAGCTGCATTCCCAATATATTAGCTACTCATAACACGAGTGTACACTTCACCTACAATAGGGCCCAGGGTGCCAACAGAGTGAAGCTGCTTTACCAATATATTAGCTACTCTGATCACGAGTGTAGACTTCACCTATAATAGGGCCCAGGGTGCCAACAGAGTGAATCTGCATTACCAATATGTTAGCTACTCTTAAAACGAGTGTAGACTTCACCTACAATAGGGCCCAGGGTGCCAACACAGTGAAGCTGCATTACCAATATATTAGCTACTCTTAACACGAGCGTGGACTTCACCTACAATCGAGCACAGGGTGCCAACAGAGTGAAGCTGAATTACCAATATATTAGCTACTCTTAACACGAGTGTAGACTTCACCTACAATAGGGCCCAGGGTGCCAACAGAGTGAGGCTGCATTACCAATATATTAGCTACTCTTAACACGAGTGTACACTTCAATTACAATAGGGCCCAGGGTGCCAACAGAGTGAAGCTGCTTTACCAATATATTAGCTACTCTGATCACGAGTGTAGACTTCACCTACAATAGGGCCCAGGGTGCCAACAGAGTGAAGCTGCATTACAAATATGTTACCTACTCTTAACACGAGTGTAGACTTCACCTACAATAGGGCCCAGGGTTCCAACAGAGTGAAGCTGCATTACCAATATGTTAGCTACTCTAAACACGAGTGTACACTTCACCTACAATAGGGCCGTGGGTGCCAACAGAGTGAAACTGCATTACCAATATGTTAGCTACTCTTAACACGAGTGTACACTTCACCTACAATAGGGCCCAGGGTGCAAACAGAGTGAAGCTGCGTTACCAATATATTAGCTACTCTTAACACGAGTGTACACTTCACCAAAAATAGGGCCCAGGGTGCCAACAGAGTGAAGTTGCATAACCAATATAGTATAAGCTACTCTTAACAAGAGTGTACACTTCACCTACTATAGGGCCCAGGGTGCCTACAGAGTGAAGCTGCATTACAAATATATTAGCTACTCTTAACACGAGTGTACACTTCACCTACAATAGGGCCCAGGGTGCCAACAGAATGAAGCTGCATTACCAATATGTTAGCTACTCTTAACACGAGTGTACACTTCACCTACAATAGAGCCCTGGGTGCCAACAGAGTGAAGCTGCAATACCAATATATTAGCTACTCTTAACACGAGTGTACACTTACCTACAATAGGGCCTAGGGTGCCAACAGAGTGAAGCTGTATCACCAATATGTTAGCTACTCTTAACACGAATGTACACTTAACCTACAATAGGGCCTATGGTGCCAACAGAGTGAAGCTGCATTACCAATATATTAGCTACTCTTAACACGAGTGTACACTTCACTTACAATAGGGCCCAGGGTGCCAACAGAGTGAAGCTGCTTTACCAATATATTAGCTACTCTGATCACGAGTGTAGACTTCACCTACAATAGGGCCCAGGGTGCCAACAGAGTGAAGCTGCATTACAAATATGTTACCTACTCTTAACACGAGTGTAGACTTCACCTACAATAGGGCCCAGGGTACCAACAGAGTGAAGCTGCATTACCAATATGTTAGCTACTCAAAACACGAGTGTACACTTCACCTACAATAGGGCCGTGGGTGCCAACAGAGTGAAGCTGCATTACCAATATGTTACCTACTCTTAACACGAGTGTAGACTTCACCTACAATAGGGCCCAGGGTGCCAACAGAGTGAAGCTGCATTACCAATATGTTAGCTACTCAAAACACGAGTGTACACTTCACCTACAATAGGGCCGTGGGTGCCAACAGAGTGAAGCTGCATCACCAATATATTAGCTACTCTTAACACGAATGTACACTTAACCTACAATAGGGCCTATGGTGCCAACAGAGTGAAGCTGCATTACCAATATGTTAGCTACTCTTAACACGAGTGTACACTTCACCTACAATAGGGCCCAGGGTGCCAACAGAGTGAGGCTGCATTACCAATATATTAGCTACTCTTAACACGAGTGTACACTTCACCTAATATAGGGCCCATGGTGACAAGAGAGTGAAGCTGCATTACCAATATATTAGCTACTCTTAACACGAGTGTAGACTTCACCTACAATAGGGCCCAGGGTGCCAACAGAGTGAAGCTGCATTACCAATATGTTAGCTACTCAAAACACGAGTGTACACTTCACCTACAATAGGGCCGTGGGTGCCAACAGAGTGAAGCTGCATCACCAATATATTAGCTACTCTTAACACGAATGTACACTTAACCTACAATAGGGCCTATGGTGCCAACAGAGTGAAGCTGCATTACCAATATGTTAGCTACTCTTAACACGAGTGTACACTTCACCTACAATAGGGCCCAGGGTGCCAACAGAGTGAGGCTGCATTACCAATATATTAGCTACTCTTAACACGAGTGTACACTTCACCTAATATAGGGCCCATGGTGACAAGAGAGTGAAGCTGCATTACCAATATATTAGCTACTCTTAACACGAGTGTAGACTTCATCCAACAATAGCGCCCAGGGTGCCAACAGAGTGAGGCTGCATTACCAATATATTAGCTACTCTTAACACGAGTGTACACTTCACTTACAATAGGGCCCAGGGTGCCAACAGAGAGAAGCTGCTTTACCAATATATTAGCTACTCTGATCACGAGTGTAGACTTCACCTACAATAGGACCCAGGGTGCTAACAGAGTGAAGCTGCATTACAAATATGTTACCTACTCTTAACACGAGTGTAGACTTCACCTACAATAGGGCCCAGGGTGCCAACAGATTGAAGCTGCATTACCAATATGTTAGCTACTCTAAAGACGAGTGTACACTTCACCTACAATAGGGCCGTGGGTGCCAACAGAGTGAAACTGCATTACCAATATGTTAGCTACTCTTAACACGAGTGTACACTTCACCTACAATAGGGCCCATGGTGCAAACAGAGTGGAGCTGCGTTACCAATATATTAGCTACTCTTAACACGAGTGTACACTTCACCAAAAATAGGGCCCAGGGTGCCAACAGAGTGAAGTTGCATAACCAATATAGTATAAGCTACTCTTAACAAGAGTGTACACTTCACCTACTATAGGGCCCAGGGTGCCTACAGAGTGAAGTTGCATTACAAATATATTAGCTACTCTTAACACGAGTGTACACATCACCTACAATAGGGCCCAGGGTGCCAACAGAATGAAGCTGCATTACCAATATGTTAGCTACTCTTAACACGAGTGTACACTTCACCTACAATAGAGCCCTGGGTGCCAACAGAGTGAAGCCGCAATACCAATATATTAGCTACTCTTAACACGAGTGTACACTTACCTACAATAGGGCCTAGGGTGCCAACAGAGTGAAGCTGCATCACCAATATGTTAGCTACTCTTAACACGAATGTACACTTAACCTACAATAGGGCCTATGGTGCCAACAGAGTGAAGCTGCATTACCAATATGTTAGCTACTCTTAACACGAGTGTACACTTCACCTACAATAGGGTCCAGGGTGCCAACAGAGTGAAGCTGCGTTACCAACATATTAGCTACTCTTAACACGAGTGTACACTTCACCTACAATAGGGCCCAGAGTGCCTACAGAGTGAAGCTGCATTACAAATATATTAGCTACGCTTAACACGAGTGTACACTTCACCTACAATAGGGCCCTGGGTGCCAACAGAGTGAAGCTGCATTACCAATATATTAGCTACTCTTAACACGAGTGTACACTTCACCTACAATAGGGCCCAGGGTGCCAACAGAGTGAAGCTGCATTACCAATATGTTAGCTACTATTAACACGAGTGTACACTTCACCTACAATAGGGCCGTGGGTGCCAATAGAGTGAAGCTGCATTGCCAATATATTAGCTACTCTCAACACGAGTGTACACTTCACCTACAATAGGGCCTAGGGTGCCAACAGAGTGAAGCTGCATTACCAATATGTTAGCTACTCTTAACACGAGTGTACACTTCACCTACAATAGGGCCCAGGGTGCCAACAGAGTGAAGTTGCTTTACCAATATATTAGCTACTCTGATCACGAGTGTAGACTTCACCTACATTAGGGCCCAGGGTGCCAACAGAGTGAAGCTGCATTACCAATATGTTAGCTACTCTTAAAACGAGTGTAGACTTCACCTGCAATAGGGTCCAGGGTGCCAACACAGTGAAGCTGCATTACCAATATATTAGCTACTCTTAACACGAGCGTGGACTTCACCTACAATCGAGCACAGGGTGCCAACAGAGTGAAGCTGAATTACCAATATATTAGCTACTCTTAACACGAGTGTAGACTTCACCTACAATAGGGCCCAGGGTGCCAACAGAGTGAGGCTGCATTACCAATATATTAGCTACTCTTAACACGAGTGTACACTTCACCTACAATAGCGCCCAGGGTGCCAACAGAGTGAAGCAGCATTACCAATATATTAGCTACTCTTAACACGAGTGTACATTTCACCTACAATAGGGCCCATGGTGACAAGAGAGTGAGGCTGCATTACCAATATATTAGCTACTCTTTACACGAGTGTAGACTTCATCCTACAATAGCGCCCAGGGTGCCAATAGAGTGAGGCTGCATTACCAATATATTAGCTACTCTTAACACGAGTGTACACTTCACTTACAATAGGGCCCAGGGTGCCAACAGAGTGAAGCTGCTTTACCAATATATTAGCTACTCTGATCACGAGTGTAGACTTCACCTACAATAGGGCCCAGGGTGCCAACAGAGTGAAGCTGCATTACCAATATGTTAGCTACTCTTAACACGAGTGTACACTTCACCTACAATAGGGCCGTGGGTGCCAACAGAGTGAAGCTGCATTACCAATATGTTAGCTACTCTTAACACGAGTGTACACTTCACCTACAATAGGGCCCAGGGTGAAAACAGAGTGAAGCTGCGTTACCAATATATTAGCTACTCTTAACACGAGTGTACATTTCACCAAAAATAGGGCGCAGGGTGCCAACAGAGTGAAGTTGCATAACTAATATAGTATAAGCTACTCTTAACAAGAGTGTACACTTCACCTACTATAGGGCCCAGGGTGCCTACAGAGTGAAGCTGCATTACAAATATATTAGCTACTCTTAACACGAGTGTACTCTTCACCTACAATAGGGCCCAGGGTGCCAACAGAATGAAGCTGCATTACCAATATGTTAGCTACTCTTAACACGAGTGTACACTTCACCTACAATAGAGCCCTGGGTGCCAACAGAGTGTAGCTGCAATACCAATATATTAGCTACTCTTAACACGAGTGTACACTTACCTACAATAGGGCCTAGGGTGACAACAGAGTGAAGCTGCATCACCAATATGTTAGCTACTCTTAACACGAATGTACACTTAACCTACAATAGGGCCTATGGTGCCAACAGAGTGAAGCTGCATTACCAATATGTTAGCCACTCTTAACACGAGTGTACACTTCACCTACAATAGGGCCCAGGGTGCCAACAGAGTGAGGCTGCATTACCAATATATTAGCTACTCTTAACACTAGTGTACACTTCACCTAATATAGGGCCCATGGTGACAAGAGAGTGAAGCTGCATTACCAATATATTAGCTACTCTTAACACGAGTGTAGACTAAATCCAACAATAGCGCCCAGGGTGCCAACAGAGTGAGGCTGCATTACCAATATATTAGCTACTCTTAACACGAGTGTACACTTCACTTACAATAGGGCCCAGGGTGCCAACAGAGAGAAGCTGCTTTACCAATATATTAGCTACTATGATCACGAGTGTAGACTTCACCTACAATAGGGCCCAGGGTGCTAACAGAGTGAAGCTGCATTACAAATATGTTACCTACTCTTAACACGAGTGTAGACTTCACCTACAATAGGGCCCAGGGTGCCAACAGAGTGAAGCTGCATTACCAATATGTTAGCTACTCTAAACACGAGTGTACACTTCACCTACAATAGGGCCGTGGGTGCCAACAGAGTGAAGCTGCATTACCAATATGTTAGCTACTCTTAACACGAGTGTACACTTCACCTACAATAGGGCCCAGGGTGCAAACAGAGTGAAGCTGCGTTACCAATATATTAGCTACTCTTAACACGAGTGTACACTTCACCAAAAACAGGGCCCAGGGTGCCAACAGAGTGAAGTTGCATAACCAATATAGTATAAGCTACTCTTAACAAGAGTGTACACTTCACCTACTATAGGGCCCAGGGTGCCTACAGAGTGAAGCTGCATTACAAATATATTAGCTACTCTTAACACGAGTGTACACATCACCTACAATAGGGCCCAGGGTGCCAACAGAATGAAGCTGCATTACCAATATGTTAGCTACTCTTAACACGAGTGTACACTTCACCTACAATAGGGTCCAGGGTGCCAACAGAGTGAAGCTGCGTTACCAACATATTAGCTACTCTTAACACGAGTGTACACTTCACCTACAATAGGGCCCAGAGTGACTACAGAGTGAAGCTGCATTACAAATATATTAGCTACGCTTAACACGAGTGTACTCTTCACCTACAATAGGGCCCTGGGTGCCAACAGCTTGAAGCTGCATTACCAATATATTAGCTACTCTTAACACGAGTATACACTTCACCTACAATAGGGCCCAGGGTGCCAACAGAGTGAAGCTGCATTACCAATATGTTAGCTACTCTTAACACGAGTGTACACTTCACCTACAATAGGGCCGTGGGTGCCAATAGAGTGAAGCTGCATTACCAATATATTAGCTACTCTCAACACGAGTGTACACTTCACCTACAATAGGGCCTAGGGTGCCAACAGAGTGAAGCTGCATTACCAATATGTTAGCTACTCTTAACACGAGTGTACACTTCACCTACATTAGTGCCCAGGGTGCCAACAGAGTGAAGCTGTATTCCCAATATATTAGCTACTCATAACACGAGTGTACACTTCACCTACAATAGGGCCCAGGGTGCCAACAGAGTGAAGCTGCTTTACCAATATATTAGCTACTCTGATCACGAGTGTAGACTTCACCTACAATAGGGCCCAGGGTGCCAACAGAGTGAAGCTGTATTACCAATATGTTAGCTACTCTTAAAACGAGTGTAGACTTCACCTGCAATAGGGTCCAGGGTGCCAACACAGAGAAGCTGCATTACCAATATATTAGCTACTCTTAACACGAGCGTGGACTTCACCTACAATCCAGCACAGGGTGCCAACAGAGTGAAGCTGAATTACCAATATATTAGCTACTCTTAACACGAGTGTAGACTTCACCTACAATAGGGCCCAGGGTGCCAACAGAGTGAGGCTGCATTACCAATATATTAGCTACTCTTAACACGAGTGTAGACTTCATCCTACAATAGCGCCCAGGGTGCCAACCGAGTGAGGCTGCATTACCAATATATTAGCTACTCTTAACACGAGTGTACACTTCACCTACAATAGAGCCTAGGGTGCCAACAGAGTGAGGCTGCATTACCAATATATTAGCTACTCTTAACACGAGTGTACACTTCACCTACAATAGGGCCCAGGGTGCCAACAGAGTGAGACTGCATTACCAATATATTAGCTACTCTTAACACGAGTGTACACTTCACCTACAATAGAGCCTAGGGTGCCAACAGAGTGAGGCTGCATTACCAATATATTAGCTACTCTTAACACGAGTGTACACTTCACCTACAATAGGGCCCAGGGTGCCAACCGAGTGAGGCTGCATTACCAATATATTAGCTACTCTTAACACGAGTGTACACTTCATCCTACAATAGAGCCTAGGGTGCCAACCGAGTGAAGCTGCATTACCAATATATTAGCTACTCTTAACACGAGTGTACACTTCACCTACAATAGGGCCCAGGGTGCCAACAGAGTGAGGCTGCATTACCAATATGTTAGCTACTCTTAACACGAGTGTACACTTCACTTACAATAGGGCCCAGGGTGCCAACAGAGTGAAGCTGCTTTACCAATATATTAGCTACTCTGATCACGAGTGTAGACTTCACCTACAATAGGGCCCAGGGTGCCAACAGAGTGAAGCTGCATTACAAATATGTTACCTACTCTTAACACGAGTGTAGACTTCACCTACAATAGGGCCCAGGGTGCCAACAGAGTGAAGCTGCATTACCAATATGTTAGCTACTCTAAACACGAGTGTACACTTCACCTACAATAGGGCCGTGGGTGCCAACAGAGTGAAGCTGCATTACCAATATGTTAGCTACTCTTAACACGAGTGTACACTTCACCTACAATAGGGCCCAGGGTGCAAACAGAGTGAAGCTGTGTTACCAATATATTAGCTACTCTTAACACGAGTGTACACTTCACCAAAAATAGGGCGCAGGGTGCCAACAGAGTGAAGTTGCATAACCAATATAGTATAAGCTACTCTTAACAAGAGTGTACACTTCACCTACTATAGGGCCCAGGGTGCCTACAGAGTGAAGCTGCATTACAAATATATTAGCTACTCTTAACTCGAGTGTACACTTCACCTACAATAGGGCCCAGGGTGCCAACAGAATGAAGCTGCATTACCAATATGTTAGCTACTCTTAACACGAGTGTACACTTCACCTACAATAGAGCCCTGGGTGCCAACAGAGTGAAGCTGCAATACCAATATATTAGCTACTCTTAACACGAGTGTACACTTACCTACAATAGGGCCTAGGGTGACAACAGAGTGAAGCTGCATCACCAATATGTTAGCTACTCTTAACACGAATGTACAATTAACATACAATAGGGCCTATGGTGCCAAAAGAGTGAAGCTGCATTACCAATATTTTAGCTACTCTTAACATGAGTGTACACTTCACCTACAATAGGGCCCAGGGTGCCAACAGAGTGAGGCTGCATTACCAATATATTAGCTACTCTTAACACGAGTGTAGATTTCATCCTACAATAGCGCCCAGGGTGCCAACAGAGTGAGGCTGCATTACCAATATATTAGCTACTCTTAACACGAGTGTACACTTCACCTACAATAGGGCCCATGGTGACAAGAGAGTGAAGCTGCATTAGCAATATATTAGCTACTCTTAACACGAGTGTACACTTCACCTACAATAGGGCCCAGGGTGCCAACAGAGTGAGGCTGCATTACCAATATATTAGCTACTCTTAACACGAGTGTGCACTTCACTTACAATAGGGCCCAGGGTGCCAACAGAGTGAAGCTGCTTTACCAATATATTAGCTACTCTGATCACGAGTGTAGAATTCACCTACAATAGGGCCCAGGGTGCTAACAGAGTGAAGCTGCATTACAAATATGTTACCTACTCTTAACACGAGTGTAGACTTCACCTACAATAGGGCCCAGGGTGCCAACAGAGTGAAGTTGCATTACCAATATGTAAGCTACTCTAAACACGAGTGTACACTTCACCTACAATAGGGCCGTGGGTGCCAACAGAGTGAAGCTGCATTACCAATATGTTAGCTACTCTTAACACGAGTGTACACTTCACCTACAATAGGGCCCAGGGTGCAAACAGAGTGAAGCTGCGTTACCAATATATTAGCTACTCTTAACACGAGCGTACACTTCACCAAAAATAGGGCCCAGGGTGCCAACAGAGTGAAGTTGCATAACCAATATAGTATAAGCTACTCTTAACAAGAGTGTACACTTCACCTACTATAGGGCCCAGGGTGCCTACACAGTGAAGCTGCATTACAAATATATTAGCTACTCTTAACACGAGTGTACACTTCACCTACAATAGGGCCCAGGGTGCCAACAGAATGAAGCTGCATTACCAATATGTTAGCTACTCTTAACACGAGTGTACACTTCACCTACAATAGAGCCCTGGGTGCCAACAGAGTGAAGCTGCAATACCAATATATTAGCTACTCTTAACACGAGTGTACACTTACCTACAATAGGGCCTAGGGTGCCAACAGAGTGAAGCTGCATCACCAATATCTTAGCTACTCTTAACACGAATGTACACTTAACCTACAATAGGGCCTATGGTGCCAACAGAGTGAAGCTGCATTACCAAAATGTTAGCTACTCTTAACACGAGTGTACACTTCACCTACAATAGGGTCCAATGTGCCAACAGAGTGAAGCTGCGTTACCAACATATTAGCTACTCTTAACACGAGTGTACACTTCACCTACAATAGGGCCCAGAGTGCCTACAGAGTGAAGCTGCATTACAAATATATTAGCTACTCTTAACACGAGTGTACACTTCAACTACAATAGGGCCCAGGGTGCCAACAGAATGAAGCTGCATTACCAATATGTTAGCTACTCTTAACACGAGTGTACACTTCACCTTCAATAGGGCCCTGGGTGCCAACAGAGTGAAGCTGCATTACCAATATATTAGCTACTCTTAACACGAGTGTAGACTTCACCTACAATAGGGCCTAAGGTGCCAACAGAGTGAAGCTGCATTACCAATATATTAGCTACTCTTAACACGAGCGTGGACTTCACTACAATCGAGCACAGGGTGCCAACAGAGTGAAGCTGAATTACCAATATATTAGGTACCCTTAACACGAGTGTAGACTTCACCTACAATTGGGCCCAGGGTGCCAACAGAGTGAAGCTGCATTACCAATATATTAGCTACTCTTAACACGAGTGTAGACTTCATCCTACAATAGCGCCCAGGATGCCAACAGAGTGAGGCTGCATTACCAATATATTAGCTACTCTTAACACGAGTGTATACTTCACCTACAATAGGGGCCAAGGTGACAAGAGAGTGAAGCTGCATTACCAATATAATAGCTACTCTTAACACGAGTGTACACTTCACCTACAATAGGGCCCAGGGTGCCAACAGAGTGAAGCTGCATTACCAATATGTTAGCTACTCTTAACACGAGTGTACACTTCACCTACAATAGGGTCCAGGGAGCCAACAGAGTGAAGCTGCGTTATCAATATATTAGCTACTCTTAACACGAGTGTACACTTCACCTACAATAGGGCCCAGGGTGCCAACAGAGTGAAGCTGCATTACCAATATGTTAGCTACTCTTTACACGAGTGTACACTTCACCTACAATAGGGCCCAGGGTGCCAACAGAGTGAAGCTGCGTTACCAATATATTAGCTACTCTTAACACGAGTGTAGAATTCACCTACAATAGGGCCCAGGGAGCCAACAGGGTGAAGCTGCATTTCCAATATGTTAGCTACTCTTAACACGAGTGTAGACTTCACCTGCAATAGGGCCCAGGGTGCCAACAGAGTGAAGCTGCATTACCAATATATTAGCTACTCTTAACACGAGTGTACACTTCACCAACAATAGGTCCCAGGGTGCCAACAGAATGAAGCTGCATTATCAATATGTTAGCTACTCTTAACACGAGTGCACACTTCACCTACAATAGGGCCCTGGGTGCCAACAGAGTGAAGCTGCATTACCAATATATTAGCTACTCTTAACACGAGTGTAAACTTCACCTACAATAGGGCCTAGGGTTCCAAAAGAGTGAAGCTGCATCACCAATATGTTAGCTACTCTTAACACGAGTGTACACTTCACCTACAATAGGGCCCAGGGTGCCAACAGAGTGATGCTGCATTACCAATACGTTAGCTACTCTTAACACGAGTGTACACTTCACCTACAATAGGGCCCAGGGTGCCAACAGAGTGAAGCTGCGTTACCAATATATTAGCTACTCTTAACACGAGTGTACACTTCACCTACAATAGGGCCCAGGGTGCCAACAGAGTGAAGCTGCATTACCAATATGTTAGCTACCCTTAACACGAGTGTACACTTCACCTACAATAGGGCCGTGGGTGCCAACAGAGTGAAGCTGCATTACCAATATATTAGCTACTCTCAACACGAGTGTACACTTCACCAACAATAGGGCCTAGGGTGCCAACAGAGTGAAGCTGCATTACCAATATATTAGATACTCTTAACACGAGTGTACACTTCACCTACAATAGGGCCCATGGTGCCAACAGAGTGAAGCTGCATTACCAATATATTAGCTACTCTTAACACGAGCGTGGACTTCACCTACAATAGAGCACAGTGTGCCAACAGAGTGAAGCTGAATTACCAATATATTAGCTACTCTTAACACGAGTGTAGACTTCACCTACAATAGGGCCCAGGGTGCCAACAGAGTGAGAGTGCATTACCAATAATAATAATAATAATAATAATAATATCGTATGGCCTCGGGTGCCTGGTGCAAGCATTGTTAATTGACACCCGGAGGGTAGCTTGCATGTCAAATTTCGTCGTTACTTTGAACGCTATGAAAGCCAAGGAGGTTAGATATCTAAACTCCTTGACACTACAGCGCTTTCAAGTAGAGAATGGAGGAACTTTGTGTTGGCGGAAACTCCCGAGATTAATGTTGCCATTGAACACGGCCTACTGAATTCAAATGGGTTCTTTGACAAGCCAACAACGTATGGCATGAGTGTCGTGATTTTTGTCGCCTTCAAAAATCACTTACCATGGCCAGGGGCGAACCTGCAATCTTGGGGTTGGTAGTCCGACACTATAACCACTCACCCACCGTGGCAAGCTGCATTACCAATATATTAGCTACTCTTAACACGAGTGTAGACTTCATCCTACAATAGGGTCCAGGGTGCCAACAGAGTGAGGCTGCATTACCAATATATTAGCTACTCCTAACACGAGTGTACACTTCACCTACAATAGGGCCCAGGGTGACATGAGAGTGAAGCTGCATTACCAATATATTAGCTACTCTTAACACGAGTGTACACTTCACCTACAATAGGGCCCAGGGTGCCAACAGAGTGAAGCTGCATTACCAATATATTAGCTACTCTTAACACGAGTGTACACTTCACCTACAATAGGGCCCAGGGAGCCAACAGAGTGAAGCTGCATTACCAATATATTAGCTACTCTTAACACGAGTGTACACTTCACCTACAATAGGGCCCAGGGTGCCAACAGAGTGAAGCTGATTAACCAATATATTAGCTACTCTGATCACGAGTGTAGACTTCACCTACAATAGGGCCCAGGTTGCCAACAGAGTGAAGCTGCATTACCAATATATTAGCTACTCTTAACACGAGTGTGGACTTCACTTACAATAGAGCACAGGGTGCCAACAGAGTGAGCTGAATTACCAATATATTAGCTACTCTTAACACGAGTGTACACATCACCTACAATAGGGCCTAGGGTGCCAACAGAGTGAAGGTGCATCACCAATATGTTAGCTACTCTTAACACGAGTGTACACTTCACCTACAATAGGGCCCAGGGTGCCAACAGAGTGAAGCTGCATAACCAATATATTATTAGCTACTCTTAACACGAGTGTACACTTCATCTACTATACGGCCCAGGGTGACTACGGAGTGAAGCTGCATTACAAATATATATGCTACTCTTAACACGAGTGTACACTTCACCTACAATAGGGCCCAGGGTGCCAACAGAATGAAGCTGCATTACCAATATGTTAGCTACTCTTAACACGAGTGTACACTTCACCTACTATAGGGCCCTGGGTGCCAACAGGGTGAAACTGCATTACCAATATATTAGCTACTCTTAACACGAGTGTAAACATCTCCTACAATAGGGCCTAGGGTGCCAACAGAGAGAAGCTGCATCACCAATATGTTAGCTACTCTTAACACGAGTGTAAACATCTCCTACAATAGGGCCTAGGGTGCCAACAGAGAGAAGCTGCATCACCAATATGTTAGCTACTCTTAACACGAGTGTACACTTCACCTACAATAGGGCCCAGGGTGCCAACAGAGTGAAGCTGCATTACCAATACGTTATCTACTCTTAACACGAGTTTACACTTCACCTACAATAGGGCTCAGGGTGCCAACAGTGTGAAGCTGCGTTACCAATATATTAGCTACTCTTAACACGAGTGTACACTTCACCTACAATAGGGCCCAGGGTGCCAACAGAGTGAAGCTGCATTACCAATATGTTAGCTACCCTTAACACGAGTGTACCCTTCATCTACAATAGGGCCGTAGGTGCCAACAGAGTGAAGCTGCATTACCAATATATTACCTACTCTCAACACGAGTGTACACTTCACCTACAATAGGGCCTAGGGTGCCAACAGAGTGAAGCTGCATTACCAATATGTTAGCTACTCTTAACACGAGTGTACACTTCACCTACAATAGGGCCCAGGGTGCCAACAGAGTGAAGCTGCATTACCAATATATTAGCTACTCATAACACGAGTGTACACTTCACCTACAATAGGGCCCAGGGTGCCAACAGGGTGAAGCTGCTTTACCAATATATTAGCTACTCGGAACACGAGTTTAGACTTCACCTACAATAGGGCCCAGGGTGCCAACAGAGTGAAGCTGTATTAAAAATATGTTAGCTATTCTTAACACGAGTGTAGACTTCACCTGCAATAGGGCCCAGGGAGCCAACTGAGTGAAGCTGCATTACCAATATATTAGCTACTCTTAACACGAGTGTGGACTTCACCTACAATAGAGCACAGGGTGCCAACAGAGTGAAGCTGAATTACCAATATATTAGCTACTCTTAACACGAGTGTAGACTTCACCTACAATAGGGCCCAGGGTGCCAACAGAGTGAAGCTGCATTACCAATATATTAGCTACTCTTATCACGAGTGTACTCTTCACCTACAATAGGGCCCAGGGTGCCAACAGAGTGAAGCTGCATTACCAATATATTAGCTACTCATAACACGAGTGTACACTTCACCTAAAATAGGGCCCAGGGTGCCAACAGAGTGAAGCTGCTTTACCAATACATTAGCTACTCTTAACACGAGTGTACACTTCACCTACAATAGGGCCCAGGGTGCCAACAGAGTGAAGCTGCATTACCAATATGTTAGCTACACTTAACACGAGTTTACACTTCACCTACAATAGGGCCCTGGGTGCCAACAGAGTGAAGCTGCATTACCAATATATTATTAGCTACTCTTAACACGAGTGTACACTTCATCTACTATAGGGCCCAGGGTGCCAACAGAGTGAAGCTGCATCACCAATATGTTAGCTACTCTTAACACGAGTGTACACTTCACCTACAATAGGGCCCAGAGTGCCTACAGAGTGAAGCTGCATTACAAATATATTAGCTACTCTTAACACGAGTGTACACTTCAACTACAATAGGGCCCAGGGTGCCAACAGAATGAAGCTGCATTACCAATATGTTAGCTACTCTTAACACGAGTGTACACTTCACCTACAATAGGGCCCTGGGTGCCAACAGAGTGAAGCTGCATTACCAATATATTAGCTACTCTTAACACGAGTGTAGACTTCACCTACAATAGGGCCTAGGGTGCCAACAGAGTGAAGCTGCATTACCAATATATTAGCTACTCTTAACACGAGCGTGGACTTCACTACAATCGAGCACAGGGTGCCAACAGAGTGAAGCTGAATTACCAATATATTAGGTACCCTTAACACGAGTGTAGACTTCACCTACAATTGGGCCCAGGGTGCCAACAGAGTGAAGCTGCATTACCAATATATTAGCTACTCTTAACACGAGTGTAGACTTCATCCTACAATAGCGCCCAGGATGCCAACAGAGTGAGGCTGCATTACCAATATATTAGCTACTCTTAACACGAGTGTATACTTCACCTACAATAGGGGCCAAGGTGACAAGAGAGTGAAGCTGCATTACCAATATAATAGCTACTGTTAACACGAGTGTACACTTCACCTACAATAGGGCCCAGGGTGCCAACAGAGTGAAGCTGCATTACCAATATGTTAGCTACTCTTAACACGAGTGTACACTTCACCTACAATAGGGTCCAGGGAGCCAACAAAGTGAAGCTGCGTTATCAATATATTAGCTACTCTTAACACGAGTGTACACTTCACCTACAATAGGGCCCAGGGTGCCAACAGAGTGAAGCTGCATTACCAATATGTTAGCTACTCTTTACACGAGTGTACACTTCACCTACAATAAGGCCCTGGGTGCCAACAGAGTGAAGCTGCGTTACCAATATGTTAGCTACTCTTAACACGAGTGTACACTTCACCTACAATAGGGCCCTGGGTGCCAACAGAGTGAAGCTGCATTACCAATATATTAGCTACTCTTAACACGAGTGTAGACTTCACCTACAATAGGGCTTAGGGTCCCAACAGAGTGAAGCTGCTTTACCAATATATTAGCTACTCTGATCACGAGTGTAGAATTCACCTACAATAGGGCCCAGGGAGCCAACAGGGTGAAGCTGCATTTCCAATATGTTAGCTACTCTTAACACGAGTGTAGACTTCACCTGCAATAGGGCCCAGGGTGCCAACAGAGTGAAGCTGCATTACCAATATATTAGCTACTCTTAACACGAGTGTACACTTCACCAACAATAGGGCCCAGGGTGCCAACAGAATGAAGCTGCATTATAAATATGTTAGCTACTCTTAACACGAGTGCACACTTCACCTACAATAGGGCCCTGGGTGCCAACAGAGTGAAGCTGCATTACCAATATATTAGCTACTCTTAACACGAGTGTAAACTTCACCTACAATAGGGCCTAGGGTTCCAACAGAGTGAAGCTGCATCACCAATATGTTAGCTACTCTTAACACGAGTGTACACTTCACCTACAATAGGGCCCAGGGTGCCAACAGAGTGATGCTGCATTACCAATACGTTAGCTACTCTTAACACGAGTGTACACTTCACCTACAATAGGGCCCAGGGTGCCAACAGAGTGAAGCTGCGTTACCAATATATTAGCTACTCTTAACACGAGTGTACACTTCACCTACAATAGGGCCCAGGGTGCCAACAGAGTGAAGCTGCATTACCAATATGTTAGCTACCCTTAACACGAGTGTACACTTCACCTACAATAGGGCCGTGGGTGCCAACAGAGTGAAGCTGCATTACCAATATATTAGCTACTCTCAACACGAGTGTACACTTCACCAACAATAGGGCCTAGGGTGCCAACAGAGTGAAGCTGCATTACCAATATATTAGATACTCTTAACACGAGTGTACACTTCACCTACAATAGGGCCCATGGTGCCAACAGAGTGAAGCTGCATTACCAATATATTAGCTACTCTTAACACGAGCGTGGACTTCACCTACAATAGAGCACAGGGTGCCAACAGAGTGAAGCTGAATTACCAATATATTAGCTACTCTTAACACGAGTGTAGACTTCACCTACAATAGGGCCCAGGGTGCCAACAGAGTGAGAGTGCATTACCAATAATAATAATAATAATAATAATAATAATATCGTATGGCCTCGGGTGCCTGGTGCAAGCATTGTTAATTGACACCCAGAGGGTAGCTTGCATGTCAAATTTCGTCGTTACTTTGAACGCTATTAAAGCCAAGGAGGTTAGATATCTAAACTCCTTGACACTACAGCGCTTTCAAGTAGAGAATGGAGGAACTTTGTGTTGGCGGAAACTCCCGAGATTAATGTTGCCATTGAACACGGCCTACTGAATTCAAATGGGTTCTTTGACAAGCCAACAACGTATGGCATGAGTGTCGTGATTTTTGTCGCCTTCAAAAATCACTTACCATGGCCAGGGGCGAACCTGTAATCTTGGGGTTGGTAGTCCGACACTATAACCACTCACCCACCGTGGCAAGCTGCATTACCAATATATTAGCTACTCTTAACACGAGTGTAGACTTCATCCTACAATAGGGTCCAGGGTGCCAACAGAGTGAGGCTGCATTACCAATATATTAGCTACTCCTAACACGAGTGTACACTTCACCTACAATAGGGCCCAGGGTGACATGAGAGTGAAGCTGCATTACCAATATATTAGCTACTCTTAACACGAGTGTACACTTCACCTACAATAGGGCCCAGGGTGCCAACAGAGTGAAGCTGCATTACCAATATATTAGCTACTCTTAACACGAGTGTACACTTCACCTACAATAGGGCCCAGGGAGCCAACAGAGTGAAGCTGCATTACCAATATATTAGCTACTCTTAACACGAGTGTACACTTCACCTACAATAGGGCCCAGGGTGCCAACAGAGTGAAGCTGATTAACCAATATATTAGCTACTCTGATCACGAGTGTAGACTTCACCTACAATAGGGCCCAGGGTGCCAACAGAGTGAAGCTGCATTACCAATATGTTAGCTACTCTTAACACGAGTGTAGACTTCAACTGCAATAGGGCCCAGGGTGCCAACAGAGTGAAGCTGCATTACCAATATATTAGCTACTCTTAACACGAGTGTGGACTTCACTTACAATAGAGCACAGGGTGCCAACAGAGTGAGCTGAATTACCAATATATTAGCTACTCTTAACACGAGTGTACACATCACCTACAATAGGGCCTAGGGTGCCAACAGAGTGAAGGTGCATCACCAATATGTTAGCTACTCTTAACACGAGTGTACACTTCACCTACAATAGGGCCCAGGGTGCCAACAGAGTGAAGCTGCATAACCAATATATTATTAGCTACTCTTAACACGAGTGTACACTTCATCTACTATACGGCCCAGGGTGCCTACAGAGTGAAGCTGCATTACAAATATATATGCTACTCTTAACACGAGTGTACACTTCACCTACAATAGGGCCCAGGGTGCCAACAGAATGAAGCTGCATTACCAATATGTTAGCTACTCTTAACACGAGTGTACACTTCACCTACTATAGGGCCCAGGGTGACAACAGAGTGAAGCTGCATTACCAATATATTAGCTACTCTTAACACGAGTGTAAACATCTCCTACAATAGGGCCTAGGGTGCCAACAGAGAGAAGCTGCATCACCAATATGTTAGCTACTCTTAACACGAGTGTACACTTCACCTACAATAGGGCCCAGGGTGCCAACAGAGTGAAGCTGCATTACCAATACGTTATCTACTCTTAACACGAGTTTACACTTCACCTACAATAGGGCTCAGGGTGCCAACAGTGTGAAGCTGCGTTACCAATATATTAGCTACTCTTAACACGAGTGTACACTTCACCTACAATAGGGCCCAGGGTGCCAACAGAGTGAAGCTGCATTACCAATATGTTAGCTACCCTTAACACGAGAGTACCCTTCATCTACAATAGGGCCGTGGGATCCAACAGAGTGAAGCTGCATTACCAATATATTACCTACTCTCAACACGAGTGTACACTTCACCTACAATAGGGCCTAGGGTGCCAACAGAGTGAAGCTGCATTACCAATATGTTAGCTACTCTTAACACGAGTGTACACTTCACCTACAATAGGGCCCAGGGTGCCAACAGAGTGAAGCTGCATTACCAATATATTAGCTACTCTTAACACGAGTGTACACTTCACCTACAATAGGGCCCAGGGTGCCAACAGGGTGAAGCTGCTTTACCAATATATTAGCTACTCGGAACACGAGTTTAGACTTCACCTACAATAGGGCCCAGGGTGCCAACAGAGTGAAGCTGTATTAAAAATATGTTAGCTATTCTTAACACGAGTGTAGACTTCACCTGCAATAGGGCCCAGGGAGCCAACTGAGTGAAGCTGCATTACCAATATATTAGCTACTCTTAACACGAGTGTGGACTTCACCTACAATAGAGCACAGGGTGCCAACAGAGTGAAGCTGAATTACCAATATATTAGCTACTCCTAACACGAGTGTAGACTTCACCTACAATAGGGCCCAGGGTGCCAACAGAGTGAAGCTGCATTACAAATATATTAGCTACTCTTATCACGAGTGTACACTTCACCTACAATAGGGCCCAGGGTGCCAACAGAGTGAAGCTGCATTACCAATATATTAGCTACTCATAACACGAGTGTACACTTCACCTAAAATAGGGCCCAGGGTGCCAACAGAGTGAAGCTGCTTTACCAATACATTAGCTACTCTTAACACGAGTGTACACTTCACCTACAATAGGGCCCAGGGTGCCAACAGAGTGAAGCTGCATTACCAATATGTTAGCTACACTTAACACGAGTTTACACTTCACCTACAATAGGGCCCTGGGTGCCAACAGAGTGAAGCTGCATTACCAATATATTATTAGCTACTCTTAACACGAGTGTACACTTCATCTACTATAGGGCCCAGGGTGCCAACAGAGTGAAGCTGCATCACCAATATGTTAGCTACTCTTAACACGAGTGTACACTTCACCTACAATAGGGCCCAGGGTGCCAACAGAGTGAAGCTGCATTACCAATATATTAGCTACTCTTAACACGAGTGTACACTTCACCTGCAATAGGGCCCAGGGTGCCAACAGAGTGAAGCTGCATTACCAATATATTATTAGCTACTCTTAACCCGAGTGTACACTTCATCTACTATAGGGCCCAGGGTGCCAACAGATTGAAGCTGCATCACCAATATGTTAGCTACTCTTAACACGAGTGTACACTTCACCTACAATAGGGCCCAGGGTGCCAACAGAGTGAAGCTGCATCACCAATATGTTAGCTACTCTTAACACGAGTGTAGACTTCACCTGCAATAGGGCCCAGGGTGCCAACAGAGTGATGTTGCATTACCAATATATTATTAGCTACTCTGATCACGAGTGTAGACTTCACCTACAATAGGGCCCAGGGTGCCAACAGAGTGAAGCTGCATAACCAATATATTATTAGCTACTCTTAACACGAGTGTACACTTTATCTACTATAAAGCCCAGGGTGCCTACAGAGTGAAGCTGCATTTCAAATATATTAGCTACTCTTAACACGAGTGTACACTTCACCTACAATAGGGCCAAGGGTGCCAACAGAATGAAGCTGCATTACCAATATGTTAGCTACTCTTAACACGAGTGTACACTTCACCTACAATAGGGTCCTGGGTGCCAACAGAGTGAAGCTGCATTACCAATATATTAGCTACTCTTAACACGAGTGTAAACTTCACCTACAATAGGGCCTAGGGTGACAACAGAGTGAAGCTGCATTACCAATATGTTAGCTACTCTTAACAAGAGTGTACATTTCACCTACAATAGGGCCCAGGGTGCCAACAGTGTGAAGCTGCGTTACCAATATATTAGCTACTCTTAACACGAGTGTACACTTCACCTACATTAGGGCCCAGGGTGCCAACAGAGTGAAGCTGCATTACCAATATGTTAGCAACTCTTAACACAAGTGTACACTTCACCTACAATAGGGCCGTGGGTGCCAACAGAGTGAAGCTGCATTACCAATATATTACCTACTCTCAACACGAGTGTACACTTCACCTACAATAGGGCCTAGAGTGCCAACAGAGTGAAGCTGCATTACCAATATGTAAGCTACTCTTGACACGAGTGTACACTTCACCTACAATAGGGCCCAGGGTGACAACAGAGTGAAGCTGCTTTACCAATATATTAGCTACTCTGATCACGAGTGTAGACTTCACCTACAATAGGGCCCAGGGTGCGAACAGAGTGAAGCTGCATTACCAATATGTTAGCTACTCTTAACACGAGTGTAGACTTCACCTGCAATAGGGCCCAGGGTTCCAACAGAGTGATGCTGCATTACCATTATATTAGCTACTCTTAACACGAGTGTGTACTTCACCTACAATAGAGCACAGGGTCCCAACAGAGTGAAGCTGAATTACCAATATATTAGCTACTCTTAACACGAGTGTACACTTCACCTACAATAGGGCCCAGGGTGCCAACAGAGTGAGGCTGCATTACCAATACGTTAGCTACTCTTAACACGAGTGTAGACTTCATCCTACAATAGGGCCCAGGGTGCCAACAGAGTGAGGCTGCATTACCTATATATTAGCTACTCTTAACACGAGTGTACACTTCACCTACAAAAGGGCCCAGGGTGACAACAGAGTGAAGCTGCATTACCAATATATTAGCTACTCTTAACACGAGTGTACACTTCACCTACAATAGGGCCCAGGGTGCCAACAGAGTGAAGCTGCATTACCATTATATTAGTTACTCTTAACACGAGTGTACACTTCACCTACAATAGGGCCCAGGGTGCCGACAGAGTGAAGCTGCATTACCAATATATTAGCTAATCTTAACACGAGTGTACACTTCACCTACTATAGGGCCCAGGGTGCCTACAGATTGAAGCTGCATTACAAATATATTAGCTACTCTTAACACGAGTGTACACTTCACCTACAATAGGGCCCAGGGTGCCAACAGAGTGAAGCTGCATTAACAATATATTAGCAACTCTTAACACGAGTGTACACTTCACCTACAATAGGGCCTAGGGTGCCAACAGAGTGAAGCTGTATCACCAATATGTTAGCTACTCTTAACACGAGTGTACACTTCACCTACAATAGGGCCCAGGGTGCCAACAGAGTGAAGCTGCATTACCAATATGTTACCTACTCTTTACACGAGTGTACACTTCACCTACAATAGGGCCCAGGGTGCCTACAGAGCGAAGCTGCATTACCAATATATAAGCTACTTTTAAAACGAGTGTAGACTTCACCTACAATAGGGCCCAGGGTGCCAACAGAGTGAGGCTGCATTACCAATATATTAGCTACTCTTAACACGAGTGTAGACTTCACCTACAATAGGGCCCAGGGTGCCAACAGAGTGAGGCTGCATTACCAATATATTAGCTGCTCTTAACACGAGTGTACACTTCACCTACAATAGGGCCCTGGGTGCCAACAGAGTGAATCTGCATTACCAATATATTAGCTACTCTTAACACGAGTGTACACTTCACCTATAATAGGGCCCAGGGTGCCAACAGAGTGAAGCTGCATTACCAATATATTAGCTACTCTTAACACGAGTGTACACTTCACCTACAATAGAGCACAGGGTGCCAACAGAGTGAAGCTGAATTACCAATATATTAGCCACTCTTAACACGAGTGTAGACTTCACCTACAATAGGGCCCAGGGTGCCAACAGAGTGAAGCTGCATTACCAATATATTAGCTACTCCTCACACGAGTGTAGACTTCACCTACAATAGGGCCGAGGGTGCCAACAGAGTGAGGCTGCATTACCAATATATTAGCTACTCTTAACACGAGTGTAGACTTCACCTACAATAGGGCCCAGGGTGCCAACAGAGTGAGGCTGCATTACCAATATATTAGCTACTCTTAACACGAGTGTACACTTCACCTACAATAGGGCTCATGGTGCCAACAGAGTGAAGCTGCATTACCAATATATTAGCTACTCTTAACACGAGTGTACATTTCACCTACAATAGGGCCCAGGGTGCCAACAGAGTGAAGCTTCATTACCAATATATTAGCTACTCTTAACACGAGTGTACACTTCACCTACAATAAGGCCCAGGGTGCCAACAGAGCGAAGCTGCATTAACAATATATTAGCTACTCTTAACACGAGTGTAGACTTCACCTACAATAGGGCCCAGGGTGCCAACAGAGTGAAGCTGCATTACCAATATATTAGCTACTCTTAACGCGAGTGTACACTTCACCTACAATAGGGCCCAGGGTGCCAACAGAGTGAAGCTGCATTTACCAATATGTTAGCTACTCTTAACACGAGTGTACACTTCACCTACAATAGGGCCCTGGGTGCCAACAGAGTGAAGCTGCATTAAGAATATATTAGCGAGTCTATGATCACCTGCATAGGATGTTCCGATTTGAATGGACAACTTTTATCTTCAAGCTACCAGAAGTACCCGTGCTTCGAACGGTGTTCGTTGTTAACACCAGACATTATCAATTGAGCTACTGTTGCAATGGTTAGCGATTTGTCATTCCTTCATAAGTTTATCAGAACGAAGTTAGTTTTCTGGGAATATCACACACATTGTTAATTTAAGGGCCTTAAATTGTGGTTTTCGGAGACCCTTTATAAACTCCCGTATTTTGTGTCTCACATGGAGATGCACAACATATGGTTTGGTCGTCCTTCTAGGATAATTTTTTATTTCGCCTATTTTAGCATGTATTTTGAGAAGTTTTTCCCTATACCCACCCTTCTACTGTATGAAAAGTACGGTGAAGAGTTTTATAAATGATTGGTGTATTGACTCTCATGGTTACCATACCTAATTTTACGATGCACCCAGCATTCGAACACTAGTTATAGGCGTACATAAAGATAAACAGAAAGACAGACAATTGTATTGTCTACAACATATCACCCAGCTATCCAAATATGGGTATATCTACCACACAGAATCAAACAAAATCATCCTTAGATGAATCCGTATGTCGACAAAAAAAAAGTGCTCTCATACTAAATTCACCTAACGTGTACTTCCTGACGTGAAATAGAATTGAAAGCCTTGTAGACGAAACGCAATACACGTCACATAAAAACTGGCTCTCTACGTTGTGTTAGGTCCCCATACACAGGAAGACCCCTCTCATAAGTTACAAAGCTTGTGGTGCATGAAAATTCAGGTTCTTTGGCCTCAAATGGCCCAAATTCCTAAAAGCCGCATAAAATGCTGATTCAATTCAGGAATTTTTGAAAATAATGTTGCTGTTTGGAGATATAATAGACCTTCTGTACTAGATGACTCACGTGAAAATTGCATGGAAAAATTCTAGGTTACCCCTTGACCCCCTTAATTGCATTGATGAATTATACAGTCTACGTTGGTTCCGTGATAACCTTTGCAAACTTTCACAGAAATGTAATAAATGGAGTGACATTGCTTCTTACATAAATAGATGGAAGGTTGGATGCCACCCCTTGAGATAATGTTGTCATGGTTACCGGTTTGCATTCCTTCATTAGTTTGTTAAATTAAATTAAATTAGTTTTCTGGGAATATTTCTGAAACTGTTGGTTTTAGAGCCTTATAATGTAGTTTTCGAGGACACCTTAGTGCCCCCGAGTTTTGTTTCTGGCACCGAAGGGCTTTGTCTCGTCGTTGTACGCCATAATATAATACTAATAATAATAATATAGGGATAGGAATATAATAGACCTGCCGTACCACATCCGCAGGTGTAAATCGCGTGAAAAAATCTAGTGTACCCCTTGACCGCCTTAAGCGCATTATACGTACTAGCATTACCCGTCGCGGCTTCGCCCGCGAATATTCTAGTTGTAAAGAGTACACTTAGCAAAATCTCAATCATGAATTTTATGACTGATTTATCCTTGGTATGAATAATCAGACTTTATCAATTCAGCTACTGGTGTAGTGGTTAGGGGTTTGTCATTCCTTCATAGGTATATCAGAGCGAAGTTAGTTTTCTGGGAATATCACAGACAGTGTTCATTTAAGGGCCTTAAAATGTGGTTTTTGGAGACCATTTATAGTCGGGTCAAAAAGAGACCTTTCGTACCGCACTCACACGTGAAAATTGCGTGAAAAATTTCTAGAGTGCCCCTTGACCCCCTTAAGCGCATTATACTGTATGTATTGAAGAATTTTACAGCTTAATTTGGTTCAGTGATAACCTTATAACCGTCTGGAAACTTTCACAGTAATGTAATAATTGGAATTGCATTGTGTCTTACAGAAATAGATGGACCTGTGAGATTCTGTTACCATGGTTACCGTGTAGCATTCTTTCATTATTTCATTCTAAATATACATGTTTTAAGGTATGTATTTAATTGTGAGGCATTTAAAGAGTAAGTGAGTGCGTTTCACTTACGCATTGGGTTATGCTGAACCTGCAGGTAACCCATATGTGTAGGTTGGTGTTAATGGGACCTTATTTTCGGTACAAAACTGGAATGGGACCTTAGCAGAATAATATAGGGAGGGATTGATGAATTTTACAGCTTAATTTGGTTCCGTGATAACCTTCTAGCCGTTTGCAAACTTTCTCACTTATGTAATTAATGAATTGTATTGCATCTTACAGCAATTGATGGATCTCTGAGAATCTGTTGCCATGGTTACCGGCTTGCATTCTTTCATTAGGTTTATTAAATGAAATTAGTTTTCTGGGAATATATAAAAAACGGTTGGTTTTAGGGTCCCCGTGTTTTGTCTCTCTAATTGAGTGGCTGAAAATGAGTTTTGTCTCGTCCTTCTACGCCTATTTCAGCATGTATTTTAAGGGGGTAGGCCCCCTTTTATGAGAGGTACGGAGAAGAATTACATCCATGATTATTGTCGTGCCTCTGATGGATATCCGTACCAAATTTTAGGTTAATACAACCAGCTGTTCTCCAGTTATAAGTTAAGGGAACAAAGTTGTCCACAGACAAACCTACAAACAAACAAACAAACAAACAGACAGACAGACAAAAATCTTTTCATGCGCATCCATCATGAAACAGCCTGAAACGCGTAAATAACTCAAATTTCCTTAGAAATTAAGAAAAAACAGACAAACTTTCATTTTTTTATATATAGAGAGAGATATACTGCACGGCTAGGTGTTGACCGTGTTTTATTGCACACATTTAGGTTTTACTCGCCAACCGTTGGAGATACACGAAAAGTGATAAGGACCTCTCGGATGGAAAATTAAATGTTAAAGCTCGTGTATGTGATCAAAAGTTTGCTATTTCTTAGCGTTCCCTTTTTTAATTTTAATTGAAATGGAAATATGAAATTTTGAAACCAAAGGGTGTAGTGACGTCACAAATGTGGGTTTTACTCGCTAACCGTTGGAGATACACGAAAAGTGATAAGGACTTTTCTGATAGGAAATTAAATTTTAAAGCCCGCATGTGCCATCAAAAGTTTGCTATTTCTTAGCGTTCACTTTTTATTTGATATGGAAATAGGAAATTTTGAAACCAAAGGGTGTAGTGACGTCACTAAAATGGTCGCCATTTTTTAATGGTGCAAAATATCGAAATCAAAAGTATGCTATATGTAAACCTGGTAAATCAGCTACAATCATGCAAAATTTCATTTAAATCGGACCAGTGGTTCTTGCGTTATTGAGAAACACATAGACAGACACACCATCTCATTTTATATACCGGATCTTTCTCGCTCACGCGTTTTGCCTGCGACGGCTTAGTACCCGGCTGCCGGGCGCGCATATGTACGGCAGAATATCGTATCATGCATTTTTTCAGTAAGCAAATAACGATCTTTACGTCT
This sequence comes from Meconema thalassinum, assembly GCA_946902985.2. NCBI lineage: Eukaryota > Metazoa > Arthropoda > Insecta > Orthoptera > Tettigoniidae > Meconema > Meconema thalassinum. The sequence goes on along the minus strand of OX336394.1, from coordinate 447,595,016 downwards.
ATTTTTATTTTTTACTGAACCTGTACGTTTGAATCTCTTAGCTAGTTATTTTATTGTGATTGTGTATAGTGCTGTAATGCCTGATGTGAAATATTCGTTACTTGAAGGTGTATATCTGCACAATACGTACATCTAGTGCAGGAAATCGTGCGCTAGAAAAAGACAAAAGTTCCGAGTGAAATATCCAGGGAGACCCATTTCTATAAATCGGACAATAAAAATAGACGGAAAGGTCGTTAGACCTATTTCCTTACTGAAGCTAAATTAACCGGAGTAACCGGAAACTTCATAAGAGGATACCGATTATGTTAAGCAGTGGATGGGGAACATTTTCAGCATCTACTCTAAACATGGTGAGTAACAAGAAGTTCCGTGAAGAACTATACAGCCTACTTTTCATGCCAATGATTATTCTACAGTATTTGAACCTATCTAGAATAATGTAAGTTGGTAATATCGAAATATCTAATTAGTTCAAAATATACCTGGTAGCCTAATAGAGCACTACAGTTGGCAGTCCTGGTGACTGAATATATTCTTAGTTCCATCTCTTAAGGTACAGAATACAAAATGTGGTTTAAGTCCAATGGACGTTACATGCAGTTAGACACTGGATCTATCAGCACGCATAAAAGCATGTTACCAACAATACCATGCGTAATCTGAAATATTATGATATATTGTTGTGCCAATTTTGGATGAAATCCATTTGTTAGTATAGAAGTTACATGTATTTTAAATTTGGACATATCAGCAGGCATAGAATCATGTTGGCAGCACTGCCTTGTATTAATTACTCCAAATTAATCTAGAATGTCAGGTGCTATACGTGTGCAAAGTATAGAGCTGTTGGCTTGCATACTTTCTGATATATTGATATTAGGGTAAAAAAATATAGACAGCATTTATTAACAGTTGGCAGCCCTGATTGCTCTTAACGTATAGTCATATCTGTTATGGTACACATAGCACATACGAAATTTGGTTGAAATCCAACTGATAGTATAGAAGTTATATGCATTTAAACATTGGACTTATCAGAAGGCTTAAAATTATTTTGGCAACACTGTCATGGTTGGCCTCCTGGAAATTAAACTGAAACAGTATTATCTACTTGTGTGCCAATATTGGAATAGCTCCCATGCATACCTTGCAAGATAACCAACATGGAGCTCAAATTTCTAGTGCGTTTTTTCAGCAGTTGGTAGCACTGACATCATTTTCAAACATGGACGTGAGATATTCCGGTGCACATCTTTACTCATACTAAATTTGGTTTTGATTGCTGCAGCCGTTTGGGAGTTGATAGGGGGGGGGGGCACACAGACAGACAGACAGACACACATTTTCCCGGATCGATCTCATAAGTCTACTTTTTCCTCATTTTTGCAAAATGTGAAAAGTAGGCTAAAAATGCATGATACTGATTTCAAGCACGGCATTGTGCCGTACATACACGCGCTTGGCAGCCGGCAACTGAGCCATCACCAGCGGAGCGCGTGAGCGAGAATGCCCTTGCCAAGCAAATATAAAGGCCCTGTATTAGTATGATATATCACCAGACTCACCCAGCAGATTATAAGAGGGTAACTGGTCAATTGATTCCTAGAAAGTATTATACAAGTATGAGCCAACGTAAAACATGCAGACAGAATAACTGTTCTAAGTTCTGTGTAACAATCAAATATTAAACATCCTGGTTAGACTATTTTTTAGCAGGCATTGGTTGTCATGCTTATCACTAAGATTGCTATGTTACACGATATACATGGTAAATACAACTTACAATATTAGGGATCTCATCAGTTTGAGACAGCCATTGTGGGTCACTCTTAATGAGTGGTTGTTGCTCCATAACGTTCAGCAAACTGGAACACACAAAGTGCGCTTATAGGAGATCGTACTTATACCACTACGCCATATAACTAATCAAATGAGGTTATTTCAGAATTCAAGTGAGGCTACTGGTAATGAGAAAATAACCCTCCAAGCGCACAGTGAGAACAAGAGGTTAACGTTAAAACCTATTTGACTATGGCGCTCGACTTTATAAGATATCAGTTGGGTATAATATGAATGTTTATCATTACGATAGAATGGGGAATTACTGGTGCCAGCCACTGAAATGATGCGTCCTATAATTTTGTTTTTCTATTCCCAAGTAGACTACACACAAACCTGAGCACAATAACATGGGGCAGGATTACATTACCAACCTATCAACGTGAAAGTAAACTCAAGTCACACCACGAGTATTAAGAAATTATCAGTAACTAGATACAATGAGTTTCAGAAAATACAAGACAATACCTCTGCCTCGTGTTAGAAGGAAACCACTTCGAACCAAATACAACATATCTCTCCTTAAGATCCAACATTGAACGAAAGGTACTGGAATATGTAGGCTATTTATCCTTACCAACCTATCACGGGGAAACAGGTATAATTGTCGGCGTAGTGAATTTTCTAGTTACTAATTTAAACCTGTGCATCCTCGACAATCAAATATTGTTAATTAATCTTCACAGGGCACGAACACGTCCAAGTAGAACTCAGGTTGTAAGAATCATCCTCATTATTGCCGTAAATGTAAAGAGTACTTTAAATATCCCTACATAGAACTCAAAATTCTCAGTTCCTAATATTTTACCGCGAGGTACGTTATTATATATTCTTATTCCCTGGTGACAAACTACAAAACGTAATGAAATAAATAGGCTACATATTCCATCAAAAGCCTAAAGTTGGCCTACATTTATCAAAATCATAAAACTACCCAAAACACACTTCCCTCTTCGCCACTGTCTCACGATATTGGTTATCGTGTTGGAAGCTTGGACAAGCTGTTTTACTCAGTTTAACCTTGCCTCTCCTCGCCACTGTCTCACGATATTGGTTATCGTGTAGGAAGCTTGGACAAGCTGTTTCACTCAGTTTAACCTAGTTCCTCCTCGCCACTGTCGACGATATTGGTTATCGTGTTGTAAGCTTGGACAAGCTGTTTCACTCAGTTTAACCTTGTTTCTCCTCGCCACGGTCTGACGATATTGGTTATCGTGTTGGGAGCTTGGACAAGCTGTTTCACTCAGTTTAACCTTGTCTCTCCTCGCCACAGTCTGACGATATTGGTTATCGTGTTGGGAGCTTGGACAAGCTGTTTCACTCAGCTTAACCTTGTCCCTCCTCGCCACTGTCTGACGATATAGGTTATCGTGTTGGGAGCTTGGACAAGCTGTTTCACTCAGTTTAACCTTGTCTCTCCTCGCCACTGTCGGCCGATATTGGTTATCGTGTTGGGAGCTTGGACAAGCTGTTTCACTCAGTTTAACCTTGTCTCTCCTCGCCACGGTCTGACGATATTGGTTATCGTGTTGGGAGCTTGGACAAGCTCTTTCACTCAGTTTAACCTTGTTTCTCCTCGCCACGGTCTGACGATATTGGTTATCGTGTTGGGAGCTTGGACAAGCTGTTTCACACTGTTTAACCTTGTCTCTCCTCGCCACAGTCTGACGATATTGGTTATCGTGTTGGGAGCTTGGACAAGCTGTTTCACTCAGTATAACCTTGTCCCTCCTCGCCACTGTCTGACGATATTGGTTATCGTGTTCGGAGCTTGGACAAGCTGTTTCACTCAGTTTAACCTTGTCCCTCATTGCCACTGTCTGACGATATTGGTTATCGTGTTCGGAGCTTGGACAAGCTGTTTCACTCAGTTTAACCGTGTCCCTCATTGCCACTGCCTGACGATATTGGTTATCGTGTTGGGAGCTTGGACAAGCTGTTTCACTCAGTTTTACCTTGTCTCTCCTCACCACTGTCTGACGATATTGGTTATCGTGTTGGGAGCTTGTACAAGCTGTTTCACTCAGTTTAACCTTGTCCCTCCTCGCCACTGTCTGACGATATTGGTTATCGTGTTGGGAGCTTGGACAAGATGTTTCACTCAGTTTAACCTTGTTTCTCCTCGCCACGGTCTGACGATATTGGTTATCGTGTTGGGAGCTTGGACAAGCTGTTTCACACTGTTTAACCTTGTCTCTCCTCGCCACAGTCTGACGATATTGGTTATCGTGTTGGGAGCTTGGACAAGCTGTTTCACTCAGTATAACCTTGTCCCTCCTCGCCACTGTCTGACGATATTGGTTATCGTGTTCGGAGCTTGGACAAGCTGTTTCACTCAGTTTAACCTTGTCCCTCATTGCCACTGTCTGACGATATTGGTTATCGTGTTCGGAGCTTGGACAAGCTGTTTCACTCAGTTTAACCTTGTCCCTCATTGCCACTGCCTGTCGATATTGGTTATCGTGTTGGGAGCTTGGACAAGCTGTTTCACTCAGTTTTACCTTGTCTCTCCTCACCACTGTCTGACGATATTGGTTATCGTGTTGGGAGCTTGTACAAGCTGTTTCACTCAGTTTAACCTTGTCCCTCCTCGCCACTGTCTGACGATATTGGTTATCGTGTTGGGAGCTTGGACAAGCTGTTTCACTCAGTTTAACCTTGTCTCTCATTGCCACTGTCTGACGATATTGGTTATCGTGTTGGGAGCTTGAACAAGCTGTTTCACTCAGTTTAACCTTGTCCCTCCTCGCCACTGTCTGACGATATTGGTTATCGTGTTCGGAGCTTGGACAAGCTGTTTCACTCAGTTTAACCTTGTCTCTCCTCGCCTCTGACGATATTGGTTATAATGTTGGGAGCTTGGACAAGCTGTTTCGCTCAGTTTAACCGTGTCCCTCCTCGCTAGTGTGTTTTCATCTAATTTGGGTGAAATTGCAGAATAATAATGCCTTCGTTGTACAGTTTCACCTGATAGAGAAGCTTTTTTTTATTATCCCACGTGGCAAGTGATTCTGTAGCCAAGTCAGTTAAATCCACTCAGTGAGTTTTGAGCCATTTATTCTCACCAAACAGCCATAAATATGTCGCGAACTGATGATTTTTATTGCAACTTACTTCATCCTCATCAAACCATTTTTGTTTCCTTATTCATGATAACGGTAGGCTACTATTCCAGCTCTTCATAAATTTAATTATTTAAGACATCTCTTCACAATCCAGCGTTACAATTGGTCGAAGCTCTTCCATTAAGCGCTGACAATTACCCTATTGGGTTTTAATCTCCTTAACGAAAGGTATGGCTGTACTCGTATCCGCATACAGCGCCATAATCAACTTGCCGGCCAGGCCTACACGTCATAATGACGTGAATACTTAGGGAACTCTGTTGGACTCCACTCAGCTCCATGTCAAGGCTTGTGCAGCCCAAACATGGGGATATCTTTGTCATTCATCTAGGTACTTCAAAATTTGACGGCGAGCTTGCCCATAATAATGAATATTCCTATGAGAATCTAATCACGTTCATCAATCGTAGATGTCAACTTTAAACTGCTCAAAATGAAGACGCCTCCAACAGCAGACCACGTAATGTTTTTTCGCTCCGAAATCTAGCGTTCCCTCAAGTAGCTACAAGCTTAGGTCTTCAGAAAACAGATATACCGCCTCCGCTGCATTTAATAGTCAAGGGAAAACCCACAACTTCCATGCTTTGTACCATTGTGCTGCAATTCGAGCACTTACTATCAATGATAGAAGAAAGCTCATTGCTCAAGATCGTCTTTGTTTTAATTGTCTTTCTACGAAATATTCTGTGTCTAATTGCCAATCCACTAGACTTTGGTTTCATTGCTAAATGTCGCATAATACTGTACCGTACTTCATCGTCATGAGATTCCGAAGTCATCGGTAACTTCCCCTTTCACTTCGAAACAAAGCGATGACGCCGAAAGGCCTTATGCTTCCTCTTTCGTTCAAAATTCTAAATCCTGGCGCAGTGCCCAAGTACCGTACTGTCATCTACCATTCAAGTGGAGATCCAGGACAGGTCTGGTAACTGGATTCGTGCTAGAGGTCACTTAGACTCAGCCTAATTCTCAACGTCATTTCGTCAGTACTAACTTAGAACAAGAATGGAAGCTATTGACTCCTCTAGTCCAACCTCATCCGAAAATGAGCAGCTCTTTGTCCCCACCACCCCTGAAGGCAGATTCGTTGTTCGCATGCCGAGACCGGTTAATCCACCCAAGATATTAAATTCTCAGCCTAATGCTTGCAAACCCCTCCTTGCCATTGAGAGCAAACTCGTTAAGGAACAATACACCAGCTTTCTTAAGGAATACAAAAGTCATGGTCACATGGAAGTCGTTAACAAAGCCGACCCTCCGGTCGAAACCGTCTTTTTGAATCACCAACCCGTAACGGGGTCGATCTTTGCTTCACGTCCATAGATGAAACCTACACGTGACCCCTGGTTTGTGCTAAGAAAGCAACAGTGAGAAATGTCGCCATACTGCCCCATGGGGCCTCACGGCCATGACAGTAAAATTGACACAACGAAAAGTCCTTTTGAGGACTTAGCATTCAATACCAGGTCCCATGGTCCTCAGCTAACATTGAGGGAATCTGTAGAGCTCAGTGCGAGTATTTATCTAAGATACTTAGGGATCATTTTGTAGATGTATTGGCACTACAAGAAACACACACTGAAGATGGTACTCAGCTGTCAAACAGGGGAAAAATTCCTGGATAAAAATAGCGACGGAACCTCATCATTCAAAATATGGCATTGCCATCTATGTAAAGAGTGACAATGAAGACTATATGAGCTTGCCTTCTGATATATGCCCAAATGCTTACTCAGCTTCTATCAGGATTGAGGGTGTTACCATCTCGAACATCTATAAGCCCCCACCAGTCTGCTGGACGGATCGAATTGCACTAGTTTCTGCAGAAGATAGCATAATACTTGGTGATTTCAACAGCCAACATACTTCCTTGTTGTATGTGAAAAATGATAATAGTGACAAGTTATTTGAATGGAGGGATGTAAATAATCTCACACTGATATATAATGCTGAAGATCGAGGCACCTTCCATTCTGCTTGATGGAACCAGGATTACTCTCCTGATCTACCGGTATGTGTTGTCTGCAATAGCCTAATGATACTAAGACCTCGAATACAAAGACACGTTCTGAATGACTTTTGCGTAGTCAGCATAGACCAACAATTTATAACATTGGTATTAATATCCATGATATAGGATCGATGGAACTTCCAGAAAGCTACATAACTTTGTGACGAACCATTAAACCAAAGGAGTTACTAATCCCCCATCAAAATGCTCAGCTAAAAGACCTGTCAAAAGCCACTGGAAATAGAGCTGCACTACTTTGTGTCGAACCATTAAACCAAAGGAGTTACTAATCCCCCTTCAAAATGCTCAGTTAAAAGACCTGTCAAAAGCCACAGGAAATAGTGCTGCACTACTTTGTGTCGAACCATTAAAACAAAGGGATTAGTATCCCCCTTCAAAATGCTCAGTTAAAAGACCCGTCAAAAGCCATTTAAGAGGCTCAGTGCAGTGGACAACTTTTTATTTTTACTCATTAACTATAAATACTCAACATGAAATAAATTACTCCCGGGTAGTTGTGAACTACTTTTGATAATTTACGAGCAAACTTGGAGGACTTCACTTGATATTTTGACAAGTAGTTCCGTGCAGAACTAAATGGCATATTTTCATACATCCTACTTATGTTAATTGCCTCTATCAAAATAAAATAAAATCAGTCTCCCCCTCCTGTTTTTCAACTGAGCACTTGAGAAAGTTATTAGAGAATGGAATCCGAAAGCACGAGGGGGAATACGTCTAGGAACAAAAACAAAGGAATCATTATTAAGTGTTTGGCCTTTGCTGACGGCTCACCGTGTTTGAATAGATTTGCGGAATCCATTTGCACACATACAAGGCCGCCATCCTCAAATTATTGGGTTGAAGACCTTGTAGTTTGGTCAAATGATTCTTCATACATAAATGAATAACGGTGCAACGTTTGGTAGACATCGGATGATCAGGTTAGTCGTAATTTGACTTAAGCTTTGGGTTGCCGCCATTACGTATCCGTCAAGATGGCGGCGATATAAAACATGATATTGAGGTGCCCTTTGCTAGTGCTACCTCTGTACTAAATATCGTTCAATTCGGTTTCACCGTGTTTGAATTGATAGGAGGGGGTGGGGGGACAGACATTCAGAATACACACAGTCACACACACATACAGACAGTCACACAATTTTTGGCCCTGAGTAGATCTCATAAGTCTACTTTCATTTTTTGCAAAAATCGAAAGTAGGCTAAAAGATAGAATTTGAAATTTTGCACAGCCGCCATCTTGACGTAATGAAAACAATTAAAATAAATTAGATGTCTGTGGATTTACATTTTTAAAGCATTTACCGCACCATGATTCACTGTACTCGGATGGTTAAATCGTGAGAATTGTCCATTTAAATATAAACATTTCGCGTCGCCGCCATGTTGGATTTGTGATGACCAGGTTATTGAAAGTCCCGTAAGTGAACTTATCTTCATAGCTTGTGTCAACATACAAAATTACAGTTTGATTGCTGTCATATAATAGTAGATATTAAGAACCGTCTAAATATTTTGGATGGTCACCATTTTGGATATTTATATGTGTAGGCCATAGAGTTATGTACTATTCGATCTCATGATATGGACACAAGAAATAAAAACTAAATTTTAAAATTTGGCCACCTTGAAGTTATGTAAACGATTGAACTAAATTAGTTGTCAGTACATTACAATCCGTTTTACCGTGTTTCTCTGAGCTCGGATGGTTAAATCGCGAGATGTTTCAACTTCGCTTGACCGCCATCTTCCTTTAGCACTTTACAGGTTTTTGAGAGTCACATGAGTGAACCCAAAAGAATTTCAGGGTGATATCGGTAACATATTCGGAGATATAGAATGCCGGTGAAATGTTTCACACAGCCGCCATGTTGGATTGGTGAGACGAAATAAAATTTGAAGGTCACGTTCGAGGTGGGATGAAATAGAACTATGACCTTACCGAGTTTCCTTGAAATCACTCCAGTCATTTAGATGTCATTATGGGGGAGTGACACACACACCTACGCACACACACGCGGACAAAAGGTGATCTTGTAAATGAGAACAGCCTACAAATGACAGCTATAATAATGTTATGCTTCTTACTAAGACGTGGTGTTGAGGTTGCGCGCCTGCCGCTCACACGGAGGCCCAAGGTTCAATTCCCGGCCCTATCAGGGATTTTAGAAACTAACACGAATGCTGGAACGTGATGCACTCAGCCTCGTGAGGACAACTGAGTAGCCCTGGTCACTAAAACCAAGATTAAGGGCCGAGGGGACCCGATGCCCGACAAAATGGCTGGGCAGCAGTTGCTTGGTAGGCCTAGCTCCTTCATGGGCTGTGGTGACACGGGGTTTGTTTTGTTTAATTCCAGATATTATCTTTACAATGAAATAATTCTGTGCTTTTAAGCTCTATTTCCAACAAATTAATGCTAGCTTTGGCTAAGGGCAGATTAAGCCTCTTGTGTTCAAGCACACAGTAAATAAATATGTATTTTTAGCAATAATAGGAAAGCTGACTGAAATCAAATATGACAGCCACTGGACTGGCTTTGAACTTGCCATTCATATCTTCAATCGTGTTCCTTCTTTTCTTGAACTGATGATTTCAATTAGAGTAGTGGTTTTGTAGGGGTTCTAGCACCTCCACCTCCACATTCCTCCACACATGATGGCGGCGGTGCGATATCTCTCGAACTTATGGTCGGATTTTGATGAATGAGGTGTCATTGAACTCGGGCTGACACCCCCTTTCCAATGGACAACATATTTCCACCCCAAAAATAAAACCTACCCTACTAGGGGGTGAAATTGAATTTTTTAGAGAATCTCTCTTTCCAATTGCAACATGTGAGAGTTTGAATGCCGATATGGAATGTAACGTTGTTCTGCAAACCAATAATCAAAGAGGGGCATGTTAGGCCTTGAGGTGAGAGCCCCTGTTATTGTTGACGAGCCCCCTGCTGTCGGGCCCCTGTTGATGGGTTATTGTTGACAGGTCCTTGTGGACGAGTCCTTGTGGACAAGTCCTTGTGGACAGGTCATTGTTGACAGGTCATTGTTGACGAGTCCTTGTGGACAAGTCCTTGTGGACGAGTCCTTGTCCCTTTGAACTGATCCCTTTGGACGGGTCCCTTTGGCCTGGTTCCTACGGACTAGCCCATGAATTAATTTAAATTATGTCAAAGGGCCTAACTACATTTTGTGTGTGTTGAATTGACGTTGTTCACTAATCCCCCACTACTATAATGGGATAACGATATGAAAGGAAAGTGACGAAATGCATGTGAACACGTGTGAAATGACCTTATTACCGTCCTCCTTGTGAAACAAATCACATCCTGTTTTGCTTCATACGTGAGAAAATGGGAGTTCATGTGTAATATGATCTAACACACAGGTGTTCACCTGTACACGCGCACGATAAGAGCTAACAAGTCACAACCTGTTTTGACAGTGGTGAGAGGTGAAGGGGGGGGGGTTAGTGTAAGAGAGAACACAGGTGAAGAGAGAAAGAAATATGTATTGCTCATAATACATGTATAGCTGAGGACTGTACATATGACTGTAGGTTAAGTACAACATGAGTAAATAAATAAATACAAGACACACAGGTTCACACAACATGTAATTTATTAATCCAAGAATTAAAGGCTGAGCTAAATCCCAACCATTTTACATATAGTTTATTTCCTTTTTGTTTCAACACTTTTTCCACAAGGTAATGTTTAGGAAACGCTGTCTTTTGAAGTTCTTGAAGATAAAACCTGCCTTTTATGGGTTGATGGTTGAGGTCCTCGAGTAAATAGGTGACTGGACTGTTCAGGTTGACTTGACGAATTCGAAATAGTTCAGTCCCCCAATTTGGTGTGTAGCCCTTGTCGAAGACGGACTTGAATTTGCTCACACGAACATGGTCCCCAATGTTAAGGCGATGACGTTTAGGGTCTGCTGTTTTATGGGGTTAAACAGTTTATCCAGTTGTGGAATATTTTTAGTTACAAGTCGTGGCTTGGTCCCAATGGTTCTGTGTTTGGTGTCGTTGTAACGTGACACTAACTCAGGTAACAAGTCCAACCAGCGATAAGTGCCCTGAGCGGTAAACGCTTTCCACATATGGGTTTTCAATGTTCGGTTGAACCGCTCGACCACGCTGGCTTTGAGATTGCTGTACGTGGTGTAATGGTGAATATCCTTAGATTTGAGAAAACTGGAGAAATCCTTGTTGAAAAATTATTTTCCCTGGTCGGTTTGTAGCAGCTGAGGTTGACGTTTAGATTGTTGAATAATATGTTGAAAGGTTTTGGTGACTAGTGGACTAGACTTGCGACGCACAGGTTCAACAAACGCCATTTTGGAATAAACATCAATGACCGTCAACATATAGCGTACACCATCGTTAACGTTAGCATAGGGAATCATTTCAACCAAGTCTGCTTGCCAAAGTTCATCCACACCCTGTGAAATCACTTTGCGTCGCTGATAGTGACGTCTAGCTGGACGATGCAACTCGTGAGCAATACCCATTTTAATGGGCGAGGGCTTAAACAATAATTTTGGCATTTCGAAGTTCTTCCTCAATTTCTTGAATTTCCCAATCGTGACCAGTATGGCCGGCTTGACGTGAAGCATGCAACAGCTGTAGTCGCTGGACGAGTTTATTTGGATTGTGCCATTAGGTAACATCCACAAGGGGTTTTAATGGTTTAAATGTCACCCCTGAAGCGGACACTTTACGATGACCACTTTGACTAGTGGGGAACATTTTTGCAATGATGGTTTTATATTTTTGGGATATATTAGCATTCACTTGTTGAGTGGGATCATACTGTCTTTTGTGAGCATGGGTATCCAATAAAATGGATTTATATTTACTAAGGTCATCTGACGTATAATCTTGAGATGAGGGAGTCCGAGAGAATAGTAGCTTTAACAGTCCTGGTGTTAATTTATAGTTGATCTTTTTAATGACAGCTTTAGTACGACTAAATTTAATCGATGAATCACCAATTTTAAAACTATCATTCTCATAGCGAACGCCATATGTGCTATCTGTGTTTCCAACAAATAGATTAGTGAAATAGGGTTCCAGTGTTGATCCATAACATTTTATTAAAATGTTTTTCAGTTGAGCTTTATGTTGAGGGGTGGCCAAGAGTTGTGAAAATGGAGACGATCTGGAAGGGCAAGGGGTTTCGACCATGGCCAAGGATTTCCTTTTTCTTAAAAACTCTGCAAGGGGTGATGCCTTTTTTTGAGGCGTAAACACTTGTTCCTCATTATCCTCAACTTCGCTAACACTAGTTAAATCTTCCTGTTCCTCTTCATCTTCCTCTTTCTCTTCCTCAGAGTCCTCGTGGTGCATCTGACTGGCTTGTGAAACGGTAGGTAGCGTTTCAGATGGCTTGAAAGAGGGTTTCAACATAGCTTTTAGCGGAGGTGCTAAATGTTGTTGAATAAACAAAGCATGATCCGCACGCAATCGTTTCAATTGACAAAACTTTTGGCGAATAGTATTTTTTGCTCTAATAATATGCTTTTTCAATTGTCTCTCTGCTAACGCCATGATGTCGTGACAAATGACTTGAGAGGGAATGATACAGTGCCTTAAATAGCAATAAAATGATCAAACCCTAAGCGATACCGCCCTTGGTTGAGTTCACTTTGTTTGTCAATCACTAAACAGGCATGACGTTGTGTGTTCCAGCTCTTGCCACACAATTCTGTAAACATTTGAAAGGTCATATCCAGATTCACATGTTCATTATAAATGTATCGACTGTTCCTCTCGTCCTGGCAAAATAAAACAATGACATTGGCATTGTACGAATCAACTGTTTGGACATTTTAGAATACGTTTGTCCAAGATAGAAGCAATCGATATGTTTGTGTCGACCCATGCTGAAATAGCTTTGAATGATACCTTGTCGTTCAGTGGATACATCATCGAAAATCATGAGTGAATCAGGCTTTACCTCATCCGGTGAAATAACATTTTCTTGCGTGGAAAATGTAAAATACCCCATATTCTCATTTTTAATCCAGACATGACTTGATCCAGAAACACGTAGAGCGGTTGGTAGAGAGATTTTGCGAAAATATAAATATTTTGAAAACACAGACCATTGGGGGCTGTAATAAGTGTCAGCAAAAGATTGGTCTTTCCACAGCCGGAAGGTCTCACAATGATGCAGCGAATGGAAGATGGAAACAGTGAACCATGGCGTTGTTCACGTGATGTGGGGCAGAGATGGGAAACCATGTCCCTCACGGGGAATGACTCTTGCTGCTTAATTAGCTTCATTTCAACTAAGGCTTAGAGAGGCTAGCAGGCTGTCTATATACATCGCACCGTGCCTTGTCATAGAAACAGTAGACTCGTACTACAGGTTGACGATGGATGTCTTTGGACGTGCGTTGATGGTCAAAGCTAGGTCTGTTCCCATACATGATCCTAAACAAGAAACAGATCCTGCTAATAAACACTATGTGGATAGGTCAGTAGTGCCACGCACAAAACAAGGAGATTATGACTTTAAAGGAAAGCGGTTAACTCATGTAAAACATCCTCAAGTGTCTACAGACGTTACTACAAAAAGGTATGTGGATAACAAGGTGTATGAGTTTTATGATAAAGTGCCTCAGCTTACGGTGGATGGCTATAGCGCTAATCATCACCGCATTATTCACGTGGAAGACCCACAAGAAGATAATGATGTCTGTACCAAGCGATACGTGACCTATGAAATGAAAAGGCTTTATAAATTTATCCCATCTGTATTTTTAGTGCATCTGACAAATGTAAAACCTGTGAATTAGAGAAACCATATACCGCTAGTTCATGACCAGCACTTGACCTATGTGCTTGCTTCGGGTTTAAGCCACTATCGACTACACTATAATGGAACCATTCACATCAAATATGCCATACCTGATGAGAACCATTTACAAATAGAGATAAATGGTCATTGGATGTTGGTCCGTAACCATGAAATTGTCAATGCAGGAGACGAATTATCCTTTCATCTCCTGTTAACATGGAATGAAAAGCAAGCTGGAAAAACCATAAATGATTTCCCACTTTATGTAGAATTGGAATATCCAGCCATGAAATAACAATCTAATGTTAGTTGTGACTTAAACTTTCTTGTGAAAGGTTGTTGGTCATCATCATCATGGTGAAACAAAGATATGTGGTGAGAAAGACAAAAAATATGAGCCTGTCCTTGGCAAAGCCTGGGCTTATGACATTCGTGGATAAGCCCTTGCGAAAGAAAAAAAGAAAAAATAATGTGTTGACCATAAGGAAAGCTCTTCGAGTAGCACAGAGACATGTTATTCCTAAACGTCAGCGACAGGGTTCAAAACAAGGGCGAGTGATCCCCGTCCCCAAACGAGCGGGATTTTTACATGCATTATTCGCTGGTCTGGCTGCTCTAGGTTCACTTTTAGGTGGCGCCAGTGCAGTGGCAAAAACCATTAAAGCCGTGCAACAGGGCAAGCAACAACTCAATGAAAGTCAGCGACACAATGAAACAATGGAGGCCATTGCTATGGGGGCTAGAAATGTCAATTTGAAGCCAGCCTTTTATCAACAAGGATTTGGAATTTCACCTTTTCGAAATAAAAAAAAACATCTTTAACCTCAGCCATAGCAAGACATGCCCTGACGCATCAGCAAGTGGAAAGCTATGCTAAACAACTGAAGCTTTCTCATTTTCGAGGTGTGTTTATGCGAAACCAATTACCCTCACAACCCGGGAAACATGAATGTGCTGTTGTCAATTTGGATGATCACCGAGGACCTGGAACACATTATGTAGCTTATGTCAAAGAGGGATCTACTGTATGGTACTTTGACAGTTTTGGGAATTTGCCCCCGCCCATGGAACTAGTGGCCTATTTTGGAAACAGGATCAAGACATATTATAATGTGAAACGTGAGCAAACGTTTAACAGCCAACAGTGTGGACGTTTGTGTTTAATTTTTTTATATAAGATGCAACATAAGCAAAAACGTCAACAGTATGTCGGTGGAAAGTAAGACGTTTACACTGCATGGACGTGGACCTGAAGTGAGTCTAGACTTTTACCCACCTATCGAATTGAGTGAAAAACCTTATGGTTTAGGACTTGTTTCTCTTGAAACGTACAATCGAATATACAACATACGTGAAAATGTGAACAACAAGTTTTACTATGATGATTCTGTGCTCACCCTGAACTCTGGTGGATACACGATAGATGACATTTATGAACACATTTATGTGGTGTTGATCAATGAATATGGTTTAAAGTCATTTCTCGATGGAACGCGCAAGTTTGAACTTGTAGGAAATACCAACACTCATCGCTGCAGTATTTTTTCTACATTCAAAAGTGACTTTAAAACTCACCCCGATTCCATTTGTCCATTACTAGGATTTAAACCACGTGTGTTAGAGCCCAACAAAAAACATGAATCAGACCATGAAGTGAAATTCATTGAGGACCATCATGTGTCGGTGACGTGTAATATTATTAGTCAAGTGTACACCAATCAAGAACCGTCGCATTCGCTTTATGACTTTATTGTAACATCGCCCAATGGCTATATTATTCGTGAAAACCCTCCAGTGGTGCTTTTTCATTCTGTGGCTGTCGATGGTATTAGTAATATAACATTAAGACTGATCAATAGAGAGCAACAACTCATTTATTTAGATTCTACCACACCAGTGACTTACAAGTTGGTGCTAAAACCACTATGAAGTTTGTATATAAAGCAACAGCACCGTCTAGGAATGGTGTTAGTTGTTTACCACGTGAATACACGTTAACATCTCAGAACAAGCAGATTTACAGCATTTGGGTTACCACATTAACCCCCGCGATGAATTCTATTCTAGAGGTAGCGAACCACATCGAGGAGCAACCAGGAGTGGTAAGAATTGATCTGCATTCTTATCAAGCTCAAACACCTGGACTCAATAACAATGATGAAATTCAATTTGTTATCAACAACCAAGATATTTACACTCTACCGCATGAAAGTGTTATTCAGATTGAAGGTCGGCTCACCGAAGCCGATGGTTCTACACCCACTACATCCAAGTTAGCCAACCATGCTTTCGCCTTCCTGTTTTCTGAAGTACGTTATGTCATTAACGATATCGTGGTGGATAGCACTCGAAATGTGGGTATTTCCAGTGTCATGAAACTATATCCCTCTTATAGTGACGAAGAAGCTAAAACACTTTGCATGGCGGGTTGGTGCCCTGACTCGACCAATGACTGGATGGTACACACCGATGGCACCTTCACTGGATATTTACCTCTTAAACTGATTTTAGGCTTTGCTGAAGATCACCAGCGCATTGTGGTCAACGCAAGGCAAGTGCTTTATCTGGTGAGAGACAGGAGTGATAATAATGCACTCAAGGGAGTCGACAATGCCCCCATTGATTCAAAAATTCAACTACAACGCTTGCTATGGAAAGTGCCTCATGTGACCCTTAACGATAGCAAAAAACTGGACATACTCAAAATGGTAAAGAGAGATATACCTCTACCCATGGAATTTAGAAGCTGGGCACTCCATGAGTACCCGTTATTGCCCACCACCAACACACACAGTTGGTCTATAAAAACAGCCCGCTATACAGAGAGACCTCTCTACATGATTGTGGGTTTTCAAACGAATCGCAAGTATCAACAAACCAAAGATGTCACGCAATTTGATCACCTGCAATTGAGAAATGCACGTCTTTTCCTCAACGGTGCTGTGTTTCCCTATGAAGGGCTGGATTTAGATTTTTCAAAAAATAAGTTTGCCCCCCTGTACGACTTGTTTTCTAAATTTAGATGGTCATATTATCAAAAAGAGAATTGTCCAATGTTGTCACCCCAAGCTTTTAAGACAAGGGCGCCACTGATCGTCTTTGACTGTTCCTACTTGGAAGAGTCAGTCAAACCATCCAATATTGATATTCGACTAGATTTTGAAACGCATGACAATGTTCCAGCCAATACCACGGCCTACTGTTTGATTATTCATCACAAACAAGTCAACTATTATCCACTGTCCAACCAAGTGACAAGTGTATAAATAGCAGGTCAACACACATCAAACCACTCAGTCATGTCTTGCTTTCAAGCCTCAAGAGAAGTTACATCCATGAATTTAAAATCTGAGGAACAACGTTTCAAGACCTTTGCGACGTGGCCGGTGCCTTTTATAAACCCTCAAGCCTTAGCAGCCGCTGGATTCTACTATTTAAAAAGAAGAGGTGAAGTGAAATGTGTGTTTTGTCCCATCATCTTAGATCAATGGCAAGAGAGCGATGAACCCATGCATGAACATCAGCGCTGGTCACCTGCCTGCCCCTACCTGTGCAGAATGGAGGTGGATAATATACCCTGTCATTCAAGTTACCCCTCACTCATGCCTCTGAGTGATGAAAAAAGTTATGATACGTGTGGACTTTATGGTGCCGGCAGTGCTTCAGTGAGCAGCTCACAGTTAAAAACATCCAGTTTAGAGACATTGGGATATCATCGGTGTTATGGACACTATAAACACAAAATACTTTTTTGTTGTATGAGATGGTACCGCCTCTATCCTAGAATGAAAAAAGAATGTAAAACTTGTTATGCTAATAAAATAATGAAATTAAAAAAATTGGTTGTTGTTGTTATATTATTATTTCTTATGCCCCCCCCCCCCCCCGTCATATCCTTACCTCTATAGTGACTACTCGATGTTTTTCTTTTCTTTTACTAGAATGGAATGTAAGTAAATGACATGGGTACACCTTACTGAACAATCGTCAGTCTGTGATCAGTTGGACATGATCCAGACAAGAGTGAACATGTTGCGTACACTGATTGTCGACTGTCAAGGGTTTAACATTGGAGATAACAAATTTATATTTAAAGAAGTGGCCATCATCGATTGTTCCACTTTTTGTATATCACAAGCTACTCATTTGGTGATTAAACCACCTTATGCGTTTGATTTGTTGTGTGATAAAGACCGTAAACAAACCCAGTGGATTGAAACTCATATGCAACTAGACTGGAAGCAAGGAACCATTTCATATAAGCACCTGGACATGGTCATGAAAGCCCACTTGTCTTCTGCCCATGTAATATTTGTGAAAGGTAGTGAAAAACGTCAATGGCTACAACCATTTTTAGCGTCTTACTCTCAATGTATCGATTTAATGGACATGGGCTGTCCATCGCTGCAAACACTCATGGATCGCTGCCCCTGTGACAATATTACCCATAAAGCCTTGGCACAGGTGTGGCAATTGTTTCATTGGCTATCCACCAATGCATGCTGGGAGTTGTTAAATAAAATTAAAACTTAAGGTTTACCTGTGGATGACACCAGTGAGATTTCTACAAGCGACGTGTAAACATCAACGTGATACCATGGAGAAAGGGGATGCTACCGATAAAGCGATTGGAAAGTTCTTTGTGTGTAAAAAGAAACTAGACAGTTTTACTAAAGAAGAATTATTGGCTCTTCCAAAATCATTCATTTATTATGTCGCAGCAAATGCAGTGAAAGAAATCTGGCAACTAGTACCAAAATCATGGACTCAAGAGCCTGTGTTAAGTGAATTGCAACCGTGTACGGATTATGATCACCATAAGCAAGTGGCTATGGCAAAAATACCCTCTATGCGACAGTGTGCTACTTGTCAGCTAGTCAAACTGTATCATGGTCATAAAAGTCAGTGTAAAGACTTTGTTTCCTCATACCACTGGAGTAATGAAGAAAAAAAGCAACAACAGCAAACATCATTCACAGAGGAGGAGGAGGAAGATCAAACCTTTTTACCATCGATGGAAAAGGATATGCCAGACCTGTACTGGCAATGGCGTCATTAACAAAGTAATTCAATACTTGGCTTTCGAAATCTACCTACCTGGTTATTATTTGTGTAGTCCTGGAACTTGTCTTGAAGAACCTTTGCAGCATAGTGATATACCTATTAATCCTTTGGATCAAGCATGCACCTTTCTTATCACCACAGTCATTCTGCATTAAGACGTGTAGCGGATAAAGTATCGTTGAAAAGCTAAACAACTTTTGACATTCTGTGATGTCTCAGTGGGAGAGAGGTTGGCAGTCATCATTGTGATTAGTGTTATAAAAGGAAAGTTAATAATGAGTGGACATGGACATTGAAAAGGATTGAGGAATTGGTATTTCTTTGTATTCTATTTTTGTAAAGCTCTATTTGTTGTGAAATAAAAACGAGTTTTACAAGATCACAATGTCTTTTATTTTAAAAAATGGTGATAGCCATTTCATTTTTTTCACACATGAATATTTACAATTTCCACTTTACATTTTTTTACATTCCCCTTGTTTAGTTTAAACATTCTGTACATTTTTGTTGTTGTGGAATAAAAACAAGGTTTACCAGATCACAATGTATTTTAATTCTAAAAATGGTGATAGTCATTTCTTCATTTTCATTTTTTTTCACACATGAATATTTACAATTTCCACTTTACATTTTTTACATTCCCCTTGTTTAGTTCACACATTCTGTACATTTTTTGTGAAATATAAATAAGGTTCACTAAATCACTATATCTTTTAATTTTTTAAAATGGTGATAGCCATTTCATTTTTTCACACATGAATATTTACAATTTCCACTTTTCATTTTTACATTCCCTTGTTTAGTTTACACATTCTGTACATGTTTGTTGTTGTGAAATAAAAAACAAGGTTTACCAGATTACAATGTCTTTTTAATTTTACAATGGTGATAGCCATTTCACTTTTTCACACATGGATATTTACAATTTCCACTTTAGATTTTAGGTAGATTTAATTAGAAATCTAACTATTGCAATGGGTACCATGTTTCGACTTCCGGAAAATTTTGACATATCTTCGCGTTTCACATCCCCCAGACCCCAAAACCACCGTCAGTTCAAAGGTTTATATATAACTTATGTATATATGTATCTATCTATATATATATATATATATATATATATATATATATATATATATCAGTTTCTTGTGGACACGATAACTGCCTTAATTTTTCACCAATCACTTTAAATTTTTTACATAATATGTATCCCTATAAAATCTCGGTCGAGTTCGTTAATGGGCAAAATCGGTCGAAGGGGGTGAAAATGGGGGGCTTTTTTCGAAAAAGTGAAATTTCGCTATAACTCTCTTAATACGTGTAATATTGAATCCCTTCAAAGTTCATAATATGTGTCGGATAAGTGCCAAAAATGTATGTCAAATAAGTTTTTTGATAGCACCAACCATTGACCAAAGGGGTGGAAAAAAGTGGATTTTCGGGAAACATTAATCATATCTCTCTTAATAGGCACAATATCAAAACCGTACAAAATGGAAAATATTCCCCTAATAATTACCTAAAACTTTTGTCTGAAAGAATTTTTGATATGACCCACCATTACGCCAAGGGATGAGAAAAATGATTTCGGAATTTTAAAAAATGCCAAGTGCCATCAGAGGTTACCATAATAACGCTTTTAAATTGATAAGGGATGATCTATCATAGGTTGCCAAGACAACGCCCTTGACGAGATCACATTCATTTTTAGCCTACATTTCACATTTTGCAAAAATGAGGAAAAAGTAGACTTGTGAGATCGATCCGGGAAAATGTGTGTGTGTCTGTCTGTCCTTCTGTCTGTCTGTCCTTCTGTCTATCGGGCTGTGTGTGTGTCCCCCCTATCAACTCCTAAACGGCTGCAGCAATCAAAACCAAATTTAGTATGAGTAAAGATGTGCACCGGAATAGCTCACGTCCATATTTGAAAATGATGTCAGTGCTACCAACTGCTGAAAAAACGCACTAGAAATTTGAGCTCCATGTTGGATATCTTGCAAGGTATGCATGGGAGCTATTCCAAAATTGGCACACATGTAGATAATACTATTTCAGTTTAATTTCCAGGAGGCCAACCATGACAGTGTTGCCAAAATAATTTTAAGCCTTCTGATAAGTCCAATGTTTAAATGCATATAACTTCTACACTATCAATTGGATTTCAACCAAATTTTGTATGTAATATCTGTACATAAACAGATATAACTGAGCGTATTCTTAAGAGCCACCAGGGCTGCCAACTGTTAATAATTGCTCTCTCTATTTTTTAAATCCAAATACCAATATATCAGAAAGTATGCAAGCCAACAGCTTTAAACTATGCACACGTATATTCTGACATTTTAGATTAATTTGGAGTAACTTATATACGTCAGTTCTACCAACATGATTATATGCCTGCTGATAGGACCAATTTTTAAATACATGTAACTTCTATACTATCAGTTGGATTTCAACCAAATTTCGTATGTGATATGTGTACCATAACAGATATGACTATAAGTATTGATAAGAGCAATCAGGGCTGCCAAGTGTTAATAAATGCTGTCTATATTCTTTTTACCCTAATATCAATATATCAGAAAGTATGCAAGCCAACAGCTCTATACTTTGCACACGTATAGCACCTGACATTGTAGATTAATTTGGAGTAATTAATACAAGGCAGTGCTGCCAACATGATTCTATGCCTGCTGATATGTCCAATTTTAAAATACATGTAACTTCTATACTAACAAATGGATTTCATCCAAAATTGGCACAACAAGATATCATAATAATTCAGATTATTTCTGACCAGCAAACGCATGTTATTGTTGGCAACATGCTTTTACGCGTGCTGATAGATCCAGTGTCTAACTGCATGTAACGTCCATTGGACTTCAACCAAATTTTGTATTCTGTACCTTAAGAGGTGGAACTAAGAATATATTCAGTCACCAGGGCTGCCAACTGTAGTGCTCTATTAGGCTACATTATACCAGGTATATTTTGAACTAATTAGATATTTCGATATTACCAACTTACATTATTCTAGATAGGTTCATATACTGTAGAATAATCATTGGCATGAAAAGTAGGCTGTATAGTTCTTCACGGAACTTCTTGTTAGCCTACTTTTCACACTTTTCAAAAATGAGGAAAAAGTAGACTTATAAGATATATCCGGGAAAATGTGGCTGTCCTTCTGTCTGTCTGGCTGTGTGTGTGTGTCCCCCCCTATCAACTCCTAAACGGCTGCAGCAATCGAAACCAAATTTAGTATGAGTAATGATGTATACCGGAATATCTCAGGCCCATATTTGAAAAAGCTGCCAGTGCTACCAACTGCTAAAAACGCACTAGAAATTTGAGCTCCATGTTGGATATCTTGGAAGGTATACATGGGAGCTATTCTAAAATTGGCACACATGTAGATAATACTATTTCAGTTTAATTTCCAGGTGGCCATACATGACAGCGTTGCCAAAATAATTTTAAGCCTTCTGATAAGTCCAATTTTTAAATGCATGTAACTTCTACACTATCAATTGGATTTCAACCAAATTTTGTATGTAATATGCGTACATAAGCATATATGACTTAGTGTATTCTTAAGAGCCACCAGGGCTGCCAACTGTTGACAATTGCTCTCTATTTTGTATCCAAATATATCAGAAAGTATGCAAGCCGACAGCTTTAAACTATGCACACGTAAATTACCCGACATTTTACATTAATTTGGAGTACCTTATATACGTCAGTTCAACCAACATGATTCTAAGCCTGCTGATAGGACCAATTTTTAAATGCATGTAACTTCTATACCAACAAATGGATTTCATCCAAAATTGGCACAAAAATATATAATATTTCAGATTATTTCTGACCAGCACTCGCATGACATTGTTGCCAACATGCTTTTACGTGTACTAATAGATCCGATGTCTAAATCCATGTAACGTCCTTTGGACTTCAACCACATTTTGTATTCTGTACCTTAGGAGATGGAAGTAAGAATATATTCAGTCACCAGAGCTGCCAACTGTATTTCTCTATTAGGCTACATTATGCCTAGTATATCTTATTTCGAACTAATTAAGACATTTCGATATTACCCACTTAATTTCGTCATTATTCTAGATAGGTTCATATACTGTAGATTAATCTATGGCATGAATCTTAATTTTAAGAAAAGTAGGCTCTTTAGTTCGTCACGGAACTTCTTGTTCCATCTGACTATGAGGAAAGTGGCTAACTGGTAGCATGCTGAACTTCTATGCACAAGGTGCTGGTTCAAAGCCGGCCAAAGTCACCGAATTTTCTAAGAGCGCTAAAAATCCGTCAGCATGCTTTCCTTCGGAGGGGAAGTTACAACGTTCGTTGCAAGTTGCTGGTTGCGGTGGCATCTAGCAGCCAAGTTCACAACTAGGTGTCGTTAACGTTAGTATTTGGTACAAAATTAGGTACTACTACTTAAAATTGACCGTCTGCAGACCTTACCTGAATTACAGACTAATACAGTCATCACAAATAACACCGTTTATCAGACAGATTCTACACACACCCAATGTACACGGGGTTACATGACCACCTTGTCCCAGCCCCTAAACTGAGGAACCAACCAACATCTCTGCGGGAGATAAAATTTTGCGTGAAGAAGTAACAGACTGTTAGATAGTTACACATAAGTTCCAAACCTTGCATAAGGACAGTGTGATCACAAGTATAATATAAAAATTAACCCCAAACGACAAGAAGGTTACCATCCCCATAAGACAGTAAAATGTTAAAAGTATGCATAGAAAGACGAAAAAATGTTAACTAACCTCCAATTGTGAAATACTTTCTCGCAATAAATGAGGTCTGATCCTCCTACGAAAACCTGCATATTTTGCCTATTATAGCCTATCCCCTAGTTTGCCCGGTGAAATCTACCTCCGCCTTCCGGCGTGCCGAGAGGAATTTTTTACATTCCCCTTGTTTAGTTCACACACTCAGTAAATTTTTTAAATCTTTTTCGTAATATACAAAAGCAAACATTTTACACTAAAATGTATTACTTATCTTATTTTTACTAAACTACTGTAGCCTAACATTATACATTCTACTTACAGTTTTTACAAAAAATATTACAATATAAAACACACTACAAATATTACAATATAGTGATCATTAGACTTAAGTAAAGTAAGCAAGAGTATTAAATGTGTTGGGTATAATGAATCGTTTGTTGTCTTCATTACTTAAAGCAACTTTGTTCAACAAATTGGTATGTAGCTGATGATTTTTACTTCTAAATACACACATTTTCTTATATAATACAGGTGGGTTACTAACTATACAGTTTTTATAATCACTTATATCTAACTCTTTACTAACAACATTCTTTATCTCTCCTTTTAATTTTTTTACTACTACATCATCAATTGTCATATAGCTGTATGATTTAGATTTTGTGCCTACAAAGGTGTCTATAATAACACCAGCACATTCATCCTTAAATTTTCCAAGAACCTTTTTGTTTACTAGAGGTAAATGGTAAATATTATCCTTGGGGTAGTCACTTGTATCAGACCTATTTAGCTCAGTTTTGATATCCTCGTAAAAATCATCAGTTTTAAACTCATAAATAAAAGAATCCGTGTCTGTGTAGAGTAATTTAGCATTATCAAGATAGTTTTTCTTTACATAATCATAGTGAAATTCATACATAAGTGTTTTTGATAATTCCAGAATGGTGTAACCCACATATATGGGTTTGTTGTAAGTTACTTTAAGACGATTCATTTGTATTACAACTAAATCCTCCTGAATAATAATGGAACAGCTATGAAAGTTAGGCTTGCTTATTTAGTTGCTCGCACCATACCTTTTACCATCATTCTCCCACTTTGTTATCAGCTTTACATCAACTCGTTTATCAACATTCTCCATAGTCTTTCCAAAAACACTATTATTCATGAGTTTATAAAAATCTTTTTCGAACGCGTTTGTTGACTGCGTTCTTAAATTATTGTTTAGATCAATATACGGTTTGAGCCATGCTGACTGATGAAATTGCAATACGCGATGAATTTTAGTTAATTTCAATCCATGCTGTAGACACTGTTTCAAGTTTTGATAATGTATTACATATTTACATTTATCATTTACATTAGCAATTAACATTTTTGTTCGTGATGTGATGTATGGAGATTTCATATTCTCAGGACAAAATGGTAAACCATTATGATCATCATGTAACTCTTTAGGGTACTCAATATTTACCTCTAAAATATATCCTTTATCATCGTTATCATTAAGAGTGTCAACATGTAAGACATCAATTTCAGGTTGTGTCAGCCAGCGAAAACCTTTCAGTGGTAGATATTGACTCATAGCCCAACCATATTGGTTATTTGCATCGAGGTAGACAATATACTTTGACTCTTCACAAGGGTTGTAGCTAGGCATGTATTTATTATTCGCTTTAGAGTACCGTCCACTACATTGACTTAATCCACCTCGAATTGATGATTTTATAAAATTGATCATGTCTGTATCAGTCATTAATTCTAAATTTACTTTCGTTTTTTTCAACATTGAACTGAAACTTAACCCAGGAGCTGTGAAATACTGACAAGGATCAAGGTCATAAGTTTTCATACAAACATTCCGAAAATTTTCAAAAACATCTGCTAATAACAACACATCTGTCTTCAAATATATGTCTGAAAATTCTCCTAAAGTTTGAATGTGGAACTGTGCCCATACACGTTGTGCATGTAAATATTCCTGATCACTGATATGACTTGTGTTTAAGGAACTGTAAAATGCATTTTTCGGTGGTAAACAACACTCCTCAAGACGTTCCACACAGTTAATATACGCTTTTGACGAATCAAATTAAAATCATCTCCTTTAGGAGAGACACGTTGAATTTCATGAAACTGATCTGATTTTAAATTACTAGCCAGCTTATCAAGACTACTCGACATAAAGCGGAATGAATCTAAAAATCTCAGTTTAATGGTTTTTTATTGCTAGTTTTGATGTATTTTGTGAACGATATGTATTGTTCCTTATTATTTGCAATAACATCAATTTTCACATCTGAAGCTCCAAATTCTTTAACGATAAAGTGGTTATCGTATTTGCTACCATTGTGTAGAATGACCGGAATGAATTTACTTACTCTATAATTTAAATTACATTCTTGGTGAGCCGCACCACGATATTTTCCTGTTAAATGGTCATGATCGCGAACCCTGTCTGTATATAAACATTCACCACATATAAAACAATTAGTTTCAGTTTCAAAATTGATTTGCTCTAATGAAGTTAGTGGTTCCATTGGAATGATCGTATTTAAAATAGAGGATATACGGACGGCATCTTTCTCAAGCCTTTCCATAAAAACTTTAGGTGCATCAGGTCCTCTATAGAGCTCAAACTTATTTAAAGAGTCATCATATCTACATTTAATATAATATGCAAAGCTAAAAGGTTCATGAATGTAAGTAGGTGAAAGGTTGGGCTGGATTCGATGAACATGTATTAAATGGTTTTAGCAAAGCCTCGAAGTCAGCATATATAACAAATGGTACTCGAAGCTGTTTCTCACAATACTTAAATTTTAGAATGTTATTTTTAGGAGTTGGTAATACCGTACGAACATGATTACACCCCCATTTTTGATGTTGAGTTAGTTGATCCTCTTTTGTAAAATAGAGCAAACAGCCTTCACACAACCACTTCTTACCTTTGTATTTTGATAGTTGACTACCTACAAGTCTACATAAATGTTTTATCCAACAATAGTGAGCATTTTCATCTTCGGTTATGTATAGTAAATTTACATGAGCATCCTTTTTTTCCTGAGTATAATATAGAGGACCAACTATACTCTTATTTTCAATTCCATAAACATTAATACTTACATTGTTCAGCCCTTCAAAACGTTGAATGTCTTTTATCGCCATAGGAAATTCTATTTCTTTTAAATCTAACACTGAAGAATAGTGAGGATAAGATGACGTTCTCTCCACAGCCTTTTCTGCTGGATGGAGAGCTGAGGTTACAGCCCACGCAAAGCATGCGTCATCATTATTCATAACGTTCACAACAGCTTTCTTTCGTTTGATCCATCCTGGCAAATCAATATATGATGATGCTCGAAGGGGGTTGTATTTATTCATGTTGGTTTCTAAATAAAGTACTTCAACCAACGCCCAGCCTGACTCCCTTTCCTGGAACTCTTCACTCTTAACAATGATAGCACTTGAAATATTAGTTGATTCGCTAACAATTATGTTTTTTGTATTAAAGGATTTGATATCCGTAATTTCACCTTCGCTCCCAGTGTTTACATAGAGGCCAAAAAGTTCAAAATTCATTTTAATTGTTTTATGCTCTACTAAAACATTTTCTACTAAGCCAAACACAGTAGGTTGAACATTTTTTTAAAATTATTCAATACATTGAGTTTTTTCTTTACTATAAAGTCTATAACTAGCAATTCGACTTTTAAATGCACTACCAATTTGTTGAATATTTCCAGAATTTCTTTCATGGCAAGCGTTATTTTTATGTTGAATACTGCGTAAATGTCCATGAATGATTGAAGAAGGTATATCAATATTACATACATCACAATGTGTTATTGAAGGTTCACCATTCTTTTTTCTTTTTGTTGCACAACTATTTTCACAATCTTGAGAACGTTTACGCTTTTGAGCATCACATTCATTTAAAGGTTCCGTGCTAGTTGATGGTTTTACAGATTTCAATTCCTGTTGTTCTCCATGCACTTCAACCATGTGGAATTGATATCGCTTTACAGCAGAAAAACCAAGTTCGCAAACTGAACACGAAAATGGTGCTGAACTGACATGCATTAAATTTACATGTCGTGTAAGACTATCTTGTATGTTAAACGTTGTAGCACAATGACTGCACACAAACATTTTCTGATTATGTTTTGTACTTGCATGACGTTGAAGGTTGTCAGGTCTTGAGAACTGTTTCTTACAGTCACCACACTTGAACATTATGATCACTTTCGAAATTACCTATAAAACAAAGAAATCATCAATGTTAATAAAAGATAAAACAAAAAGTACAATATAAATAGTTTAATTATATTCCAGTCAATGGTTATAGCAGGGTATTTAAATCAATCATCTGTGAACTCCTAGCAAGTCTAACTTGATGTAGTTATAACTGGGGGTTACTATATACCACTGTCACTGACACCTAGCAGTGAACATTAGAACTTGAAAGAGTGGTAGAAACCAGCGGTCGCCAGTTAAGTGAGCTAAGTGTGGCGTCATAGCCAGTCTTAAAACAAGTCTAAACTTGTGGAACATGTCACGTGATAGAAACCAGCGATCGCTAGTTAAGTTAGCTAAGTGTGACGTCATAGCCAGTCTTAAAACAAGTCTAAACTTGTAGAACATGTCACGTGATAGAAACCAGCGATCGCCAGTTACGTGAGCTAAGTGTGACGTCATAGCCAGTCTTAAAACAAGTTTAAAATTGTAAAACATGTCACATGATAAGGTTAAGTTAGGTAAAGTTAGGTTATGTTAGGTGAACTGAGGTTAAGTCTTTAAATATTCCCTCTGACACTGACACCTAGCAATGAACATTCAGACTTAATAGAGCGGTAATCAAAATCTAACCTACAAAATTAGCTTTACACACCATGGTCAAGTAGTTCCAACTTTTGACTGCCAAATATACCATTTTCACTGACATGTAGTGGTGAACATTGGAAAATATCACTCTTACTGTTTAAAAGTTATTAGAGGGGGGCACTTACCTTTTTATAATTTATCAACTGCTGTCACTGAATGAACAGATTGTAGGAATCTGGTAACCTACAGGTACCCAATTATCTGCAAACAAATCAAACAATCAATAAATACATTCCAATCAATAACTTCAACATCAATTAGTAATAAAAGACTACAATCCATTAATAATAAGTACTTACCTTGCAAATTTTTTTTATGATTTTCTACCAAAACGGCTTTTTTTACAACTCTTGAGCAGTAATAGAGCACTGTTCACTCAAAGCGAGTAATAAAGACTGACAGTAGGGAGATATATGACACCCCTCTTATATAAACTCTCATCGCTCGTGTCAGCAGTTTCTTGCAGATCATTGCAATTCCTTTCAAAATACAGTTGAGAGTCCAAAGTACACTAGGAACACCTGTGTGGTATTCAATGACTGCTGACTTTGCATGATCATCACCCATTGTCTTAATGAACACTTGCGGTTTCAAATTACTGCAGTGTTAGTCATAGCATCAGATCTGCGCGCTCTCTGTCATGTCTGTAATATGACACAGGAAGTAACAAGACGTCTTACTGCACGTGCCATCTCCTCAGTTTTAACATCTTAAGAACAGGTATTATTCTCTTTCAACTACAAATGACTCGTTAGAACACATCCATCCACCAAGTTTGATCCCTTGTATGTTCACATGTATTTCGTCACTTTCCTTTCATATCGTTATCCCATTATAGTAGTGGGGGATTAGTGAACAACATCAATTCAACACACACAATATGTAGTTAGGCCCTTTGACATAATTTAAATAAATTCATGGGCTAGTCCGTAGGAACCAGGCCAAAGGGACCCGTCCAAAGGGATCAGTCCAAAGGGACAAGGACTCGTCCACAAGGACTCGTCCACAAGGACTCGTCAACAATGACCCGTCAACAATGACCTGTCCACAAGGACTTGTCCACAAGGACTTGTCCACAAGGACTTGTCCACAAGGACTCGTCCACAAGGACCTGTCAACAATAACCCATCAACAGGGACCCGACAGCAGGGGGCTCGTCAACAATAACAGGGGCTCTCACCTCAAGGCCTAACATGCCCCTCTTTGATTATTGGTTTGCAGAACAACGTTACATTCCATATCGGCATTCAAACTCTCACATGTTGCAATTGGAAAGAGAGATTCTCTAAAAAATCAATTTCACCCTCTAGTAGGGGTAGGTTTTATTATGGGGTGGAAATATGTTGTTCATTGGAAAGAGGGTGTCAGCCCGAGTTGAATGACACCTCGTACAAGTCTCTAGCCTGATTGGTTCGCGAGATATTGCCATTTTAGTATTCCAGAGGTGGAGCGGTGGCGGTGGGTGTAGAACCCGTACAAAACCACTACTAATTAGGCTTTATACGAGTTTACAAGGTTCTTCAGCAAAACTGCTCAAGTCCTGGAGAACAAATACATATCACTCCCCTTCCTAAAATGCCCCTCAAACATTGAGTAAATTATTTTCTGAATAACTTGGCAAGCATATAAATTACAGGATAAAGAAAAGAGGATTTTTTTTGCACTATTGGCAGATTTGTACCTCACAAGTGGTAGGAGCGATCTTACAGTGTTGCCTAGTTGTATTAAAGAATGCTATTCAGTCAGTCAACACTAATTGTACACTAGACGGGGAACAAGTATTTATATGTCCTAACCTGAAAGAAAAGAGATATTAATTACAAAATAACACGCTTTTGTGTACAAAAAGTGGGGTTCTTAATTGGATGACAGGTTTCGATCATTAAGTGACCATCATCAGGTCGTGTTCACTTAGGCTTAGTTAATGTACGATGTTTATGTATTACACTTATGCACAAATATACATACGTTCGTACATAATGGTAGGGTTTGCATACTTAAAGTTGTTGTTGTTTGAGTCTTCAGTCTTCTGACTGGTTTGATGCAGCTCTCCATGCGTCCCTGTCCTGAGCTAATCGTTGCATCTCTACATAGCTACCACACCCTACATCCGAGGCAATCTGTTTAACATATTCTAACCTTGGTCTACCCCTACAGTTCTTGTCCTCGACCCTTCCTTCCATAACTAAGCTTGCTATTCCTGGGTGTCTTAGTATGTGTCCTACCAACCTATCTCTTCTCTTCATTAGCAGTCGCCAGAAACATCTCTCCTCTCCCACGCGCCTTAATACCTCTTCGTTTGTAACCCTATCTACCCATCTGATCTTCATCATTCTCCTGTAACACCACATTTCAAATGCTTCAATTCTCCTCTTTTCTGCCGCACCAATAGTCCAAGTTTCACTTCCATAGAGCGCCACGCTCCAGACAAAGGCTTTCAAAAATGACTTCCTAATACCTAAATCTATATTCGATGTCAACAGATTCCTTTTTTGTAGAAAGGCTTTCCTTGCCTGAGCCAACCTACTTTTTATATCCTCTTTGCTTCGTCCATCACTGGTTATTCTGCTTCCTAAGTAACTTAAAGTACATTAATAATAACGCAACAACTGCTGTAAGTATGTTTGACGCATTATACAGTACTTATGAACTTTTTTTTTTTTTTTTTTTGTCGTGTAGCCTCCTCAGAGGCCGAGTGCAGGTCTTTCTAGTCGACGCCCGTGGGCGACCTGCGCGTCGGGATGAGAGATGGAATTGATGAAGATGAATGAAACTGGGCAAGGATGTGGAAGGAAGCGGCCGTGGCCTGTCAGAAGGTACTGTCCCAGCATTTGCCTGGTGTTGAAAATGGGAAACCACGGAAAACCATTTCAAGGACAGCCGACGGTGGGGCTCGAACCCACGCGTCTACCGAGTCAGCAGAGAGCTTGGCCCCTTGACCTAACGCAGCGCTTTAGCCCGCGCAGCCACTACTGTCGGTACTTATGAACTTATTGTGCATAAACATTGTACATTAACTAAGCCTAAGTGACCAGGCCCTGAAGATCCAAACCTGTCCTCCAATTAAGTACCCCATTGTTGTACACAAAGGCGTGTTAGTTTGTAAATAATATCTTGTTTCCTTCAGTATTGGGGCCCGTAAATACTTGTTTCTTTCAGTATTGGGGCCCGTAAACACTTGTTACTTTTGGTATTGGGGCCCGTAAACACTTGTTTCTTTCAGTATTGGGGCCCGTAAACACTTGTTTCTTTCAGATTTGGGGCCTGTAAACAATTGTTTCTTTCAGTATTGGGGCCTGTAAACACTTGTTTCATTCAGTATTGGGGCCTGTAAACACTTGTTTCTATCAGTATTGGGGCCTGTAAACACTTGTTTCTATCAGTATTGGGGCCCGTAAACACTTGTTCCTTTCAGTATTGGGGCCCGTAAGCACTTGTTTCTTTCGGTATTGGGGCCTGTAAACACTTGTTTCTTTAAGTATTGGGGCCCGTAAACACTTGTTTCTTTCAGTATTGGGGCCCGTAAACACTTGTTTCTTTCAGTATTGGGGCCCGTAAACACTTGTTTCTTTCAGTATTGGGTCCCGTAAACACTTGTTCCTTTCAGTATTGGGGCCCGTAAACACTTGTTTCTTTCAGTATTGGGGCCCGTAAACACTTGTTTCTTTCAGATTTGGGGCCTGTAAACACTTGTTTCTTTAAGTATTGGGGCCCGTAAACACTTGTTTCTTTCAGTATTGGGGCCAGTAAACACTTGTTTCTTTCAGTATTGGGGCCCGTAAATACTTGTTTCCCGTATTGTATATTGACCGACTGAAAAACTTTCTTTACCAATCCAAAGAAAGTTGCGAATGTTTACGTGTGGTAGGGTGGTCAGTAGCACATGGGATACTGCATGAGAAGATAACCCCAGCAGTCCAAGCTTCTTGTGTCAGAAACAAAAGAGACTGGTTCTATGTCCAGTGATTCAAATATATTGACAAATGTTCTGCTCGATTTTAAATTATGTACCACACTGTTTTATAATATCTGGATCATTCACTCATTTTCATTTTGGACTGTTTTGACTTTGAGCGCCCAGTCAAGTCTGCATGATCCCCTATTAGCAGTTAGCATTGTGGCTAGTAAGCCCCTTCCCTTGAAATGAATCAATGCCTCTTACACTAACCTCTCCTGCCCCATTCTCTTCAAATGACGCCACCATCTGAGTAAGCCCATGCAAACAGCGTCACCTAACATGTGAATTTCTAACCAACGAGGGGAACCTGCCAAGTGTAACGACCCTATTTCCCAGAAATCTTGCCCCGTGAGGGAGGGGTCGAAATAAGCGAACACACGATCCGTAGACACTGAACCGTTTCCGAAAAGTTTGCAACGTGCTTTACGTGCCTTTTAACGCGTAACAAATTCAACTCACGCGGTGGTACCGCGGCTTTACATTTTCGCATTTCAAAAACAAAGCTGTTGTCAGTAGAGAAGAAACACAAGCAAATAGAATGCCAGGTAGGTGGAACTGTCGGGATGGTCGTATGAGATTAGAGACGAGGTTCGTGTTTCCCTACATCGCGTTGCTATATGGAAGAGAGAGCTGGGAGCAAATAGATGAGAGCAATGGCAGGAGAGTACATGTAATGAAGAGATAAAGGCTAACTTTGAAATGAACACGCTAGATAAAGCCGACTCGGTGGGGTTCATGTGGCGATGGGATGAGAATGGTGGAGGAAAGATTATCTAAGAGAAGTGGAGGTAGACCTAGGAGGTCGCAGTGCTAACTGCTAATAGGGTACCATGGAGGCGACTTGTTCGCAAACAGAGGCTTGCAGACTAGACTAGGCACTGAAAGGCAAATCTGCCTCAAAATGAAAATGTAAGTATCTCACTATTATTATGTAAAACAGACCTAACCAAAATAGGGGCAAATATCTAAACATAAGAAATGGTTTCTTAAACATTTCTTTTCAAAAGACAAGATTATTTCCCCTGTTTTGATCAATTCTGCCAAAATATTTAACACGCCAAGGGCTCGATAAATATCAACTTGTGCGATCTATTGTGAACAAATTATAAGGTGCGTTCAAAAAGTAACGAGCCGGAGTCTGTAATGCGCAAATCGGTGACGACATCGGTTAATCGTGGCGTGTGTAACGAGGTGTGGTTCCGACCCGAGTGTGGAAGGTCACAGTCCGTCGCGAGAGGGCACGCGTGCACGTCACGTGACGATACAAAGCGAGCAGCATCATGCATCAATCGACCTACGATGCCAGTCGCATTGCAAACAGTGACATGGAGGCGTCAAACGAAGAGCAAAGAGGTGTTGTTCGGTTTCTGACAGCGGAAGGAGTAGGGGGAACGGACATTAATCGCCGAATGTCACAAGTGTACGGCAAACACTGCATGTCCCTTGCAAGGGTCAAGGCGTGGCACAAGCCCTTCAGGGAAGGACGGGTGTCGTTAGCCGATGATGCCCGGTCTGGGGCACCCCCTGCATTACCGAAGAAAACGTCCATCTGGTTGATTCACTCTTTACCCAGGACCGCCGAGTGACAGAGAACGCCATAGCCGCTGGATCTAATTGAGCGTCGGAAGTGTGCACACCATCATGAAGGAACGACTGCACTTGCACAAAGTGTGTGCCCAATGGGTGCCCCACAGTCTTCAACCACACCAGGAAGCATGTTGAATGGCCTACTGCCTTGGTCTTGGTTGGACGATTGATGCATGCTGCTGCTCGCTTTGTATCGTCACGTGACGTGCACGCGTGCCCTCTAGCGACGGGCCGTGACCTTCCACGCTCTGGTCGGAACCACACCTGGTTACACACGCCACGATTAGCAGATGTCGTCACCGGTTTGCGCATTACAGCCTCCGGCTCGTTACTTTTTGAACGCACCTTATATATATATATATATATATCACTTCTATATGGCATGTACCGAGGAATCACACTGCTATCCCATTGCCTTAAGATAATGGAAAAGATCATGGAAAGGAGGTGGGACAATATCTAGAACATCAATTTGAGGAATAACAGCTTGGATTCAGAAGTAACTAAGGTACGATAGCCCTCAACAATTATTGGAGAAGCATTGGGAAAAGGGAAAGGACTTGATAGTAGAGTTCCTGGATTTGGAAAAAGCATAATTGTGACAGTGAACTAAGGAATAAAATACGGCAATGCTTGAGGAAGCGTAATGTTCCCAAGTTCAGATACTGTACGACGGTTGTGAGGGCAGCGTACGCGTAGTAGCTGGAGGATCAACACGGTTTACAACACAAAGAGGTGTTCACTTTCCCCGCCACTCTACCTTACACTCATGGACACAATAATGAGAAACTCAAGGACGTCCAAAATAAAGATCTCACTGCTTTTGTTTTGCTGATGATATCGCCATTTGGGGAGAGACAGAAATGGAGTTTCAGAGGAGATTAGATCACTGGAATACCAAATTTAAGGAACTCAAGTCAAGCAAGTCAGTGGCGATGAAGATGATCA
Source organism: Meconema thalassinum (assembly GCA_946902985.2). Taxonomy (NCBI): domain Eukaryota; kingdom Metazoa; phylum Arthropoda; class Insecta; order Orthoptera; family Tettigoniidae; genus Meconema; species Meconema thalassinum. Next base: position 447,559,993 of record OX336394.1, on the reverse strand, counting down.
GGACACCCACACCTTGTAACATCACACTGGAGGGAGAGAAGCTCCAATGTATAAAAAGTTTCAAATATCTGGGTAGTGTTATATCCTGTGATGGATGTGCCAAAGTGGAAATTTTGAATAGAGTTGCAAAAGGATCCAGCTTCTTCCACCAAGTACGAGACCTCATCTGGGACAAGGGAGTTAGTTATTGCTTTTTTAAGGGGCGGAACTACGAGGTCATCTGCCCCTAGGGACAAGGGAGTACCTCTAAGAGCTAAGCAGACCATGATTAAAATCTACCTCCTGCCAATCATGACGCACTGTATAGCCTGGAGACCTCTGTGCATTCTGCTGGTGAATACTGTGCTCCTGTGTGGGTGGACCGCGTCCACACAATGTGCATCTTAATGAAGCCATGACAGTTATCACTGGGACTGTCAGATCTACTCCCATTCAGTGGTTACTTGTCCTAACTAATATTCCTCCGCAAGATCTAAGGAGAACAGCAGCTAAGGTAAAGTTGCTGATGAAGATCGCATCTCAGAAGAACTCTCCCATGTAAGATGCCCTACGAGATCCACTAACAACTCGTCTGAAATCACACAATCCACCCTGGGTTGATTTGGAAAGTGTTAGTTCTTTTATAGTGACCTCCAAATGGCGACAGCGCTGGCAAGAGCATCCTCCCAACAATGCTTCTCTGGTTCAATATCCGACAAGGATGGTTGAGGAATTCCATCTACAACGTCAAACCTGGTCGAAGCTGAACCGCATTAGGACGGGTCAAGAGAATATTTTGTATATATGTAAAGCCACACGATATATATATATATATAAAGTGGTTAGGTCATGTGAAGCGGATGCAACAGATCCCAACTCCAAGCCAGTATTTGGGGATGGAGGTACTGTACCCAATTGTCACATGTGGAACATGTGTTCATATCCCAGCCAACTCACGGTCTTTCGAGATATGGGACGTTCCTGCCCACCATACGACCACATGCTCAGGATTTGAGTCTACCAGGTAACTACTCTACATGAAAGAAACAACATATTCCTAAATAAAACATTTACTGATCTAAATTCATGGCTATACAACAAAATACAAACATAGGACAATTTACATTTAATTTCCCACAATGCAAATCAGGGTTATTTTGTGAGTCTCTTCTTAATTAGTGCTACATTGCACTCAAATCTATTTCTAGCATCCTATCATTGATACTTTCAGACCTCTACGAGTCTCCATAGTGTTCTTTATGTGACACAATTTTATATAACAGGAGTATCACAACACAAAAGTCACATATCACATTAAATGACATTAATTCTGTAATAATAAAACATTACTCCGTTTCATACGGGCATTTACTTTCATTAGCATAAATTCATTATTCTATGCCTAAATTAACAAATGTTGTTGTGTCGTGTGAATCATCTTCCTCCTTCCCATCAATATGAAACGCTAAAAAACGGTACGTTTCCCTTCCAAAATACACATGGACAAAAATGTTTATAGTTTCACCATACAACGATTTTCTGGGTCTGGTCGAAATTATTATCGTTACAAACGTGCCATGTTCTTAGAAATCATCTACCCGTCTGCATAAATTAGCGTGAACTGGCAAAAATGTACTTTAAAAAGATGCCTCCATTTATTTGGTTCAGCGTTCCTCCTCAGAGAATAACTGGGCCAAATATTACCCGATTTCAATGATCCAACAATGTATGTGTGTTGAAACACATCATCTAATTCAATTGGCATCATCATAACAATCATATCTTAATTACATATCGAAATATCGAGATTCTTCAGTGTCCCACTATGCTTTTAACTTACAGGGATCCGGCCGACCGACCTCCCCTTCCACTAGCAGGCAATACAATTAGTTCCAGCTGGCCGCGCAAGATGGCCGCTGTCTCAGTGGACTACTTCCATACCCCACTCATCTGCTAGCAAGGTCATCCTTGTTTACAATTGCAGTACAGTGGAATGACCCAGAGTATTGTCTCAAGTAATTGAGTCATTCTGATTATTTAACACCTATGTTTATAGTGTATTGGGCTCAACTCGGCTCCTTAATTAACATTCATGGCTGGGGATGTATTCTGTAATAGCCTTGCCGTTCTATGGTGAATACTAGTGGCTTTGGACGCGCATCATAATGAGAATACAAGATTCTCACCAGCAGCTGTCTCAATAATATAAGGAAATCTGCGTTTCCTAAACCACGAACTTTGATTCTTACCTCTCAGGGCAGATCAACCAATACATGTGCTCACGGAGTCTCGAAGAACATCCCTTGTGGCAATTATTCCTGCAAGCGATGGATACAGACAGGCTCTGTCCAATTCGCTGCGAATAATATAAGTACGCTCCACGGCGGTACTAAATCGTAGATTAGCCAACCTTTCACCTAACGTGCAAGCTATGCTAGCTTGGTCCCCGCAACTTTATGTACGTAAATCACTGGATTCTACGTTACATTGCTCGCTCAATGCGGCTCAAACAATACTTCTCATAGATGACTCAATTATTGAGGTACCCGCGCCCCCTCTGCAATTACACCTAAGCCAAAGCTTCAAATAGATCCTAAAACAAAATAGAAAAATTACTGGCTTACATTACTTTAATGGTTCTCAAATACAATCCTAAGAATTGACCATATCAAATATTCATTCAACACTTCATTGACACTGAAAAACTCTCGTATCTCGCTATATTTCACGTTACTTTCCTACTGTTTACCAAAATACAGTATCTTTATATTAGACATGACACACTTTGAACGTTATTTAGGCCTGAAATGCCTATTACATTACTTTAGTGTTACCGACCCCAGATATTATTATTATTATTATCATTTAACGTTACCGTTACATTCATCACAATTTTAGCCTGACTGGCCATAAACAAATCACCTTCCAAGCCATATTCTACCAAATACGAGTGGTGAAAGCTCGTACAATAAGTGACTGTTACATTTTATTCTTAAAGTGATGTTTCGTTGTATGGTGAACTATTTAGTTAGAATAACATTGTAAATTGGTACTCACTTTTTCACTTTCGCTGAATTATACCAGCACGCCAGCTCCGGGCCTACCATAACGCTTGATTTAAGCCATCATGCTATATCTCACACGACACTTAATTTCACATATTTCCCACATGATAATCATACTCTTATCAGTGGCCTTTCTCACTTTTACACAATACATATTAATCACAATACACATAAACACTTTTGAAAACACTATAATAAGATTTATATACACTTTTTCACTATTTCACAGGTTAATCCTTAGTCGGACTCCTCCTAACGCCTGACCCCAGAGATGCGATGACAATGACAACCGCTGGTCTCCGTGAAAGTCTATCTGCGTATCCGTGCGTTCGATTCTCGTTCCCTTCAATACTGTTTATCTCATCGTCATGATTACTTGTGATGCCTCTCGGCTCCCATAACTGCAATGATCCTGACGATACTGCGTCATTTATAAGTATGACAATACCTCCTGGTATTCAGTGTCCAAAACCATCCTAAATTATTGCTACGCTGTAGCAAACTACACTTGCGTATAACAATGGATACATATCTTCTGTAGATTAAATCTTATGCGATTCATGATTTATATTTAGAAGCTGTATGATGCTTACATTGTTCTTCAAATACACTCTAACATTTCGCGCACTTAATGGCAGCGTTTAGTTTACGTGTAGACTGCAGATGAACTGACGATAAACTCAAGACGAACTAAAGACAAACTGGCTTGGTCTGAGCTGCTCCCCTATATAAAGGTTTCTCGTAAAATGTAGTCCACAGGACACATTAGAGCGACTCCCTTCTTGAAATAATGTATTTCCATTCAATATGACGTATACACCTTGTTCATCTAGGTGTGGAGGTCCCATAATCACTTGCGTGCAAGCGATCGCTTCGGCCAATTAATTACAATTAATTGGCTTATTCCTTCGCGTCATGACGCCACCATGGTGATTCCCCTCTGGCTGGTCACCAAATCACTCCTCTCGAGCGTAGGCTCGGTGTTAAGACGCTCATTTAGAGATATAGGCTTTAATTTAGGTGTAGGACCGCTCCTAAATTATCTCTCCTAAAATATTTTCACCTGGGTGTACATTTCACTCCATTTCGATGCTCCAATTGGCTGCAATCAATTAATTTCCATGGGCAATCATCCCCACTACAGTCTCAAGCGTTGTCCATTGGGGACTCCCAGGGTCATTAATTTCGAGCTGTCTCCTCGGTCCAGACGGAAAAAGTTCCACCGGCGCCCTGAATCTCCTCCCATTCGCTTGCTGCAATTAGTAAAATGTCAAGCTGGCCTGCTTTCACGTTTCTATACTTTGAAAACGTACATATGACTGCAATTCCTGACAATTATTCCCTTAAATAGCTATGATAGTCACAATATGGCCGTGAAATCATGCTATATTATCATATGTCATATACATCTCATTGCTCTTCGGGTTCCCTGTAACTGTTCCCCCTCAGAGATCAATGGTTCGACTCTAGGCAGAATCATGTGCCTGGTCTTCTCTGATAAGACCTGAGTTCGATGCCAGTCTGCCGTGGCCGATTGGGCACAGTACTGTACCCGATATCCGGATAGTAGGCTGTCAGATATCCGCCCCCTCAATCGGATTGCCAATAATCAAACGCACCGGCACAGCTACATCAATGAAAATGGCACTGACAGATACTATCGAGATTAGAGCACAATAGTTAACAAGAAATTATTGTGGAACACACCAAAATATACGGGGGTTCATACTTACCTTTACTTACCTCTTAAATTTATCTCGGGGACTGGGTTGTCAACTGGATCACTTAAAGTATGCCCACACAATAACCTCCACCATGATATTTAAAATGAACCAGAACGAAGACGAGAAACTTTAAACTGCACAATAATTTATTTCACATAAAGAATGATTTTAACAAAAATAAAACAACAAAATCCACGTGGCAATCAGAAGCCATCGACCACATAACCATGTCCTCCTGTAGGACGTGTATACTCTACATACAATGTTTCAGCTTTCTGAAGCTCATAGCAACGTAAAAATAATAATGCACTTGGAATGGAGACGGGATTTGGGACGAGACACATATATCAATTGTTTTGCGTGTTTATATACTTCACATTTTATTTATAGCCACAAGGCTATTATGGAAACGTCCTTGGCCTCTGTCATACAGTTGTCCGGGCCAGCTGCAATGCACCTGCATCGTCAAAGTGGACTCCCCGTTCGTTCAACCCTAGCATAAGCGAGTTACCTCAGAGCTTGGCTCTCCTTTCAAAACACGTAAATGTTCACATCTCAACTGGAATATTATCACGCAAATGTTTTAAATGCTCCATTCAAACACCAGTGGATTACTCCAACAATCCCAAATCATGTTTAATTGTTCAAACCACTTGTTTAATTAGCGTTGTTTAGAGTATAAAAACAAAACTCTAAATGTTAATAACAAAAGTTCATTAATTATTTATAACAATAATACATTGTTTATAACAATGTCAAACGACAATTGAAAAACTTATACACTCCTCTATTAATCCTTTTCATTTCAAATTATTACCAAAGATATTTACATAATTATTTACAATATTAATATTGTTTATATTATTTATACAAGAAATACATTAAACCACACGTTTATCCGGTTGATAATTACTCAAATCGTGGTGATATAATCGACCAATGAAGGTTAGTTATATTTAACTGTCAAATTCAGGTTTAATAAGGTTTAATAATAATTATTAATATTTGTGACGGTAACCTCCATTCAAAATCTTTATCTCAAATTATTTAACACTCTTGTTAATTTTAACAGTATCTTCATATGAATAACCTTTCAAAGAACCAGAACAATACATTCAGCGGGAAAATACTTCGCTCAAGACGCATAAAATTGCACAACAATTGGCCCGAAATTCATCATATATCTTCATATATATGGCATAAAAATCTTCCAAACTACATACAAAAATCCTCCACTTATAAATTCATCAACTTCATTAATTACTGTGGGAACCTCCTTCATTATTCAAGGGCATTATTCATCAGCGAATTTTACATGTCCACTGAACTAACGATTATATATCCATTGTTCCTCTTTAAAAATTGTTATATTCATCAATTGTATTAATGACTGTTATTATTTAACCTTCGTGGGTTTCATTCATGAATCGATATGAAGTAAAAATTTGCCAATCACAAATAAATTTAATAGCAAATACGATTAGACACTCCTCCCTGGTCTATCAAAATTGAGATTAATATCTTCAAAGTATCGCAGTATAAAACTACTATCTTCAATCAAAGTTCATCTAAACTGCATGAATAGTCGAATAGAATACAATTAGACTGTGGAATGCAAACATTATTGTTCCAATCTATAATTGAGAAAAACTCCTATCAAAAGTTAATTACTATAGTGTATTCAATAAATCGTAATCAAAGTTCATATTTCAGAAAATTGTCTATAATGCAATGATAAATGTCTATGTTGCAATCATGTTCATAAGACGACTAGTATTTCAAAGATCGTCGATATCGTAATAGATTTTAACGCTCTAAAATCATTTAATCATTCTTCTTTCTTGAGGATGACAGAAAATTGGTCAAAGTAATTTACTGAATAGAATTACTTTAATAAAATGACACGCTGTCTGAATTCAAATCTGCCATAGAAAATCGTTACCTTTACAGTCAAATCGTGACTACAAAAATATGCAAATTACTGAAAGAATTTAATATCAGACTCAACTGATCCAAAATTATTTAAGTATGCCAATGACATAACAATGTCTCAACAAATCGAAGAAAAAGGCATAAATCATCGAAGTGTACTGAGTACAGAAATATCAATCAAGAAAATGGGGCAAAATATAGGACAGAAAAATATGGGAAAAACGGTTGCTCAGATATCGCTACAAGACTCAAATAATACAAGAAACGTTCACGACTACCTTATCTGTTGATTGAAGTTCTAGAGGAAAGTTTTCAAAGAAAACTGCTGTTGGTTCCATTTCACCAGCGTAAAGATGTGCTCCGTCCTCGAACCTGGAATCAGCGTCCTCGGAGAATCGAACTGCTTCCTTCTCCGGAAATTGCACTGCTCCATGTATACGAAAAACATCCTTCTGGCTAAATTCTTCTTTGTGAGCCGGAACAACCCTGGCCTCTCTTGAAAGTTCCCTGAAGTTCTAGTAGGAATTCGCCATGAAGTTTATTGCAGTTATTTCCGCAGAAATATTCATAATCGTGGAGTATGAAAATATTTCCACTGTCATCTGATATAATTCAGCGATGGATTCACGATGCATGAGTGTAGTTGGATGTTCACTACATGCTCGCTTTTGTAGAAAGACGATTAACGAAGTTCCATGCTGTTATTTCACTCCAACGATATATGTCCTAATTGCATTAAAGCCTTAGCCTTCCATCTCAACTACTGTTATAATCATTGAAAGCACTGCAAGATTATAATGTTCCATAGTCGAATGTATCGTTGTAATACCAAACGTATTCTCCAATATCACTGTTGCACTCCACGTGTCAGCCGTAGTGTATAATGTGGAATTTTAAAAGTGTTTCTCATGTGGCGAGAAAATCACTTTTGTTGGCAGCCTTAAAGTGCCAATATCTTTCGAAGTATAACTGTGAAATTGTTCAAATCTTCTACACACCTCAATGTTGTACTGCCCAATAGAATTATAATAAAGGCTGAAGTTAACGCTTGATATCTTAACTGGTGGAAATGTTAATGTGAGCGTTTCAACTTCACCTAGTTTCGAGCAGCGTAAAATGGAACTGCTCCGTGTTCGTTCGATGCGCCGGGCTTTAACCACACGCTAAAGACAACTTGCTTCACTTATTCACTCGAAAATGACTCTATGACATCTGAAATATATATGCGGTATCAGCGGTATGAGAGATATGAGTTCTGAGTATGAGTTCTGAGTATGAGTTCTGAGTTCTGAGAGCTCCTCTCTTCTGTGCACGACCTTTTATCAACTTCTTAAGGGGCGTATCCATCCCTTCCATAGCCTGTTGCTGCGTCATTGCTAGAAGTTTTAACTTTGGCTATACTTGACGGATTTTCAAATTTCAAAAACTCAAAATTAATTTCTTCAAAATTCCAAATCAATGCCATAACTGAAAATAGATTTCCGCAATTCTGCATGCCAAAAGTAATCAAATATCGTAGTTTCAGCAATCTCCGTCTTCCTTCCAAACTATCGTTCATTGGTTCGAGTCTCTCCTCCAATAGCGTAACTTCTTCCTTAGCACAATACCTTGTTTCCTGCGACTGCGTCGTAAATCTAAGATCTTTCTCGAACAAACTCATGACGTCACCAAGAATCTCAGCTCAATCAGCCTACTTGCATGAAATATACGTCATCCGTGCCTACGTCATGAATATCCACGTCACAACTATGACATTCATAACTTTACTCATATTTGCCAATACAGCCATCGTGGTCTCAATATAATTCAATTTACGGGGGCAGTACCAGGCTGCAGATCAATTGGACGTCTTAGGATGAGATGGACAGACCAGGAGGAGAGGAGTAACATGGGGTGCAGTGGAGATGGACAAGCTTTACCAGGGCAGGACTAAATGGAGGCATACCCGCCTCGCTGGAAGTGTATCATGATGATGTCTGTGTGCATGCAGCAACTCCGTACTTTGGTATGAATCACCTCAACTGACGCTAGATGGAGCCTTCATCAAGTTTGCATCGATCGTTTATCAATAAATTAATTTTAAATCCACCCCAAAAATAAATACTTAAAATTAATGCTATCCTCCACAAAATGGTCTCCCTAATTCCATACAGACTAAGAAAAATTAATTATTCCAATAGGTATGAATCATGGGTAATGCGTCGTGGATTTGTGCAGAAGGATGTAGTACGGTCATTGGTCTGTTGAAGAAGACGGAAGCAATAATATGAAACTCGAGTCCGGAAGGAAGCCATTGAGGTTTGCCAGAATACATAAATTGAAATTATTATAGAAATCTCACCTTCGAGGGATTAACTTCATCTAAGGAAGATAAGTGGTTTTAACATTATACAGGGTGATCGTAAAATGCCGCACTTGGAGGTCGGCATGCGATTCCTCATCCATTTGCAAGACAAATGTTTCTATAGCAAAATCGGAATGGGTGCTGTTCAAAACCACAAGTATGAAAGCGAGGAGCTGGCAACATTGTCACATACTGAAGCGCATCGGAATGTGCAGAGAAATGTGTATCATTCGGCAATACCGTACTATTCGTCGCAGCTCGCTGAGTAGACTGCTGGGTTATCAAACCCACATGCACCATCGAGTTGCGGTTCGAATCTACGTAAGGTTTTTTCTCGTGTTACGTCAGTTCCCGTTGTTTAACTGCGTTTGTAAGCATGACATCACATAATTTCGTCACATGACATTGTGAGTCACCTCCGTTGCCTAGTAGTCAGCGTGATTAGCTCCCACCCCGGAGGTCCGCGGTTCGATTCATGGCTCTGCCACGAAATTTGAAAAGTGGTCTGAGAACTGGTACGGGGTCAACTCAGCCTCGGGTGGTCCAAATGAGTAGAGGGGGCTTGAATCCCACCTCAGGCATCCTCGAAGTGGTTTTCCGTGGTATCCCACTTCGTCTTCGGGCGAATGCCGGGATGGTAACTACCGTAAGGCCACGGCCGCCTCCTTTCCCTTTCCTTGCCTAACCCACCCACTGTTCCCATCCCTTCATCAGGCCCCCGTTCGCTTTGCAGGTGAGGCCGCCTGGGCAAAGTGCTAGTCACACGCCCCGGTTGTATCCCCGACTGATAGTCCCAAGCTCCAGGACACTGCCCTCAGTGGCGGTAATGGTGGGATCCTCGCTTTGTCCGTAAAACGATAACGAAAAAAAAAAACGAATAGTGTGGTCCATTAAACGGCATGCATGAGTCGACTAACCACGCATTGCACAACGATAACTGGTGCTGTCAAGTTCACGTAGGGTGGCTTCAAGATGGAGTTCACAAATGGTGAATACTGTGCCCAACTCTAGGAATGGGTATTCCAAGATTCAGACACCTAGATATCAAGGGAAAGGCTACAGCCGCTTTTGAAAGTTGAGATATTTGAATATAGCGCTCCACTACTTCTAGAAGGTAATGGAAACTTTGTGCAGCCAAGAGCATGTCAATTGACGTAGCGAGTAATAGCAGAGGTCGAGACTATTTGTTGATTAAATAGTTAGCCATGGAGTAGAGACATGAGACTTGGATCAGATTATTGGCACGGCCAAATGAAAGAGAATGCACTTAGTCTCAAGTGAATCGGACCAGAGACACCGGAGATATGAGGATTTCCAGATTTCAGCGTGATCCAGCGTGGACCCGACCGTTTTGAATAAAAGCCGACCGGCCCAAGCATCATCAGCTCACTTCGAACCAAGCTCTTGCATGACAAGGTGCTGCTGCTACGTTGAGCCAAGGCACATGGTTTCCGGATCTACGCCGAAGATATCTTTAAATTGTGATGGTTACAAAAGTACTACGATACGTGTGGAACATAGTAAGTTTCCGGCAGAGGGAATCACTAAGGTGATTGTTATTTTTCTACGGACACTGGTGAAATACTTTATTTCTATATGGACATATGCTAGACTTTGTCTAGAAAGTACTTTGTCACAGTCCAGTAATAATAATTCTATACTTGGATATTTTAAATCCAATTAGTCAGTTTCATATATTGTAACTTGAAAACCACTCCGATCTTTCAGTATATCGAAGGCCAGTCTATCACGGTGTTGTTCATTAGCCGACAAAGGGAAACTATAAGTTGCTTCGCGCATGATAGATGGTGATAAACCATGCCCAGGGAACGATCTTCAGAACAGCCGTTGATTGATTTAGACTGTCAGTGTTTTCTTGTACTGAAAAGATTACCGTGAGTTATGTTACAACTGATGTATTTGAGAATAGATCACTTGGATCTGACCCCATTTAAGCAAACTGTTATGGCTATAACAGAAGTAAATATTATAATGGATCAGCAGTTACTTCCAACTTCAAGATATATTTCCACTATGTCTTGTTAGACAGATTGTGGGTATATAATGGCGGCCGATACAAGGATTAGACGTGCGTGTCCAATAGGGCATGTATCTGGATAAATCTGGTACAGACCAGGTTCACTACGCTTCAAGACCAACGAGAAATGTAAGCCACATTTAATTTTATATTATGCCTAGCTAATTGGAACAAACTCATTTTCTGCAGATGACCAACACATTTATTTTTCTTCGTATTTAAATCTTGCAATGATTTACGCAAGACACATTAGGGTTATTCTGAGTATTTTCAGCACTCAGAACAGTTTAGGATCGATGACCGAGCATAACGAGCATTTATTTGAATGTTTCATATTTTTTGATAATCCCGGTAATCAGCCGAGGTAACTGTAAAAGTTAATAATTATTTTTGTTGAGAAATGGATATTTTATCCATATTCGAAGAATCGAACATGTGGATTCTCACATAATGAAATAATAATTAAACATATTTAAAATAATATAACTAATAATAATAATAATAATAATAATCCACTAATAATAATAATAATAATGATTTTCATAACTTTTCTAAATAATTCTTGAATCTTATATTTTGTAATAATCACATTCATTGAGAGAGAGCTTATGAAGTAGTTTAATCATTTCTAGTTTGGAACAGGTGATTTTCCGAAGGATAGTGGTTAGCGCAAGCCCGCATTCAACCAACATGACAGTTCTGGTTGAACAGTTAATATTTGCCATGAGCAAAGTATATTTTTCAGATAACACGGAGAGGCATGAAACGGGAAGCAAATGATATTTGTATCAATTAGGATATTTTGTATTTATATAAAATCATGATGTAGATACACATTCGAAAGTGAAATAGAGAGTATCATAAGTGTGGTAACTTCACGATTTGAACTGAATGGTAAAATAAAATTAACTTGTAAGTTTATAAATCTTCCAGTGTTGATAATAAGCAGAGGCATGATTTATTGTATACATTTTGGGAAGAAAATTTATGTATGTGGAGTAGTTGAACTGCCATTCCCAGGTGCGCATGTTTAAGTCGCAGGAATGAGGAGGTTTTTATTTGAGCATCAATCAAATAGCAGGTTCGATGACTCAGTGTTTAAGAAGGAGTATTGGAACTACAAATTGCGTCGTATGAATGACCCAAAGGTTATTTCTTAAAAACCATCAGTTCTTATTTCAATCTTGTTTACGGATTCCATTAAGACTTTGATTTTGCTAGAACCCGGATTTTGTCATGATAGCATTTTATTCTTCTTCAGAGGAAGACCTTTGCCGTTGTTGTTGGAATATTGTGTTCTTATAAAAATAATAGAATGGGCCACTGCCAATTAAAAACAATTCTATAACCACGAATAATTTGAAGGATATTTTCAATCCTAGTGTCATGAAATAAATGAATTTATTATGAAGCTACAATTCTTATTTCCGCATTCTGTTCAAGAATTGCATGTTGTGAAAATTATTAAAATGACCACAGATATAAATATTTTTCTTAATAATGATTCCAAGTGGAAAATCGAATAGTTGAATGGTCCAACAATTTATTGATCAAGTTGATGATTCAGAAATCATATATTTTGTTAGGAACTTGAAGTTCATAATCGAGTCACTTCTCGAAACGTTTAAGGTCGGAAGAACAATTAATTTTGTTGTGCTTCGCACAGTTCTTCGATGCTATGCTCAAGGGTCAGATACTTTTCAGATGTTGTTATTAATATGTGTGCATAATTTGTGTTGATTCAGAGATGATAATATTTTTTTGACAATATTTTTTTGAAACTGGAAAAATAAGTGAAAGTTAAAAATTCTATGAACAATTATTCTACGAGTGTTAATATTATGTAAAAATTCAACCAGTGAACTACAGTATTTCCAGTAAAGACAAATAAATTTGAACTGGATTTAATCATAAATAATTATTACAATTTTGGAACACAGTCTACAGGACTGATAATCAGACTTGTGTCTCCAAAGATAATTGTCCAATGTGTTGGAAAATTTCTGTACATTGTGTAAATAGTAATGTGGGTCGCCACACATGAATGATGATGCTTTGAGCATTTTATTTTGTAGTCAATTTTAAATTCAGAATAAAATGAGATAATTTTACATGATGTGTTATGCCAGTTGAATCTCCTTCTATCCTTATTGTTGCATTGAGACAAAAATCAGTAAAGCATTTTTTTCATTTGATGTCGTTTTTGCGATTAGCTTTAACCCATCTGGCACCCCGGGATATTTTGACTCTCGTGCAGACTGATTCTTGGTAAAATGCATATGTGGTCGTGCGGACTCCGGTCTTAACGGGCACAATACGTTAATATGCTTTTAGTGTTGGGTGCTGCTCGTGAGTATGCGGCACGGTAACCTCAAAGGCGCCATCCCGATAAGAATGCTTATCGTCGCCTTGAGCAACGCCTGTGGGAAACCGGTAATCTTCGCCCACAAGTAGTGGACAGAGGTCGTCTAAGGACTAGACGTAGCCTACTACCCAAACGGAGGACGCAATTCTTGAAACCGTTCACCAATCACCTCGGCGAAGTACCCGTGATATTGCAAGGCACTTCCAGGTATCTCCAACACTGGTTGTTGACGTGTTGCACGACGAAGAACTGAATCCATATCTTTACACGTTAACTCAACACCAGCGGCCAGAAGACCACATTCAACGAGTACAGTTCTGTGAATTGCATTTGCAAAATGTTAAAGATAACGAATATTTTATCAAGATTGTGCTATGGAGTGACGAATATAGCTTCACTCGGGAAGGTATTTTCAACCATCACAACAGTCATTATTGGTCTGACCACAACCCACATGCCACCCGCGAACGTGGCTTTCAGCCACGCTTTGGCATAAGCCTGTGGGTTGGAATCGTGGGAGGAGTGCTTTTAGGACCTTACCTATTGCCAGACGAGTTTATTACCCCCCTCTATCGTATGTTCCACTTGGTGTTCGGCAACAGCTATGATTTCAGCATGATGTTGCACCGCCACACTTTGGAATGACTGTGCGTAACTCTTTAAATGAAGCGTATTCAGGGAAATGGATTGGTCGTGGAGGTCCAATGTTATGGCCGCCACGTTCCACGGGCCATAATCCACTAGATTTTTATTTGCGGGGGCACTTAAAGGAACAAGTTTATAGTACTCCACCCATGGATGTACAAGACCTAATAGCAAGCTGCATCGGTAACTGTATACCTATTCTGGGGAAAAGGGGTTTGATTCCCAGCTAAGGAAGTCAGCTCAGTAGGCCTACGGTATTTGTACTACATACGGTGACTGCAAGATACGAGTAAAGTTAATTCTCTGTGCTAGATAATATTGGACAACAAAACATCGAAACTGGTAGGTAGACCACCTAAATGGAACTAACTCAGAAGATCCATACAATGAGACTGAATAAAGATCTATCCCAGCATTGGCCTGGAGCGAGGGTACAAAAGCACAGGACATATTCTCACTAACGATAGCTGCTTACAGTCATCATGGCAGTCAATGCTTGTAATATTTTCGAAATGAAATGTCAAGTCCTGTGGTTCGGATTCCACGTAAAACGGAGATACAGAGGCTCATGACCGCGACATTAACGGTCTCGTTAAACTACAAACATTTGATCGTGGAAGAGGATCAAACCCAGTGTTTTCGATGTACGCATCTCAAATTGCATGGATGTGATGGCAATCAAATATATTTAGTCATTGGGTTATGAATATCCTCCAATGGGTTGAGATTTTGCACTAATAACCCTATTCCACAAAACGTCTCTTAAAGGCTTGCATATATCTAAACATACTCCAAAAGGTTGAGATTTTGCACTAATAACCCCATTTCACAAAACGTCTGTTAAAGGCTTGCATATATCTAAACATACTCCAATAGGTTGAGATATTGCACTAATCCCCTCACTTCACAAAATCTCTCTTAAGGGCTTGAATATTTCTATACATACTCCAAAAGGTTGAGATTTTGCACCAATCACCTCACTTCACAAAATGTCTCTTGCGTATTTAAACATTGCACCAAGCATGAATTAATATAAATTTCACCAAAAATAAATAATAAATGGAATGAGCTCATGAATATTACGTATAGACTACCATATGATGTGGGTAGCGCAGGACTAGGAACAAGTAACTATCCTAACATGGCCACAAGGAACAGCCCAACCTGCTGCAGCTGTAATGATGTGGGTAGCGCAGGACTAGGAACAAGTAACTATCCTAACATGGCCACAAGAAACAGCCTAACCTGCTGCAGCTGTAATGATGTGGGTAGCG
Source organism: Meconema thalassinum (assembly GCA_946902985.2). Lineage (NCBI taxonomy): Eukaryota > Metazoa > Arthropoda > Insecta > Orthoptera > Tettigoniidae > Meconema > Meconema thalassinum. Next base: position 447,544,627 of record OX336394.1, on the reverse strand, counting down.
CAGGACTAGGAACAAGTTACTATCCTAACATGGCCACAAGAAACAGCCTAACCTGCTGCAGCTGTAATGATGTGGGTAGCGCAGGACTAGGAACAAGTAACTATCCTAACATGGCCACAAGGAACAGCCCAACCTGCTGCAGCTGTAATGATGTGGGTAGCGCAGGACTAGGAACAAGTAACTATCCTAACATGGCCACAAGGAACAGCCCAACCTGCTGCAGCTGTAATGATGTGGGTAGCGCAGGACTAGGAACAAGTAACTATCCTAACATGGCCACAAGAAACAGCCTAACCTGCTGCAGCTGTAATGATGTGGGTAGCGCAGGACTAGGAACAAGTAACTATCCTAACATGGCCACAAGGAACAGCACAACCTGCTGCAGCTGTAATGATGTGGGTAGCGCAGGACTAGGAACAAGTAACTATCCTAACATGGCCACAAGGAACAGCCCAACCTGCTGCAACTGTAATGATGTGGGTAGCGCAGGACTAGGAACAAGTAACTATTCTAACATGGCCACAAGAAACAGCCTAACCTGCTGCAGCTGTAATGATGTGGGTAGCGCAGGACTAGGAACAAGTTACTATCCTTACATGGCCACAAGAAACAGCCTAACCTGCTGCAGCTGTAATGATGTGGGTAGCGCAGGACTAGGAACATGTTACTATCCTAACATGGCCACAAGGAACAGCCTAACCTGCTGCAGCTGTAATGATGTGGGTAGCGCAGGACTAGGAACAAGTTACTATCCTAACATGGCCACAAGAAACAGCCTAACCTGCTGCAGCTGTAATGATGTGGGTAGCGCAGGACTAGGAACAAGTTACTATCCTTACATGGCCACAAGAAACAGCCTAACCTGCTGCAGCTGTAATGATGTGGGTAGCGCAGGACTAGGAACATGTTACTATCCTAACATGGCTACAAGAAACAGCCCAACCTGCTGCAGCTGTAATCCGATGTTGCATCCAGTATCTCTCCCAGCTCTATTGCTGCCGCACCCTTGGTGTCTATCGGTGCCCCCATTGTGAAACATTAAATGTTCTTAGCGACGAATACACCAAGGAATGATGCATTCAGAGCTGGTAAAAGAAACTGCACTTTCTGCCATAAAAATCATAAATATTAAATAAAGTTACGAGTATATTCATCAAAAAATTCCAACTTTTCTTAATATATTGTATTTAATCTTTAAATTATTTACAAAAGTTTAGTGCTTTTCGGTCGATCAACATGAATTTTTCCAAAAAAGTTGGGTTCTACCCTAATACTGAAAAAAGTTACACGAGATTAAATAATCCAACTCCCTTGGGAGAATTCGTGTTGACCGACTGAAAAGCACCAAACTTTTGTTTACTAAAGCAACACTGAAAAAAATCGCTTCAAATCCCATAATAATTATAAAACATTAAATAAATAAAAGTAATTAATTAAATCTACTTAACTTTTTTTTTTATAAATTTCCCTTAAATGTACATATTTTTAATACAAACTTAAATAATTTATGTATCTTTTGCCTGAAAAGGATTTTCTAAACTTTAATGAAAACAAATTGATTTGCATTCCTCAGATGCTCAACACTCTCTGCGACTACCAAGGAGCCATCTCATCGGTTATGAATATTCAGATGTTTTGTCATGTCATTCTTCTGAGCACAGCCTCGTCCGCTGATCGGACAAGCATATGGCTTCTCACCGGTGTGAGTGCGTATGTGGACAACGAGGTGCGGCCGTCTACTGAGGCACTTGATGCAATGAGGACACGAGTACGGCCGAGCGTCTGAGTGGATCTTCTCGTGCACGTGAAGCTGCTGCTGCGTACGGAATGTCTTTCCACAGATCACACACTGGTAGGGCTTCTCACCCGTGTGGATGCGTAGGTGGTTCTCTTCCGTGGCCTTGGTCGTGAAACTCTGGTGACATATCTCGCATGTGTAGTCCTTGGCGCCCCCATGTAGCGTGTGGATGTGACGAGTCATGGCACCAGAATGGGCGAATCTCTTGCCGCACTGCGGACACTGGTGGTTACGCTGCCCCAGATGACAGAGTATGTGCAGACGTTTTGTTGTAGATACTTTGTTACAGATTTCGCATCTATATTCCTCGCCTGGTTTGTTAGGAACTTGTGGAGGCCTGGATAATTTTTGAACCGAAGTGTGATTAAGGACATGCCTGGTCAAGTGTGACTTTCTTTTGTATGTTGCACTACACAGTGAAAAATGGAATGGTCGGATATCTGAATGACTGATACTATGTTCTTGTAAATCTCTCTCATTTATGAATCCTTTGTCACACGTGTCACAGTAATACAATAGAATATCTTCATGATCCTTCACATGCTCTAAAAGTCCAACCTTCTTAAGAAACTTATCACCACATACCTCACATTTCAGTTTCAGTCTGGCTTTTCCCATATGAGCTCTCAGATGTTCCTTAAGGCTGCGTTTTAACTTATACATTTTGCCACACAACGTGCATGCATAATGATTATTATGACCCTTAGTTAATGGATGTGAAAATTCATTATCATCTACAGTAGTTTCATTACACCTCCTGAGATGCTGTTTCATAGACAGAGAGAGTCGGAAGCTTTTGCCACAATACTTACAAAAGAAAGGCGAGACCCCGGTGTGTATCCGGGTATGAGTCTTTAGTACTCCCTCACTTTTAAAGTTTTACCACAATACTGACAAGTAGCAACCTTAGTGTTGGAAACAGGTTTAGGAAGCACAACTCCCCAAGGTAAGGACAACTTTCTGGACAATCTTCTAGCAAAGTAGGCAGCAACTTTAGCACCAGGTGGACATGTAGGAGCATCAGTACTAATCACAGAAGGTGTGGAGCTTAAAGTGCTGCTTAGCTGAGCATAATTGTGGTCAGTTAATTCAGAGCTTACATTTGACAAACTCTCTGTCTTTTCTCCACTCTCACTGGATAAAACTTCCTCACTAGCCTCATTATACAACATAGCTTGACTTTCATGAAATTGTAAGGCATTCTCTACTTCATTAACATCACATAAGGGATACTCTGTATCACTTTTAGAATTTACAATAATCGAATAGCACTGCAGAGTCAAATTCTCATCGTTTTCAACATTCATATTTTCAGCTTTCATGTCTTGAAAATATGAGGATTCAGACATTCTGTTATTGACTATTTCAATTCTTTGTTCTAAGAATGAATCTACAGGCGAATAGTTGTCGTCAAGGACTTCAGTGTTCTTCGCTGTAGTGGATGGGTGTTCGAGAGACCTGCAACACAAAGTGTGTAGAATAAGTACTGCCTCACTCGAGAGAACAGAAATATATTTAAAAATTAAAGGGGAAAATGTTCGATTGAAGCAAACTGTTCCATTAAGCTATCATAATGTTCAAATACACAGTTCTCAATGCACAAGTCTTGAAATCTTATTGTGGTAACATAAATAGCAATACTGTACTACAAGAAGAGTTATTTCAATGTAATTATTTGTCCCCTGATGCAGGAGAATGATGGCAATGTGCTCAATGAAGGTCCTATACGAAGAAAGAAAAAAACTTCTGCTAATCATTTATTAAGTTGATCTGCTGTTTCAAAGGAAGGAGAAAGATGTTTTGTATCTAATGCATCCATCACCACCACCACTGTTACCTAGTTATGTATGGGTGGGTTATAAGGATTACAAAGACATGAACAGCTGTTCCTTCAGCAATAACCATTAGAGATGACTCCTTCCTATTCCTAGTATTTCAACTACCATATTACAGGACACATGTGACCTTCTGTAGTAAGATATGAACTTGTCAGTAAGGGACGAAAGACCACATCTACAATTACCGTATTATACAAACTTTGCCCAAGTAGTGAAGATGGAATCCAGTTACATGCCAAGTAACTTAAATAGTCGTACCACCCTGCTATTAGGAAATGGGATGACGTCTATTATTTAACCCTCCGTTAGTCGTGCTGGGTCTGAAAGCCGAATCGGGTTGCTAAGTTTTAATGTCTTGCCTTCTTATTGACTTACGACATTATACTTACGTCTGTACTTTACAGAACTTGCAGTCTGATCACTCTCATAAAAACTCCTCAAGGGTGGCAGCAGTCAGCTGATGTATCATTTCGGGCCGTTGGACCCAGCTCGCAGACTCATGTTCCACTTTACCACAGCTGCCAAACATGTCTAAACCTGGACAACAGGGCATATATAGGTAGTTGATCATTTTAACTGACGAATATACCTATGTTTGAACAATAATGGCGCTTTAAAAATAATGCAGTGGTGTCATTACGGATATCCTATGCCTCGTTATCTCTACAGCCAAGGTCAAGCTGTTCGATTAACGATTATATACCACAAAAGAACACAGGAATATCCGTTTGAATTTCACAGTTAATTTGAATAATCATCTGGGGACATCTTCCCCCAATTGGAGTTTCAGGATTGTCCTCACGTAAAATCCACCATTGTCTAGCAAACATTTGAAAAAAGGTTGCAAACTACGAGGGGCATACTGAAAGTCATGAGCAACATTCATTTACAAAAATATATTTATCAATTGCGATATATTGAATACATCATTTCAAACTATAATCTTTGTTTATTTTTTAACATAGTTTTCATTCTATTGGACATATTTTTCCCACTGTTGTGGAAGTTTGAAAATCCCTCGATGGTAGATGCCGAAGGCTCTCTTCATGTCCCCGTTTGTTTCATAGCGCTGATCCTTCACAAAACCAAAAAGATAGTAGTCTGAGGGAACCAAGTCTGGACTGTAAATAGGATGCAGGATATCGTGCTGCAGAAACGAGCACTGTGGGATCGTGCGATACTGTATTGCAGGATAATGTTCTTTCCAGGACGTTTATCACGCAATGCACATTGAAGCTTGTTAAGCGTTTCAACATAATGGGCAACAATTATGGTTTGCCCAGGTTCAAGAAATTCAGCCAGAATTCCACCCTCTGCATCCCAGAAGGCATTGCCCATAACTTTCCCAGCAGACTGCACTGTCTCTGCTTTCGTTTTTGTCGGCGAATCTAAATGGTGCCATTCCATGCTTTGTCGTTTCATTTCTGAGTCGTAAAGGTGGAACCAAATTTCATCCCCCGTAACAATACTCATTTAAAAAATCATCTCCTTCATCTGCATGTCTCTGAAGAATGTTTTGAGAGAAGGTTTGTCTTTGAACTTCGTAATCTTAGGTGAGTAACCTTGGGACCCAGCAGGAACACATTTTAGAAAGCCTAACTCACAAATCATTTCTTGTACTGCACTGTGCCCTAGTTCAAGCCTTAACGGAATTTCATTGTCAGTGACACATCTGCCTTCTTTAATGACGTCATCAACGTGTGCCATGCTGCTCTAAGTGGCAGCAGTTCGAAGGCGCCCACTACGCTGCTGATCTGGAATGCTTGTGTTATCATCCTTTAAATTTTTCACCCATCTCCTATCACTACTCGCACCCATACACACATCTCCATAAGCACTCTGATGTCCTTGGTGAATTTCAGCAGGAGAGATTCCTTCTCAAACAAAGAATTCTGGCACAGCACATTGACAGAACAAAACATCGACGTGCCATTTCGTAAATCCTTGCTGTGGTCACGTGACAAAAGCTACAGTACCAAGATATGTTCCGGAAAGTTGGAAGATTGCGCTGATAAGCATGGATATCCTATATTAAAGGATTGTGATTAAGGATAAAATATTGCTCAAGACTATTAATATGACCTTCGTATGTCTATTCCAGGGGGCAGTACTGAAGAAATTACTAACTATTGAAAGTTATTGAAATACAGATATTAAATTAAAGTTTATTAATTGAATGTTACAGAAATTGTACTGTTCTATTATTTTCATTTGAATTGTAATATATGTTCTCCTAATTCTTCTGCATATTTGTCATTTCCTGAATAACCCAATGGCGGGTTAAGTGACATTCGGCGACCTATTTTGAGACCGGAAGATGCATGACAAGAGCAGAGAGTGAACACCTAAAATAAATAGAGCTGGCCCTTGCAACTGGAACCAGCCTGTGCTCGTATTCGTCCTCTTCTCTTGACCATGTGAAAATGCTCACCGGACAACAGAAGTGCAAGAAGAGGTAGAAAACGCTGGGGGCAAGATGAGGACTGAACTATGGATGAACAAAAAGCTCCCATCCAATCTTCTGCACAACAGTTTCCTTGCAGCTCAAAAAAAAAAAAAAACTACGGCGTTACAGTTAATAAGTAATGCTGTAACCCCTTCGCATCAGTTACATTAACGTGTTACCAGAGTTGGGCAGTATCGAAATGGCGTGTACTTAAAATATGGATTTTCGATATTTTAGTACGAGGGGTGATTGGAAAGTAAGGTTACAAAGCCTGCAGTAATACGTGTGTATTATATTTCATACAACCAATACAGTCAACTGACACTACATACATTAGGTGCAGTCTCCATATCGGTTTAGGTACTTATCGCTTCGTGGGACGAGTGTGAATACTCCCTCATGGTAAAAATCCTGTTCTTGCGTATTCAGCCACGGAGTTGCAAACTCTTTTGCCACCTCGTCTAAAGTGAATTGCTATCTCCTAGGTGCTCCTTCAAGAGAGGAAACAGTTTGAAGTGGCCTGGAGCGAGGTCCGGGCTATAGGGAGTGTGGTCAATGATGTATCAGTGAAACCACTTGAACAGCGTAGTGGTCTTCTGGGCTGTATGAGGTCACGCGTTATCGTGAAGGATGATGACGCTCTTGGTGAAATGTCCTGGCCGCGGTTACATGTTTTTCCCTCAGATATCATATAACTGAACTGTTCTCTTCGCGAGACCAGTTTTTCCAAACGAGTTGCCAATAGTTGCTCACCTACAACTTGCACTGTAGGTGGAGGGTGGCTGAAACTCTGCACGGTTACCAACCATATGTATTCAAATTACACCACACTACTCCAGGAATATTGGCCTTGAAACCATACTTTTTGATCACCATTCGTATCTTGTAACTGCATCTAAAATACTTTTCATGAGTATGTATCTTCAAAATACACAAAATAAATACAAATATTCATTGTATTAGGCGATTTTTAGTTTAATCCTCCATTATCTTCTCTTCTCATAACTTGATTTAATTGGTAGACATGGCACAGGTATGATTGAGAACCATACAACTGTTCCAGCATTACGCCACTCTTGTGAGACCGTGTGCAATGGTATTTATTTAGGATGGTGGTTGAACAAAATCTCGGGAGGAAAGTCTGTTATCACCTTGGTTAATCTTGGAAAACTTTCCAACCGGTACCGTACCCTCAGGCTGCCTAATTATGAAATTACAAAATGTAGGAGACTGCCTGAACATGTTAATTGATATTCTGTGAAAACTCCCTGAAGTGATCTCATGAGAGCTTTACAAAGTGATGAAATTACATGCCGTAAGAGCACTGCAACTGTCTATAAAACTTAGAAATGAATGAGTGGTTTCATTTGAGGGGCTTGTACACCGTGGTCATTTTCTGTGTGGAATGTATCTGGTAACCTGTGTTATTGTGGTGTCAGTGGTGGTGGTAGTAGTAGTAGTAGTAGCAGTAGTAGTAGTGGTGTGTGTATTTGCAATTCAGGTGAGGATTAGGAAGGAGGAAGCCATGGCTTTAAGTTAGGAACCATCCCGGCATTTGCCCGTAGTAGAAGTAAGAAAATCACTTCCAGGATGGCTGAGGTGGGAATCGAACCGCACCTTTCTAATAGGCTTTCTCCTTCTCATTTTATCTGTTCGAAATCCAAAGTTGCTCCACTTAAAGCCATTACTCTACGTCACGTCGGCTTGAATTATGTGCCACTATTCTAGCCACCGAACGTTCTCACAAATTGCGTAAAGTTTTGAAGATTCAATTTTTTCAAATTTATTTGTTGAGTGACAGATAACACTTTCCTGGATAACGAAAATTCCCACTCATTGGCAAACTTTTGTAGCAAATAGAGTCGCAAAAATTCAAAATCTCTCTCCGGGTTGTCAATGAAGACATGTTCTTAGTGCTGATAATTCCACTGACATAATCTCATGCGGGTGCACACCTTCCTTTTTAGCCGCATCCAAACTCTATTGGCAATGCCCTACGTGGCTTATAGACGATCCTAACGATTGGTCATCTAAACCTCATGCTTCGGCTTCCGATTTACCTGATGCTAAAGCTGTCAAAACCCCCACTCCCTGTCATGTCGGTATTCCCACTTCATCTCTGGTCCGTGTCTTCGCGTACATTTTAAGATGGAAGTATTTCGTAATCGATCAGGCTTAGCTCCCTAAATCTTACCTACCAACAAGGAATTGAATGTAGCGACAACTAAAATCTTGCAACTTACTCGCATTTTCCTCCTAGCTTTCCTTGTTATCTAAGAAGATCGATTTACCGAAGTCCAGCCTCCTCCGCCCTCTAGCTCCGTTTTTGGATGATCAAGGCTAGTTGAGAGTAGGTGGTAGGCTTTCTCACTTCACTCCGAGAACAAAAACATCCGATTTTTCTATCTTTTAAATATCACGTCACTTCCCTCATCATACGTGAATTTCATTACCGAAATTTGCACGTTGGTACTCGTACGTTGCTCTGTCTACTGCGAGAAAAGTTTTGGATCATTAACGGAATTCATGAAGTTTAATCTGTCACTCATAAATGTATTCCTTGCTTTAAAGTAAAGCCGAAAGTTAACACTCAAGTCATCAGTGACTTACCATCAATTCGCTCTTCCCCAAGTCGACCTTTTACTTTAACCGGTGTGGACTATATGGGTCCCTTCTCCAACCAGAAAAATTCCCCAGAAGCTAAGAATAAATTGCTTGGGAAACGTAATATCTCCCTCTTCATCTGTATGGTTACTGGAGCCATTCATAACTAACGCCTCCACTTCTCTCTGTTTCTCCTTTCACTACTTGGCGCGCTGTTCGGAGCGACAATTCCACTATATTCCTAGCAGCAGCTACATCTTGAAAGAAAGCATTTACGTCAGCTGTCACTATGGATCAGATTTCTCATTTCTCTACTCTAAGGGTTTTAAAATGAGATGTATTCCTCCTTACTCCCCCCCCCCCACCATGCAGGAAGATGAGAATCTTGTGTAGCAAAAGGCAAAAGTAGCATCTCTCCGACCCCAGTGTGAGAACGGGAGATCTTGTAAGATGGTATGACTCGAGTGGTGAAAATCCTTACAACAAACGGTCATATTGTAAGACCGATATCAATGATCACCTCATCCTCCCCCAGTTGGGTATATTTCTGTTTGATTATACGCTCAAAGGTTTTTCAGTAATTTGCACCCACACTGGGTTTTCTTTGATATTTTGCTTTCTATTATTCTTTTCTTCTGTGCAAACCACAAACATACTTTTCTGTGTTTTCTTCTTTCTGTGAAGTCTATTTATAGTGTATTCTAGCGTTCGAGTTGCCTTTCACTCTGTTTGAAGGAAACATAGTTTCTTCTCAGCGCACCATTTCGCGGCTTCCCGCTGAACTCACTAGTTTCTGGCGGCCAGCGTATGAACTCCTTGCCAGCGACTGCTAAACAATGCTTTTTACATCAGCTTACCTGCCACAGATGGCAGCCTCAAGAATATAAATTTGTGTAACCTAACGAAATCGATGATGAAATGTGGAAAATTGGAAGATTTGAAACAAGAGATGAAAAGAATGAAGATTGACATTTTAGGAGTATCAGAGGTGAGGTGGCCAGACGCAGGAGACTTTTGGAGTGGCGATATCAGAATAATTCATTCAGGAACATCATCTGACAAACCAGGTCAAGCAGGAGTAGGAATAGTCCTAAATAAAGAAATTGGCATAAGAGTGAAAGGATATGTCCAATTCAGTGAAAGATTAATAATGGTTAGACTAGAAACAGAACCAAGGGACACAATAATAGTATAAGTTTACATGCCAACAACTGGTCATGACGACCAGGAAATAGATCACATGTATGAAGAAATAGAAAAACTATTAGTAGAGTAAAGGGTGAGGAAAACCTTATCATACTAGGTGACATGAATGCTGTAGTCGGAGAAGGAGCGGAAGATAACATAGTAGGAAAATATGGATTGGGGACGAGGAATGGAAGAGGCGAAAGACTATTAGAATGTTGTGCTAAATATGAACTTGTAATCACCAATACATGGTTTAATCATCATAAAAGAAGAAGGCACACTTAGAAAGCACCAGGTAATATCAATAGATATCAAATTGATTATATAATAGTTAAGAAGAGATTTATGAACCAAGTCAAAAATAGTAGAAGCTATCCGGGTGCTGATGTGGAAACAGATCATAATCTCGTTATGATGAAGAGCAGGCTGAAATTTGAATGAATACAGAAAAGAAATAACAAATCTTGGCTAATAAGTAAATTGAAAGATGAGAATATTGCTGAGGCATACCAGCAGAAAACTGATGAGTTAACTAACACAGAAATATGGAATACTATAGAAGATTCATGGACTCAAATTAAAAAAGATCTGACAGAGGCAGCTGATGAAATTTTGGGGAGAACAGAAATACCTCCTAGAAAGGAATGGATCACTAAAGAAATTCTAGATATAATAGATAAATGACGGTTACTCAAGAGCTCAACAAGATTGGAAGACAAAGAAGAATATAGAAGATTGCGAAATGCTATAAACAGAAAAGCAAGAATAGCAAGAGAAAATTATTACGAGGGTATATGCACAATGATAGAAGAAAAAACTACTAAAGGACATGTAGATTATGCATATCAGATGGTAAAGATTTTCTTTGGTAAGAGATGTAACAAGAGTAATGCCATAAGTAATGCAGAGGGAGTAATTCTCGATGATCATAGCGATATTGCAAAAAGGTGGAAAAATTACATTGAAACCCTTTACGAAGGTGTACATTTACAGGAAAATGAAGTTCTTGAGGAAGAAGATGAAGTAACAGAAGATAATTTAGGCTTCCAAGTACTCAGAGAGGAATTTGAATTAGCTCTACGAAGACTGAAGGATAATAAGGTGCCAGGCACTGATGATCTCAAAGCTGAACTCCTCAAGAAAAGCGGACCTCGTATGAAGGAGAGATTGCTCCAACTTGTACAAAACATCTACATTTTGAAAAAAGTATAATGATCCCTATACCAAAGAAAATGGCAGCAAAACATTGTGAACAATATCGCACTATCAGTTTAGTCGTACATGCATCAAAAATTATCACCAACATAATACTACGACGAATTGAAAAGCAAATTGAAGAATTTCTGACTGAAGACCAATGTGGGTTTGTTAAAGGTAAGGGTACTAGAGAAGCTGTATTGGCATTGAGACTTTTACTTGAAAAAAGATAGGAAAAAGACCAAAGAACTTATTTAATCTTTGGGGATATTGAAAAGGCTTTTGATAATGTACATTGGATAAAAATGTTTGAAAATCTTAAAAACATAGGAGTCCCATATAGAGATAGAAGAACAATCTGGAATTTGTACAAAAATGAAATTGCAGTAATTAAAATTGGAAATGAACAAGAGGAAGCAAAAATAGGGAAAGGAGTTAGACAAGGCTGTGCTTTGTCTCCCATGCTTTTTAATGCCTACATCCAGGATGCATTGAATAAGGTTCGAGAGGATTTGAATTTAGGAATAAGGATACAAGGTGAACAAATAAATATGATTAGATTTGCAGATGACATTGCCATAGTTGCAGATAGTGAACAACATCTCAAACAAATAATAGTAAAAATGGAGGAAATCATGGGTAATGAAAACAAGATGAAAATAAATAAGTCAAAGACGAAAGTTATGGTCTGCGATAAAAAGGCAGACTCAAGTATGAAATTAGTGGTGGGCAAAAAAAACACTAGAAAATGTTCAAGAATTTAAATATCTCGGAAGCAAAATTACCAAAGACGGAAGAAGTAAGAAATCAAATGTAGAATTTTACAAGCCAAATTAGCATTTCACAAAAAGAAACGTTTATTCACTACAAATTCCATTAATCGTACAACCAGAAAACGATTATTAAATGCGTATGTTTGGAGTATTGCCCTTTATGGTTGCGAAACGTGGACAATTGGAAAAGAAGAAAAAAGGAGGATAAATTCTTTTGAACAATGATGTTATAGAAGAATGCTAAAAATTAGCTGGACAGAAAAAATAACGAATGTTGAAGTATCTAAAAAGGTGGAGGAAAATTATACCTTATGGAAAAGCATAAAGAAGAGGAGGACTAGACTGATATGACATATTTTGAGACACCATAGCCTGCTGAAAACAGTATTGGAGGGAATGGTTGAAGGCAAAAGTTGTCGAGGAAGACCACGCCTACAATATGTACAGCAAATCATCTCTGATGTAGGATGCAGAAACTAAGATGAGATGAAGAGGAAAGCTATAAATAGAGCCGACTGGAGAACTGCCGCAGACCAATCCATGGATTGAATACTTAAGAAGAATGCTTTATAGTTTCATATGTATGTATTCCCTGTGTCTTACGTCACTTCCGTCCCCTTACCCCTCATCTCGTTACCTTCACTGTTGTGAACTCTCTCGCCTGCCAGACTCCTTAGTGACATCAGCAGCTTGATATGACCGCTCTCCGAGGGTCAGTTGTCTCGTCAGACATTTTGTGATTATGTGGTGAATACTACATCCACTCGCCCGCTACCTACTCATCATGAGAAATATAAGTAAACGCCCTTTTAATTCAGCTATGAAGCTGTTTTAACAGTTTTATCACGTAGCTACTAAATTTTTATCTAGCCGTCTAGTCACTAGTCACCAGTCATCAAGTGCTAGATTGTACTGGTAATGTCAAAACATCAACGTTTTAACTGTCAGTTTCCTCCGAGGGAGTTCATGTCAATTATGTATTGCAACTTGTGTCTGGCAGCATCGCGGGAATATTCATAAACTCTGTTAAATGCCAATAAATTGGACCTCCGTGGGTTTACGCTGAACTACATAAAAACCAAGTTGATTTGTCCAGAAAGTTCTCGAAGCGATCTATTCAAATTTAATTTCTGTGACATCACAATGAAATACACCTTGTTTTCGTTTCTAACGGTTAAATGGATTAACTCTGCTAGTAACAAAATACTTTCTAGAAACTACATGTGTGTTTAGAATTGAAATAATTCACAATAGTAAACAGTGATTTTTCTCAACCTCAAAATTATTCTCCTACTCTAAAAACTCGAAAGTGCTTCGTGCCACAAACAGTCCGGTTCTCAAGTCAATGTGAAGCGCATACATAAACTTACAGTGAAGGAAACCGATTGGCATCCCTCTCGCGTTTCACTCTTTACTAACAAACGTAGTCTAAGTAATCTCTGTACTTTTTTGTGTGTACATTTTGAGGCTACGTCTGAGGACATCCCTCCCATTTTTGAGCTTACAATCAAACGTCATTCTGCTAAAATAATCCAAGTGGAATATATATAAGCCACTTCGTTTAGCCCAACATATTTTTCCTTTTATGCGCTCTCGTTTTTCATCAACTTGCAAGGTGATTGATTTATGTCAGTGGTAAAACCAACTAACCTCGAATAAAACCAGAGGATCTACTTCTAGGTTAGCTCTGTAGACTAGCTGTCCAAACGGGTGATTAAATTCCTATCACAATTCAATTTGCCAAGTGCAGGTTGTATGAAATACTTTGACATCGATGGGCCAAAATGTATTGATAGGTCGAGAACAAACTCAAGTAAGTATCGTCAAGAAACAGTGTGCACCAACAAGGAATACGCAAATACATATTGTAACCACAGATATATTTCAACAGGACTCCTCACAAGGTTAGAGGACTTCAACATTTCTACGCATTGTTCCATATTAGTATACCTGGCTGGAAACAACATCCCATAGCACTCAGCAGTGGCATCCGTTTCAAGATATTATTGAGCTGTATTAAAGAAATATAATATAGGCTGTCCCATAACAGAAAATATGGGTTCAATAGAACGTTTTTCAAAGTTAGAGGACTTTATCAGTCAAATATTTTTACGCATTTCACCAATTCCTTATACGTGGAAACAACACCTTTTTGCAATGAACAGGAGATCCGATTCATTATATTGAGCCATAATGAAGAAGTATAATATTGACGATCTATTAAGGTAGATTTGTATTAACTTTAGTCTTGTTTCTTTTATGTATTTTAATTTTCTTTTGTGACCTTTCATTTTATTTAAATTTTAAACTGTTCCTTGTAAAGATCTTATATTATTTAAATCTACGCTGACAAGGGTATCATTGTATACCGAAACATGTACGTATTGATTTAAATCTTAAACGTTTTAAGTGTTTGACAAGGCGGCTATTATAATGTTGAGGTAATTTTGAGATTAAACACCACTCGTCATAAACAATTAGATGCTTGGCTCTCGTTGTTGGGTTCCCACAAACAACTCTATTTTGGGATTTCACCCACAGTAACTGTAGCAGTATGTATCGACAGGAACAAACGTCAACGCTTACAGTCGAACCTGATGGGAAGTTCAAGACATATCGGTGAGAGGTGGTTTTATTTGACAAGAGTTCATCAGAGGAGCTCCCTACACGTCACTGTCAAAGTAAACGGTCCAATAACAAAGTCATGTTCATGGCAGCTGCTGCGAATAGACACCACTGGTTTCATGGTCGAGTTGGTATTTGGCTATTCATTGACCACGTGATACCCCTGTTGTGCACCCCAAGACCTCAGCAACACAAACTGAATGTCAGGCAGTGCTTATCAACAATTATTATTATTTATCACATATGGCATTCAGTGCCGGGAGCCGGGAGTGTCCGAGGACATGTTCAGCTCGCCAAATACTGTAGTTGCTTCAAGCGGACACCCATAGGGTGAGCTACACGTTCCGTTCAATTTCAAGTAGTTCCAACTTTCGCTACAAGGTGTCACTAACACGTAGTGGTGAACGTTGGAACGTTGATAGAGCGTTTCTACGAAATCTAACCTACAAACTTAGCTTCACACAAGTTTAGTTTGTGGAAGGATCTCTTACATGCCATAAATCTATGATATCGGACCGCCGGCTTGACTTCCCCGCCAAAAGAACGCATACTGAAGGATTTTAACGCTCTTAACAAATCCGACGACTTCGTCGGTGTTAGAACCCGCAATCATGAGCACGGCAGTTCAGCATGCTCCCAACTACGCCTCCAAAGTAAGTCCAACGATGCAAGAAAAGTTTCTGTAATTGTATAAGAAGAAATTAATTTCCAACAGGATAATGCACGACCCCATTGATAAAACCATACCGGCATGTGCCTCACGTTAAAGTGGAAAGCCAAGGAAGACCACTTCAGATGATTGCGGAGACTGACAAAACCATCTTCCCTCTAAATCCTTTATGAGAGAATCCTCTGATAAGTATACTGAAATATGGTCGACCCCGGATAATTTGGTACACCTGGACCAATAAAAAACTCTAACTTGTTCATACAGACACACTAAGTTTACAGCAGGCAACAAACACTACGTGACGTGCTGACTTCACCTATGAGTGAGATCTATCCTCCATTAATTCACTGGACAGAGCATTGGTGAGACTATTTATCGCTCCAAAACTTGTACTGTCTGTACAATACACGACCTGACTGGTTCTATTTGTCACTGGTATGGTCGGAACACACCATTCTGAAAGACCATAATAGAATTGATGAGAAGAAATGACTTGTTTCACAAACATGTTAGTTCCTTGATCATGAGGTTATTGAAAGTCCAAAAGGTATACGTAATTTAATTGTCAGTATGAACGTAGGCTACTAAATATTCAGTTTGATTGCAGTAATAGATTCATAGAAACTGAGAACCGGTGAATTATTTTGGATGATCGCCATGCTGGAATATTCTCTATGTAGGCAAGAGAGTTATGCACCAGAACATGCAAACTGCTACTTAGGTTCATTATACAAACGTGCATTTTGATTACTAAATTAAGTTACATAAATAATAACTTACTTTCAAATTTCGCACAGCCGTCATATTGGTTAATGGACACAATTGAATTAAAATGGATGCTGATAAATTAAATTTTGGATAAAGATTTACCGTGCCAAATTTCCCTTTGAATATCTTCATTTCATTTCATTTGACCACCATGCTGGTTTCGTACTTAGAACGGGTTAGAAAAATACATGGTCAATCTTATGGTAATAATTTCTATCCCCATACATAATGTCAAGTTTGGAGATATTGAAAGCCGGTGAAATATTTTGTGTGGCCGCCATGTTGGATTGGTAAAACGCATTAGAATTTGAAAGGCACAGTCGGGGTCGGACGAGGTAGAAGTATGTCCTTGCCGAGTTTCATTGGAATCGCTTAAGTGTAGATTCAATTAGCGACTCACAGACCATATACACACGGGCAATGATGTCACAAGTCTATTTTGTCATATGAAGAAGAATGGCAAAAAAATGAGTCGTTCCATCTCCTAACAAAAGTGTATCATTCGTACCGTGTGAAAGAGGTAATTAATCACCTTTTTAACAGCTGTGCTTCCATCTTCAAATATATGAGCAGCCTCGTCCTGCAGGTTATCAAAGGGCAACTGGGAAGTATTACACAAGTGAAATGTATTACAACATGAATAGTGAAAGTCACAATGTCACACGAATTGAAATACTACATACGATGTGGGGGAATTCGTCTGTATGAGTCAACCATTGTGGCTCGTTCTTGACGAACAGTTGCTCCTCCATTGTGCTCAGGAAACTAGAACACAGCAAGTGCGCTTAAGAATTAATTAAACAGCGGACCTATCAATCTCAAATACTGTATACTGAATGATAACTCTTAGAGTGTATCATCGAGTAGATAGTTCACTGCGACTGAATAGTTAACATGAGGAATTAATGTGGCTGCATTCCCTATGGACACATGAATCTGAGCTCACCATTTTGGGGCAGGCTGTATAAATATAATTCATTACAAACCTATCAACACAATTAATTAGGCTGCGTGAAAGTGAACTCAACTCGTTGCACGAGTACTAATAATATAGTAAGAATTGGCACAAGAGGCTACCAGAAGCTAAGAAATACAACTTCTTCCTGGTGTTACATATCACCCAGCTCAAACTAGACACACTAACGACTGTCTAAAATAGCCTGACAAATAACCTCTGGAAGCCTCAGGCCGTAGAGACTCCGTTCTTTAAATAAGTATTATCGTGTTTGGGTCCGAACTTGGTAACTTATGTTACCAACGTTGTATTCTCACTAAATTTTAGCGACTTTTAGTGTATTTTATTGGTCCTTGGGAAAATTAATGCAACGTGTTGGATGGTGATGGTTACATGTGAGCGGAGTTCGCTTATCTGTAAGGTAATGATTATGCCTCGGCATTTGGTGATTTACAGAATGATAAAGGTAGTTTCAGTCGACTAAATGGCAGTATATTGTTGATTGATTGTGTGTGAACTAAGATCTGTTTTTGGTCGTGCAAAATTTATAATAGAGACTTATAGAGATTCTGTATAGGTTAACCGACCTGAATGCATTGCTCTTTAATATTTGAGAAGTAATGATGGATGAGATGTGTGTTGTTCGTAATCCAGCCATCGGCTAGAAGATTATATAATGTGCCCGCGTATGAAAGAGAAATGGTTATATATCTTAACAAATAGTTCCATGAATAACTATACAGCCTATTTTCATATATCCTACTCATGTAAATTGCCTCTATCAACATACAAAATTACAGTTTGTTTGTTGTAATAGATTCGTAGATATTGAGAACCGTCTAAATATTTCAGATGGTCGCCATGTTGGATTTTTTTGTTCTATTACATTAAGTGTATTGTGTACGTGTAATATTCAAACTTCAATCGAATGATAAGGAACAAGAAGTAAAAACGAAATTTTAAAATTTCGTACAGCTGCCATCTTGTGGTTATGAAAACAATTGAAATAAATTAGATGCCAGTGGATTAACATTTGTATAAGCATTTACCGTACAACGTTTCACTGCACTCGAATGGTTAAATCGCGAGAAACGTCCATTTAAATATTTATACTTCGCCGCCATCTAGAGGTTATGTAAACAATTGAACTACGGTAAATTAGATCCCACTGCATTGCAATATGTATAAACACTTTCTGTGCCAAGTTTCATTGCGTTTGGACGGTTAAATCGCGAGAAAAGTCTATTTAAAAGTGTCAAATTCGCTTGGCCGCCTTGTTGGGTTTGTAACTACCAGGTATTTGAAAATCTCATAGGTGAACTTCTATAAGTGCCCTTTATCAGCGTACAAAATTTCAGGGTGATATCGGTAATAGTTTTGGAGATATTGATTGCTGGTGAAATATTTCGCACAGCCGCCATGTTGGATGGTTGAGACGTAATAAAATTTGAAGGGCACGGGTGGGGTTGGCCGAAATGGAGTTAACACTTTATCGTGTTTCATTGAAATCGCTCCAGCCATTTAGAAGTTATTATGGGGACACACACACACACACACACACATACACACACAGGGACAAAAGGTGATCTCATTAGCCATTTATTTCATAAAATGAGAATAGGCTAAAAATGTGTTGCACATATCAGTAGACTATTTTTCTTTTGGGATTAATGGTTATTGTATGGATTGTTGTTGTTGTTGTTGTTGTTAGGGGAAGGATGAACACACTCTTTATCCTCTACATGCAGCCTACATTTTCATCATTTCTCAAACTATTGTTTCACTTGTTTATGAAGAATAGTCTGTCAATTTATTTTAGTATTACCATGCTGGCAAAAAGGTCGTGTGCTGCTCTCAATTGTGAAGGCGACATCTAACCAGCATAGGCACGGTTGTAGAGTTCCCTTGGATCGCCGTTTGGTAGTAGTTTTATACAAATCCTTTGTATACACCAGGTACAGTATTGTCGCCTTTATCTGTGAGGTAGATCCCTGTAGTTAGGCTATTATCAGTAGTAAGTCCGATATCAAGTCTTCGATTGTGACATCGATAGCTCATGCCATTGCATAATTCCATGGACGAGTCGAGGACTTCAGAGTAGCTGTATTTTCTCTCTGGAAGTTACCCTTGCTTGATTTATAATAAGTTGCCACGCCGCCGATTTATAATTGTTACATTTATCCAAGAACTGGAATTATTAGAGAATGTTGTGTATTATCTGAAGGACTTGAATATTGCTACAAATTATGTGTACTTAGTAAATAAAGTTATAACCTCGCAGATATGCGAACGTGAATTTATTGGTTGCGCACTTGACCAAGGTGGCGCTATAGGAACTTCGGTCATCTACATCTTTTTACTCTTGTATCGAGCATGGTCGCGAATAGACGTGTTTTTTGTCTATCTTATAATCAAAGCGTTTAGGACACGCTATAACGCATCTGAAATTGTTAACTTGTTGGAAAAGTGCAGTACAATCGCCTGTGTGGCACTGTGATATTATTAAACGTTGTTTTGTCCTATTTTTGACAAATCGAGTAAGTGAAATTGATACCTCGTGCAAAGTAACCCAACGTTTATCGAGTAGCACATGGTTGCACATGAACATTTTGTAAGTGCTGTATTACGAACGATCTTTACATATTACTGAACTGAATGTGTTTATTGAATTTGTGCGTGAGAAACCATACACGAATGTAATTTTTACGAGAGTGGATGACTTTGATATGAACTGATCAACGTGTTTAATGAACGAGCAAGTTTTTAGTGTTGTTGTCACACAAGTGACACTGATAGAATCCGTGAGCGGAAAACACATGGTCATTTTTGCATAATACCACTACAGTGTAACGCCAGTGAATTTGAGAAAGAAATACGATGATTTAACTTCAGTGCACGACAACTATTCTACCATGACACCAATCAGAAGTTACAATCTACACCACGGGGAGCCGATTACCATATTTGCCATGGAGATGAATATGGAGTAAATACCTCTATGGCGGGCGAGAGTGGAGGATGACACTCGCTTAATGAAGCATGAGGAGATGGCAATTCAACCCAAGCCATAAACTTGCCAACCATAATCCCAGGCAAGCCACTTGAGACGGATGTCACGATGTAAGTGAATCAGCGCAATTATTTCACTGTACGATCGGGTAGATGGGTGGTTTGAGTTATAGAAGACCTCACGTAAGCACATTTCTGTAGGTGGGAATTATGTTTTTAGTTGATATTTACACATTGGTTATAAGGTCGTATCATTTGAAGAGCTTGGAGGAAACGCTCTTCCCACAGTTACCGGTATATACGTTTTTATGGCTGTTAAACATTCTACATTAGCAAGCCAACGTACGTAGTATCAGATGAGAACTACATTTCAGAACCACATTCCATTTGCTGTTATGACACACAAGCTAACACATGTTCTACAAGGTCAAGCCCTTGAAATGATTCCTTTATTTATAATACAAGCGTTAACACGTTTCCACTACGTAACTGTCACTGTTGTGACGTTTCTCTTGTTTGTGTTTAATTTTTTTACAAAAGACGACTGCAAGATATAATCAGAGTTGGACTTGATCCAAGCAAACAGTCGTTGGTTCGACTGAAAGGGGCTATATTATGACATTCTTACCTCGTAAATGAAAGCCTAACATGTTTGTGTATTAGACACATGAGAGCCGAGAGCTTGTTTAATCTTTTGTAATGATGTTTTGATGAATAGCTGAATACGCAGCTTACTTAAATCTTGTCCGAATGCAGGACCGCTGTATAATTTAGTTGACCACTATTGGAATGTTATTTTAGGAGCACTACGTTGGTAGGTAGTTGTTACCCGTAGATGCAAGGTACACTTTTTTTGTACGAGTTTTACTAGCGACATGCACGATTTTAGTCATGCCAGCTGAGTCATAGACCGACGGGTCACGTGTTATTGCTGAAGCTCTATAGGGTGCCTATTAAGCGTTTTGACAAGAGGTTCACAAGTTGTATTTGGTGGTGATGTTAGTCAGTAACATACACTTATTATTACCCATACGAGTTTAAATTGTCAAAAAACAATACAGAGACACTGTGAGGAATAAAATAATAATAATAATTCGACATAAAAATAAAGTGATAGAATTTTTCACGAAATTGTGATATAAACAAATTGATAGGCAGAGATTTCTAAAGAATTAATAAAACATGCTAAATATAAATTTACCTTTAATGACCAATACTAGATATGGCTTTACGCGACATGTTGGATACAATATTGCTGATTATCCCGAGTTGTGAGACGACGGTCAGTTTAAACACGGTCGTTAACTTGACAACGCGACGTAAGACATGAAGTGGATTCATGCCGTTGCCAACCTACTTTATCTCTCCCATACACGATGACCATTCGTCACAAAGAGTGAGAATGTGTGTAGGCAGGTATGTAAAAGTCACATTCATGTCTGCTGCAAGTGTATAAGCTGCGTTCCACTCTCGTTCAGAATTAATGTGATATCTGGACTTGTAGCGATGAATTCATATACTTGCTATTATTACGAAATGCCTTCAGGGATAGAAAAGTCTTAATTGGAACAACTGTGAATGTGGATGCCACTGCTATTGTAACCCGGATACCAATTGCCGGATCAGGTATAATCGCACATCAACTATGTACAGCGACTGACCATATACATAACTTCTTGTCTGCCTCATTGTGTAATGGCTAGTACTCTTGGTTGTCACCGCGGAGGCCCGGTTTCGATTCCCAGCTCTGCCAAGAAGTTTAATTCTGGCCTGAGCGTTGGGCTGGAACAGGGTACACTGAGCCTCATGAAGAAGAGAAGAGGTGAGTTCCAATCCCACCTCAGCCATCCTGGAAGTGGCTTTCTGTGGTTTACCCACTTCTGTTCCAGGCGAATGCTTAATTGAGACCCCAGCCGCCTCCTTCCTAATCCTCATCTGTGATACACCTACACACACTAATAAAGTCTTCACAATAATACAGATTATCAGACAATTTCCACACACACCCCAGTACACGGGGCTACATGACCACATTGTCGCAAAGCCCCGAAATGAATCGTGAATCAACAACACAATATAATTTATTTGGGTGGCTTCAACACTGCAGCCCCCTGTGGGTGGGGGTTTAGACTACACCCATGGTATCCTCTGCCTATCGTACGAGTCGACTAAAACGAGCGACCTTGGCTATTCTTTCAGGCTTTCTACCTGTCATATCAATTCCCTCCCCCTCCCCCTCATGGGTCCAGATGGAATACACCCTCAGGCAGAAATACAAAATACACAATACTGTGGTATTAATAAATACTATTCAAAATACTTAGAATAAAATATGCTTCTCTACCATTCAAACAAGCTATTTATCCGTCTAGGGCAGTATTCAGCGACAGAATAGACTGAGTCAACAACTGAACATCGGAGAGTGTTGGTGTTGGACTCCAAGTTTCTGTGTGGCCATCCTGACGCCATCCTTATCGCAGGGAGTCATGGGAAGCAACAATAGGTAAGGGGTTGGAAGAAAGCGGCCAAAGCCTATCAGAGAGTATCATCCCCGAAAACAAATTCAAGGAGATGACAGTGGGATTTGAACACTTTGGCACGTTAATGTGCGAATCATTCCAGGTCATAATAACAATAATAACATGACCTTGATGTTTTGGATAACTTCATGCGTCATAAAAAGGGGGTTTCGCAGCGCGTAAAAGAAAACCCGACATGTCCTTGGACGATTATCGGTTTGCAACCTATCGAGGGAAACAATAGTCGATGACCTTGCCGTTTTGGATTATTTGAGTAAATAGGTGCGCCATAGGAAAGATGAGAAAGAACACCCTTAAAACGAGTCGTCGCATCACCCTCTCCGATCAATGGTCCACAAAATATCGATTGTTCCATTGGGCACGGCCACCGTGGCCGGCGGCATGCTCGTTTCAACAGAACCAGTACTGTCTCTCTCTAGCTTCGGCCATACAACGAAGATAATAATAATTTATTAGTATTATCCCCCATTTTATGAGATTTTGGAGACGAGGTGAAAAGTGAAAAAAGTCAAAATTTTCTAAATGTGTTGTTGGGCCCTTTGTGAAAATTTGCTAAATAAATAATAAATTCAAAAGGGGGCGTCACCCCGAGTAATTTGATACCTCGCACGTGAAAATCCGACCATTGGTTTGCAAGATATCACACAAATCACTTTTTGCCAAATATTCCGTTTCCCTCATTTTCAAAAAAGTTGTAAATCTTCATTCATCGAGTTAAAGGGGACAACGTGCTGAAAGAAATGATACCTCGCATGCCCTCCTACGATCATTCCGTCCCAGCGGCACTAGCGCCAACAGCGCAATGCGGCGGAAAATGGAAATAAGCAGCTCAGCTCATTTGAGCTGGTGCCTTCAGGCGATCTACAAGGAGACCAGTGGTGTTTCGCCACCCGTGAAAATCCAACTTTGTCGGCCGGAAATCGTCCTACCACTGATCCGCGGAATATTGTAAGACATTTTGCATATATTTGTGCTTTTTTCCATATAAATGTAAGGTTTGCACAAGGCGAAACCCTATCTTTCAAAGATCATTGAAGAAAGACTGCTGTCAACCTCAAGACACGGAATAACATTGGCCGGAAAGTTTGTGGTACTTGTTGATTCATTTAGTGGCATTGCGACATAGTGTACTTGGCTGTGTGAGTAATTTGTCTGATAACCTGTGTTTTTGTGATGTCTGAGCTTGTAATTGAGATATGGATCATGGAAGGAGACAGCCATGGCCTTAATTAGCTACCAACCCAGCATTTGTCTGGAGTAGAGGTTGGAAGTTGGGATCTGAACCCACCCATTTCCAGCCATCAGAACATGGATCGAACTCGCCAAGAATGCTAGCCGTTACGCCACGAGGTGACTGTTTGAGCAACTATACAACATGAAGTGTTTGACAATGAACCCACCAAGAATGCTAGCCGTTAAGCCACGAGGTGTACTGTTTGAGGAACTATACAACATGAAGTGTTTGACAATGAACCCACCATGAATGCTAGCCGTTACGCTACGAGGTGTACGGTTTGAGCAACTATACAACATGAAGTGTTTGACAATGTACCCGCCAAGAATGCTAGCCGTTACAACACGAGGTGACTGTTTGAGCAACTATACAACATGAAGTGTTAGACAATGAACCCACCAAGAATGCTAGCCGTGACGCTACGAGGTGTACTGTTTGAGCAACTATACAACATGAAGTGTTTGACAATGAACCCGCCAAGGATGCTAGCCGTTACGCAACGAGGTGTACTGTTTGAGCAACTATACAACATGAAGTGTTTGACAATGAACCCACCAAGAATGATAGCCGTTACGCCACGAGGTGTATTGTTTGAGCAACTATACAACATGAAGTGTTTGACAATGAACCCACCAAGAATGCTAGCTGTTACGCCACGAGGTGTACTGTTTGAGCAACTATACAACATGAAGTGTTTGACAATAAACCCACCAAGAATGCTAGCCGTGACGCTACGAGGTGTACTGTTTGAACAACTATACAACATGAAGTGTTTGACAATGAACCCGCCAAGGATGCTAGCCGTTACGCAACGAGGTGTACTGTTTGAGCAACTATACAACATGAAGTGTTTGACAATGAACCCGCCAAGAATGCTAGCCGTTACGCCACGAGGTGTACTGTTTGAGCAACTAAACAACATGAAGTGTTTGACAATGAAACCACCAAGAATGCAAGCCGTTACGCCACGAGGTGTACTGTTTGAGCAACTATACATCATGAAGTGTTTGACAATGAACCCACCAAGAATGCGAGCCGTTACGCTACGAGGTGTACTGTTTGAGCAACTATACAACATGAAGAATTTGACAATGAACCCACCATGAATGCTAGCCGTTTTGCCACGAGGTGTATTGTTTGAGCAACTATACATCATGAAGTGTTTGACAATGAACACGCCGCGGGGTGTACTGTGTGAGCAACTGTACATCATGAAGTGTTTGACAATGAACCCACCAAGAATGCTAGCCGTTACGCCACGAGGTGTAGTGTTTGATCAACTATACAACATGAAGTGTTTGACAATGAACCCCCCAAGAATGCTAGCCGTTACGCCACGAGGTAGAGTGTTTGAGCAACTATACAACATGAAGTGTTTGACAATGAACCCACCAAGGATGCTAGCCGTTACGCAACGAGGTGTACTGTTTGAGCAACTATACAACATGAAGTGTTTGACAATGAACCCACCAAGAATGCTAGCCGTTACGCCACGAGGTAGAGAGTTTGAGCAACTATACAACATGAAGTGTTTGACAATGGTTCCACCAAGAATGCTAGCCGTTACGCCACGAGGTGTACTGTGTGAGCAACTATACAACATGAAGTGTTTGACAATGAACACGCCAAGAATGCTAGCCGTTACGCCACGAGGTGTACTGTGTGAGCAACTATACAACATGAAGTGTTTGACAATGAACCCGCCAAGAATGCTAGCCGTTACGCCACGAGGTGTAGTGTTTGAGCAACTATACAACATGACGTGTTTGACAATGAACCCACCAAGAATGCTAGCCGTTACGCCACGAGGTGTACTGTTCGAGCAACTATACAACATGAAGTGTTTGAAAATGAACCCTCCAAGAATGCTAGCCGTTACGCCACGAGGTGTAGTGTTTGAGCAACTATACATCATGAAGTGTTTGACAATGAACCCGCCAAGAATGCTAGCCGTTACGCCACGAGGTGCACTGCTGGAGCAACTATACATCATGTTGTGTTTGACAATGAACACACCAAGAATGCTAGCCGTTACGCCACGAGGTGCACTGTTTGAGCAACAATACAACATGAAGTGTTTGTCAATGAACCCGCCTAGAATGCTAGCCGTTACGCCACGAGGTTCACTGTTTGAGCAACAATACAACATGAAGTGTTTGACAATGAACCCACCAAGAATGCTAGCCGTTACGCCACGAGGTGCACTGTTTGAGCAACTATACATCGTGAAGTGTTTGACAATGAACCCGCCAAGAATGCTAGCCGTTACGCCACGAGGTGTACTGTGCCCGTTTAGACCGGAGACCGCACGACCAGATATGCATTTTACCAATAATCAGTCAGCACGAGAGTCAAAATATACCGGAGCGCTAGATGGGTTAAAGCTAATCGCAAAAACAACATAAAATGAAAAAAATGCTTTACTGAGTTTTGGCTCAATGCAACAATAAGGATAGAAGGAGATTCAACTGGGTATAACACATCACGTAAAATTATCTCAGTTTATTTTGAATTTAAAATTGACTGCAAAGATGTTCAAAGCAGCATCACTCACGTGTGGCGACCCACACTCCTATTTACACAATATACAGAAATTTTCCAAACACATTTGACAATTATTTTTTTGGAAACACAAGTCTGATTAATAGTCCTGTAGACTGTGTTCCAAAATTATTTATGATTAAATCCAGTTCAAATTTAATTGTCTCTACTGGAAATATCGTAGTTCACTGTTTGAATTTTTTCATAATATTAACACTCGTAGAATAAATGTTCATAGAATTTTAACTTTCACTTATTTTTCCAGTTTCAAAAATATATTGTCGAAAAATATTATTATTCTGAATCAACACAAATTATTTACACATATTAATAACATCTGAAAAGTATTTGACCTTGAGCATAGCATCGAAGAACTGTGCGAAGCACAACAAAAATTAATTGTTCTTCTGACATTAAACATTCGAGAAGTGACTCGATTATGAACTTCAAGTTCCTAACAAAATACATGATTTCTGAATCATCATCTTGATCAATAAATTGTTGAACCATTCAACTATTCAATTTTCCACTTGGAATCATTATTATAAAAAATATTTATATTCATGGCCATTTTTAGTAATTTTCACAACTTGCAATTCTTCGACAGAATGCGGAAATAAGAATTGTAGCTTCATAATAAATTCATTCAGTTCATGGCACTAGGATTGAAAATATCCTTCAAATTATTCGTGGTTAAAGAATTATTTTAATTGGCAGTGGCCCATTCTATTATTTGTGTAAGAACACAATATTCCAACAACAACGGCAAAGGTCTTCCTCTGTAGAAGAATAAACTACTATCATGACAAATCCGGGTTCTAGCAAAATCAACGTCTAAATGGAATTCGTAAACAAGGTTGAAATAAGAACTGATGGTTTTAAGAAATAACCTTCGGGTCATTCATACGACGAAATGTGTAGTTCCAATACTCCTTCTATAAACCTGAGCCATCGAACCTGCTATTTGATTGATGCTCGAAAAAAACCTTCATTCCTGCGACTTAAACATGCGCACCTGGGAATGGCATTTCAAATACTCCACACACATACATTTTCTTCCCAAAATTTAGACAATAAATCAAGCCTCTGCTTGTTATCAACACTGGAAGATTAATAAACTTACAAGTTTATTTTATTTTACCATTCAGTTCAACCCGTGAATTTACCATACTTATGAAAATCTTTATTTCACTTTCGAGTGTATTTACGTCATGATTTTATATAAATACAAAAATATCCTATTTGATACAAATATCATTTGCTTCCCGTTTCATGCCTCTCCGTGTTATCTGAAAAATATACTTTGCTCATTGCAAATATCAACTGTTCAACCAGAACTGAAATGTTGGTTGAATGCGGGTTTGCGCTAACCACTCTCCTTCGGAAAATCACCTGTTCCAAACTAGAAATGATTAAACTACTTCATAGGCTCTCTCTCAATACATATGATTATTATAAAATATAATATCCAAAAATTATTTAGAAAAATTATGAAAATTATTATTATTATTATTAGTGGATTATTATTATTATCATTAGTTATATTATTTTAAATATATTTAATTATTATTTCATTATGTGAGAATCCACATGTTCGAATCTTCGAATATGGAAAAAATATCCATTCCTCAACAAAAAAAATAACTCAACCTTTACATCGACGGTTTTCCGTGATCTACCTAAAATATGAAATAATCAAATAAATGCTCGAAATGCTCGGTCATCGATCCTAAACTGTTCTGAGTGCTGAAAATACTCAGAATAACTCTAACAAGTCTTGCGTAAATCATTGCAAGATTTAAATACGAAGAAAAAAAATGTGTTGGTCATCTGCAGAAAAATAGTTTGTTCCAATTAGCTAGGCATAATATAATTCAAATGTGGCTTACATTTCTTGATGGTCTTGAAGCGTAGTAAACCGGGTCTGTACCAGATTTATCCATAGACATGCCCTATCGGACAAGCATGTATAATCCTTGTATCGGCCTCCATTATATACCCACAATCCGTCTAGTAAGACATAGTGGTAGTATAGATAGATAGATTTTTATTAATTCCATTTGAACAAATACATGCATTCAATACATTTTTGATATAGGACACGTCAGAATTTACATGCATAAAATAAAAGAACTAACAGGTATATATTACTAAGATTATAACTATTTATAACTTATTATAATAGCAAATCTTAATAGATACAATCTTATTGCACAACTATTTACACCTCACTCTATTATCATAATATGAAAACTTAATTCTATAAATACAACAACATACAGCTAGGTATTAAAATTAAATTTAAAAAGTAAAATATAGTTATAGATTCCATCACTCCTATACGCTAAAATATTCAACTACTGAGTAAAAACAATGGCACTGCAGATAAGCTTTCAACATTCTATCAAAGGTTTTTATTTTTGGGGCCAGTTTTATATACTGGGGTAGTTTATTGTATAATTTAACTCCAGTGTGAAAAGTTCCTTTTTGATATATGCTTGTGTGTGTGTGTGAAATATGAATGTTTTGATTTTGTCTTGTGTTATGCCTATGAACATCATTGTTTGTTTTAAGAAAAACATCTTTATTCATTAAATTATTTTTAAAAAACATAATACTTTCAAAGATATATATGCAGGGCAGTGGGAGAATGTTTAAATCTTTAAACAGAGGTCTACATGATTCTCTAGAGTTTACATTTGCCATAATTCTAATCGCTCTCTTTTGTATCCTAAACGTGCTTAGTACATCTGGCGACATACCCCAAAATATGATCCCATATCTTAAGTATGAATGGAAATAAGCAAAATAAGTATTTCTTAATGTGTGTATGCTAGTGCAGGTTTTCAAAATACGTAACGCAAAGCACATCGAGTTCAGTTTAGTATTCAGATATTGTATATGTTTATTCCATTTCAAGTCTTGTTGTATCCATAGTCCTAAAAACTTTGTTTCTGATTTATTTTCTATTTGATGACCATTTAATGTTATATTGGGCATCGCAGGATTCCTATTCTGTATAGTGTGGAAATTTAGACATACTGTCTTTTTATAGTTTATTATGAGGCGATTATCTTGTGACCATTTGGTTAACTCTCCTGTAACGGAGTCAGCAGACTGCTGTATGACCTGTTTAGTTTCACCTTTTATTACGAGTGTTGTATCGTCCGCAAACAAAATTTCCTTATGTGAATGAACGTTCTGTGTTATATCATTGATATATAGAAGAAAGAGTAGTGGGCCCAAAACCGATCCCTGGGGTACTCCAAATTCAATAATTCCCTCATTGGACAATGTTTCATTAAGTAATTTGGTTCCATCATCCTTGTGTCTCAAGCTTACTATTTGTTTACGCCTTGTTAAGTAAGACTCGATCCATTTATTAGCTAGACCTCTAACACCATATTGATTTAGTTTGGTAAGGAGGATTTTATGGTCAACTACATCAAATGCTTTCGATAAATCCAAGAATAGGCCAGTTACATGTTCCTTATTGTCAATTAATTTCAGTATACTATTACTACATTCGTAAATTGCTGTCTGTGTAGATTTTTCCGTTCTAAATCCATGTTGTGAGTTTGATAATATTTTATTTTTTTCTATGAAACTTATCAGTCTCTTATACATAATTTTTTCCACAATTTTTGCAATACCAGTTGGTAAGGTAATAGGACGATAGTTATCTAATTCATCTTTTGAACCGTTTTTGTGCACTGGAATTACTTTTGATAACTTCAAAATATCCGGGTAAGTTCCTGAGAGAATTGAACTGTTTATTAAGTGCGTAAGTGGATTTATTATATTTTCTGCACATTTCTTTAAAATTGCATCAGGGATGCCATCAATGCCAGCACAGAATTTATTTTTTAGCTCTTTTATAACTATTCTTACCTCTTCACTTGTGACATGATTTATAAATAAAGAATCGCTGCATATATTTATTTTATTATTAGAATTTAGTGTATTTACCTGTGATTTATTTAATAATTTTTGCGGAATTTCCAGAAAATAGTCATTAAAAGTGTTTGCTATTTCCTCTGGATTATTAATCACTTTATTATTTCTGGTCAGTGTAATGTTCCTTTGTATTTTAGCATATTTTCCAGTTTCTTTCTTTATTACGGACCACATAGCCCTGTTTTTATTAGATGATTGGGAAATAAAATTATCATTATGCATTTTCTTTGCTAGTCTTATTACCTTATTTAATATGCTAGTGTATTTTTTGTAGTATAAATTGAATTCAGGTGTTGTGTGGTATTGTTTATATAATTTGTGTAGAAATTTCTTTCTTTGACATGAATTTATAATCCCTGTTGTTATCCAATTGCTAGTTTTGTTATTTTGAACAGTTCTTCGTTTAAAGGGGAATGCTATTTCAAAATAGTGTTTTAGGGTAGCCTACTGTTAAATGCATTAAATTTATCATTTACATTTTCTAGTTCATAAATTTCTGACCATGTTTCCTTATTTAATAAGTCATTGAAATATGTAACATTTGATTCAGTGAATGACCTGCACTTTGATTTTACTCCATTATCATTATTATTGATTACTTCGGATACTTCAAAACTCAGTATTTGTCCATGGTGGTCACTAAAACCCGGACAATAGACTTCTATTGAATGGTGATATTTATCTGTATTTATAAAAATTTGATCAGGAGTGGTTTTACTAAATTTTGTTATTCTTGTTGGTGTATTTACTGTAGGTTTCAGTCCATAGGAAATTAGTAACTGGTTTAATAATTCACAATTTCTATCAAGTTTTAAGAAATCCACATTTACATCCCCACAAATTATTATATCGAAATTTACTTTGCTCATGTTATTGAGTAACAATTCTAGTTTATCTATAAATAGAGGAAACTTTCCTGACGGAGAACGGTATACGCATACAATTATTAACTTAAACTGCTGAATTTTTACGGCAGAGAATTCAAAATCCTGTTCCATAATTAGATAATCATAAGCTGTTATCTGTTCATGATCTAAATTATTTCTTTAGAAGATGCAAGTACCACCATGGCTAATATTAGATCTAGAGTATTTACTAGCTTGTATAAACCCTGGGAATTGAATTAATTCGAGTTGTTCCTCTTTCAGCCAATGTTCTGAAATACATAGTGCTGAGATGTCTTTAAGTTCATTTTTAAGCATTAGATTTATGTAATCAATTTTATTATAAAGAGACTGGACATTCTGGTGGTAAATTTTAAATTTGTTACTTTTGCAAGCTTGTGTTGGTGATTTATTTACATTATTATTATCATAATTGTTATTATTATTGTTGCTAGACAAATCCGAAATACCATTGTTGCACTCCGTTAAATTTGACTTCAAAAGATGTGAATGCCAAACCTCACGTTTGGCTTCTTCTACCAGTTTCCCTGCTTCCACTCTAATGATATTACTGTCGAATTATTCTTACCATTTGAATTTACAATTTTGCAGATTTCATCACTAAGATACTCTTTTCCTAATCTATTTAAGTGTAGGCCATGCCGAGTGTGGAACTTCCTGTCTAATTTACTTACATCTACAATTTGGACATTTGGAAAACTCTTACAAATTTTATGAATTTTTCCATTTGTAGCCTCTATTTCTACATTTACACATGACTTGGGAATTAAATCGTGTCTCTGCGGAATGTTTACAATAATGACATTTGTTTTTTGCATGGATGGCAATGTACCCTTTAAATCTTTGATTACCTTTTTACTCTCATTTCTATAGACGTCGTTTGCTCCAGCGATGATCACTGCGTAGTCCTTTGCAGTAAGGGACGCACACTCTCCTATCATCCCGTTCGTGACTTCTGCAATCTGAGCTCCTGGCTTCACTGTCGAAGTGACCTCCATTTCTCGGCTTCTCTCCAAAACGCTTGCTGCTACATCTCGCCCGTGGCTATCCGCAAATATCCGCATCTTCCTGGATTTTCTCTTTATCACTTTCTTCTTTTCTTCTTGAGGAAAGTCATCATTTTCTTCGACAAGCACTCCAAATGAATTTGAGACGGGAATTTCAGTTACATGTACTCCATTTATAGGCCTAGGCTTATTCAATCTTACCTTACCAGCAATCACTGTCGACCAAGTTTCCTTGCTTTCCTCTCTGTTTCCTTTTAATTTATTCAACTCTTCCATTAACTTAGCAATATCTTCCTTTAGCAGCTTTATAATTTCGTCTTTTGAGGACAGTTCGTTTCTCAGGTTATGACATTCGCATGACGGTAGCGGTAGGCCTACATTACGACAATCGGTTTCACTTTTCTCCTCATTCAATTTTACCTGAGATCTTGTGATGATTTTATTTGCATTTTTTACTTTTATTTTGCTTTTATTTTGCATTTATTTTGCATTTTGCATTTTGTTTTGCAAAATCTCTTGACGTTTGAAGTAACTGTTGTTCCATTTTAATATGGGCTTCTATTAAAGCCATAACAGTTTGCTTAAATGGGGTCAGATCTAAGTGATCTATTCTTAGATATGTCAGTTGTAACGTAACTCACGGTAATCTTTTCAGTACAAGAAAACACTGACAGTCTAACCAATCAACGGCTGTTCTGAAGATCGTTCCCTGGGCATGGCTTCACACCATCTACCATGCGCGAAGCAACATGTAGTTTCCCTGCGTTGGCTAATGAACACCACCGTGATAGACTGGTCTTCAATGTACTGATAGATCGGAGTGGTTAACTAGTTACAAATATGAAAACTGACTGAAATGGACTTAAATATCCAAGTATTAGGTTATTACTGGACTGTGACAAAGTACTAATTCTAGACAAAGTCTAGCATATGTCCATGTAGAAATAAAAATATTTCACCAGTGTCTGTAGAAAAATTTCAATCACCTAGTGATTCTCCTCGCCGGAAACTTACTAAGTTCTACTTCGTAGCGCAGCACTTTTGTGACTATCACAACTTTGAAAATAACTTCTGCGTAGATCCGGCAGCCATGTGCCTTGGCTCAGGGTAGCGGCACCTTGCTAGGCAAGTGCTTGTGTTGAAGTGAGCTACTGATGCCTGCGCCAGCCGGCTTTTATTCAAAACTGTCAGGGTCACACTGCATCAGCTGATATCTGGAAATCCTCATATCTTTTGTATCCCTGGTCCGATTTACTTGATACTAATTGCATTCTCTTTCATTTGGCCGTGCCAGTAATCTGATCCCAGTCTCAAGTATCTACACCATGGTTAACTATTTAATCCATAAATAGCCTCGACCTCTGCTATTACTCGCTACGTCACTTGACATGCTCTTAGCGGTATATTCTTTCCAATTGCTTCTGGAAGCAATGTAGCGCGATATTCAAATATCTCAACTTTCAAAAGCGGCTGTAGCCTTTCCCTTGATATCTAGGTGTCTGAATCTTGGAATACCCATTCCTAGAGTTGGGCACATCCACCCCACACCTAGCAAAAAATAAAAATTGAAAAATTTTTATTTTTCCTATTTACACATTAAATCATCTGGTTCTTGAATAATAGATCTTCAAATTCGATGCATTATAAGTTCCCACGATGTTACCAGTTCGTGTATTAGCGATTTCATAGCTTCCATTGTTATTTACTTCCACAATATTCAAAATCTTTAATTTCACCAGGTTTAATATCAAAAATATCGTGATACTCTTCCAAAATTTTCCCTAGCTCTGGGGACTCCTCCTCAGTGTAGACTTCTCTTCCTTCAGCTTCATGAAAAATCAGAGACCATTGAGCATCTCCCTCGATGTCTTCCTCTTCTTTTCCCTCGAAGTTAATCTCTTCGGTATTCTTGAATCTGATCGTCTCTGTCTTCATGTCTATCACTGCTTGATATTTCTGAATGGACTCCACTAACAACAAAAGAAGTTCAAAATATAATCGCAAGCATAAAGAAAAGCAAAGCTGCTGGACCAGACAACATATTCGGTGAATACATAAAAGACACGGCACACCTTCTATTACCAATATGGACGAAATTATATAATAAATGCATCGAGACGGCATCAATACCAGAGAGATGGAGACAGTCTACCATAAAAGTTCTATATAAAGGCAAAGGTGACCCATATGATACAAATATGTACAGAGGCATCGCACTGGAGAACATTCCGTTCAAGATATTCACTAAATTAATAACAGAAAGAATCACAGAAGAAATAGATGTACAACTACCAGAAACACAATTTGGATTCAGGAAAGGAAGGTCAACTCTTACTGCAATAAAACTATTATTAAATAACATTTGGCAAGTCATGGAAAGAAAAGAAAAATTTTACGCAGTATTTATAGACTTCACAAAAGCATTTGATCGCATAAACCGCAATCTTGTGAAACTGAAGCTGGAAAAAGCTCTAGATAGAGATAATGTATGGACAAGAATTATACATACGGTACTGCATTGGAACAACATAAGAATCTCGGATAATATATCACTCTCTGATCCGATAATTCAAACGAATGGAGTACTACAGGGTGACCCAATCAGCCCTTTGCTCTTCATCCTAGCAGCGGAAGACATAATGAGAATAACTCAAAAGACAGATATTGTATCATATGCGTACGCTGATGACATTGTGATCGGATCACATAACATCATAAAACTACAAAACATTCTAAAAGACATGGAGGAATGGTGCACTGAATATAATTTTGACATCAACACATCTAAGACACAAATGATGGTGTTTCGACAAGGAGGAAAGGTACCGACCGGAACAGAAATTTTCATACAGGAAAAAAGAATAAATATAGTAAAAGAATTCAAATACCTAGGCATCACTCTACAAACAAGTGCAAAATGCTTTACAAAACATGTGACAGAAAAAATTACACAAGCGGTTCGGGCGATGCACGATATAAGATATATAAGAACACTCAACCTCGAGACAGCAATGGCATTATTTAAAAATAAAATAATGCCAATATTGACATACGGAATAGAAATCATATGGCCTTTCCTCACTGAAAAGAATCTATCATCACTTGAAAGTGTTAAAGCATTATACATTAAAAAAGCTATTGGAGTTTCCAAGACGACCAAATCTCGGCTAGTCTACCTCCTCGCGCGAGAAACATTCCTAATTGAAGACTTTAGAACGCTTCTAGTATTACCTAGCACAATAGGTGCGGAAAACCTATTAACGACTCTCAGAAGGAAGAGAGAAGAAATCCCACTGGAATTTTATGGAACGGGGGCCATGGTTGACCGGGCGTGGACATCTGCTAGCTTTGAGATGAGGCACATGTTCACACGCCTGGCAGTTCATGGTTTTCACCATTTGATTTGTACAAACAAAGCATACCATGATCCGGATGACACATGTGTATGTCAACTATGCGGACACACATGTGAACGCTACCATATTGAAAAATGCAGCAAAAGAATAAAGTCCATAAAAGACTATGCTACCCAAGGCGCAGGTGCGCAAACATAGTGTATTTACATGTATTTAATGGCTGTTTAGCTGTAATAAAAGTATTATTATATTTCTGAATGAAATCCGCTCCCAATATCATGTCAAAAGCCATGTCCTTCATTACTACAAACACATGTCGGAAATAATGTCCTCCAATCGTAATACATAAGTATAATTGTGTTTTACACAGAGATATTTTATTGGGTATTATTCCTTGGATCTTAATTCCTGATACTGGAATCTCCTCTAAATTCTCTTTGAGCTTCCACAGAATATAAAGCTTCTCACTCACCAGACAAAGCATAGCCCCAGTATCAATCAAAGTATCGACAGGCATACCGAATACTTCGCATGATATGATTGGCATTCTAATTCTTGTACCCATTTCTTTCCGTTCGTCATTCTGTTGAATTAAATCATCATCCTCTGCTTGCCATTTAATAATTCTGGAAGTGAAAGTGTTCAAAATTCTATCTTCTACTGTGAATTCGAAGTTTTTTTTTCGTTTCCATTCCCCCGGGATTGTTGTGTTCCCGATGGACCTGGTTCATAGGGCCTCTGCTCCAAAAACTGCAAGTTATCTTGGTGTCTTGCTTCCAAGTTCTTCCTCGTCTCCTTGTTAAACTCTTCATTGGACTGACGAGTATCCACATTCCCTCTGTTATTGTAGTTGTTTCTACCATAGTATCTTCTTTCCTGGTACCTTCCTTGATTATCCCGTGGCCTTCTCCATCGAGTATTATATCGATTTCCACCATCCGGTCTCGCATAAGGCTTGTAACTGTATTTGTTACTGTACTGATTCCATCCTCTTTTATTGGGATCTTCCCTCGGCGTTTTCTCTTCTCGCCCCTCTCGAATCTCTCGAGGTGTTTGAGAACAACTATCAGCCATAACAGCGTACACAGCGTTGTTATTCTTTCCTCCCTTCTGATGGAAGAATTGAGCGTTCGTATGATCGAGCTTCTGCAATACCTCGTCAAATTGCTCCATATTATAGATGTCAGCAGCGATCAAAGTCCTTTGGACGTCTGCTGGAAACTGACGTATTAATGCAGTAATCAATTTGTTATCTGGCATCGGCGGATCTAAATGTTGCAGTTTAGAAATCTGTCCAGAAAAGTACGTAGAGTATCGAGCAGGTTGTGACGTCGAGAATCTCTTCGAATATAATTCTGCTCTGACTTGCTGTTGGGTTTCCGGGGACCAAAACGTTTTCAATAACCCAAGAGAAAACTCCTCAAAAGTGGTTAGAGTGGATCTAAAAGCTCTAAACCAAAGAAGTGCAGGACCTTCCAAAAATTTCCCTATCACTCGGATCTGTCTTTCTTTAGGGATCTTGGAATCTTTCAGGTAATCCCCTGCTTCTCTCAAAAATTCCACGGGTGTCACAGAATCTCGCCCTGAAAATTTAGAAGGCTTATCCTCTACATTCTTGAATACAGTTATGGGGTTGGATTGAAATACTGTCCTGGCCTCATCCTGTCTTTGACTATCCGTTTCTCTAGCTGCTCCTAGATTTATCTGTATCTGTTCTTTTCCCCTTACACTTGGCATTTTCAACAGATGGTCAGACTGTTTCTCGTCCTTGATTTGGGTTTTCATAGCCTCAAGTTCCTTATGGTTTTCTTCTGCCATTTTCTTAATTGCTTCAGTTTCTTTACAATTCTCCTTGACATCAGTGGATATCTGGTTCATAACAGCCTCGTGACTTTTCAATGACCCTGTCATATCTGATATGTCCTTCTGAGTTGCTTGGATATCTTTGGAAATTACTTGAATATGGGATGACAAAGATTCCCTAATCTCCTTGATTATCTCTTGGTTCTCCAACTTGAGTGTGTCTTTAATTTCATTGACAACTGTGGTTTTAATTTCAGTTTGCAATTCATTAATCACACCTTCTCTTATTTCTCCCATTACAAGTTCTTTGAATTGTTCTGTCAACCGTTGAACAACTAGAATTCCCATCTCATTACTCTCCTTCTTCACTCTGACTTCTAGGTTGATCATGTCTTCACCAACTTTCCTAAGACCATGTTCTATCCTATCAGCTAAGCTTTGAGATCTAAGATCGGCATCGCGAAATTTATCGTCCATTAAACTTGCGTTAGTAGCTAATGAAGTTTCGAGCTCATGTGTTTTTTCGCATAATTTATTCATCTTACTTTCAAGTGATATTTTCAAAATTTCAGAATTCTCTTTAAATTTACTTTCCATAGAATTAAATTTACTATTTAAATTTTCCTTCAAATTACCTTTTAAAGAATCAGAACTTTCTTTAAGTTTATTTTCTAAAGAATCAGAATTTTCTTTAAGTTTATTTTCTAAAGAATCAGAATTTTCTTTAAGTTTATCGTTTAAACTTTCTTTAATTTTATCAGAATTTTCTTTAAGTTTCCTTTCCAAAGCCTCAGTATTTTCTTTCATAATGGCTGCTACACGCAGTCCAGCTTCTTTTGAACTTTCCTCCAAACTCCTCATCATCCTCATCATTTCTTCCATAATTTTCAATTATTATTCAAAACTTAGGGGTATACAATATTGGCAAACACAAGCTTATAACTAGAACAAGAAATATGAATAGCTAATTGGAACACTCTAATAAAATGAGATTTGTCCTACTGTCGACGTGATGGAAAAACAAAAATTCTCTACTTTTACGAATTACATTTACCACAATATCACAAGAAAAATATGCAAGTTCTCAAATATTCTCCACCTGGATTCTAATAATGCGTATGTCCAGTCATCGAACGTTTACTACTGAATTTACTTGACGCCCTAATGGTTAAGCCATTATCAAAAATAATCAAACCCATTCTAATTATCAATCCAGTTAAATTTTTAATTTTCCCCACTAATTGGGTTTCCTACTAATTTATTCATCCAAACCAGACATTTCTCAACTCCCAAAATATTTAAAAAAAAATTATCACAATTTAAATCGGCATGCGATTGACCATGCCTAACTCGAGACCCACGTTCGAAGCCATTTCTCTCTCTATCTTATTTTATGTGCCCGTTTAGACCGGAGTCCGCACGACCACATATGCATTTTACCAATAATCAGTCAGCACGAGAGTCAAAATATCCCGGAGCGCCAGATGGGTTAAAGCTAATCGCAAAAACGACATCAAATGAAAAAAATGCTTTACTGATTTTTGGCTCAATGCAACAATAAGGATAGAAGGAGATTCAACTGGGTATAATACATCACGTAAAATTATCTCAGTTTATTTTGAATTTAAAATTGACTGCAAAGATGTTCAAAGCAGCATCACTCACGTGTGGCGACCCACACTCCTATTTACACAATATACAGAAATTTTCCAAACACATTTGACAATTATTTTTTTGGAAACACAAGTCTGATTAATAGTCCTGTAGACTGTGTTCCAAAATTATTTATGATTAAATCCAGTTCAAATTTAATTGTCTCTACTGGAAATATCGTAGTTCACTGTTCGAATTTTTACATAATATTAACACTCGTAGAATAAATGTTCATAGAATTTTAACTTTCACTTATTTTTCCAGTTTCAAAAATATATTGTCGAAAAATATTATTATTCTGAATCAACACAAATTATTTACACATATTAATAACAACATCTGAAAAGTATCTGACCCTTGAGCATAGCATCGAAGAACTGTGCGAAGCACAACAAAAATTAATTGTTCTTCTGACATTAAACATTCGAGAAGTGACTCGATTATGAACTTCAAGTTCCTAACAAAATACATGATTTCTGAATCATCAACTTGATCAATAAATTGTTGAACCATTCAACTATTCAATTTTCCACTTGGAATCATTATTATAAAAAATATTTATATTCATGGCCATTTTTAGTAATTTTTACAACTTGCAATTCTTCGACAGAATGCGGAAATAAGAATTGTAGCTTCATAATAAATTCATTTAGTTCATGGCACTAGGATTGAAAATATCCTTCAAATTATTCGTGGTTAAAGAATTATTTTTAATTGGCAGTGGCCCATTCTATTATTTGTGTAAGAACACAATATTCCAACAACAACGGCAAAGGTTTTCCTCTGTAGAAGAATAAACTACTATCATGACAAATCCGGGTTCTAGCAAAATCAAAGTCTAAATGGAATTCGTAAACAAGGTTGAAATAAGAACTGATGGTTTTAAGAAATAACCTTCGGGTCATTCATACGACGAAATGTGTAGTTCCAATACTCCTTCTATAAACCTGAGCCATCGAACCTGCTATTTGATTGCTGCTCGAAAAAGAACCTTCATTCCTGCGACTTAAACATGCGCACCTGGAAATGGCATTTCAACTACTCCACACATATAAATTTTCTTCCCAAAATTTAGACAATAAATCAAGCCTCTGCTTGTTATCAACACTGGAAGATTAATAAACTTACAAGTTTATTTTATTTTACCATTCAGTTCAACCCGTGAATTTACCATACTTATGAAAATCTTTATTTCACTTTCGAGTGTATTTACGTCATGATTTTATATAAATACAAAAATATCCTATTTGATACAAATATCATTTGCTTCCCGTTTCATGCCTCTCCGTGTTATCTGAAAAATATACTTTGCTCATTGCAAATATCAACTGTTCGACCAGAAGTGAAATGTTGGTTGAATGCGGGCTTGCGCTAACCACTCTCCTTCGGAAAATCACCTGTTCCAAACTAGAAATGAGTAAACTACTTCATAGGCTCTCTCTCAATACATATGATTATTATAAAATATAATATCCAAAAATTATTTAGAAAAATTATGAAAATTATTATTATTATTATTATTAGTGGATTATTATTATTATCATTAGTTATATTATTTTAATTATTATTTCATTATGTGAGAATCCACATGTTCGAATCTTCGAATATGGAAAAAATATCCATTCCTCAACAAAAAAAATAACTCAACCTTTACATCGACGGTTTTCCGTGATCTCCCTAAAATATGAAATATTCAAATAAATGCTCGAAATGCTCGGTCATCGATTCTAAACTGTTCTGAGTGCTGAAAATACTCAGAATAACTCTAACAAGTCTTGCGTAAATCATTGCAAGATTTAAATACGAAGAAAAAAAATGTGTTGGTCATCTGCAGAAAAATAGTATGTTCCAATTAGCTAGGCATAATATAATTCAAATGTGGCTTACATTTCTTGATGGTCTTGAAGCGTAGTAAACCTGGTCTGTACCAGATTTATCCATAGACATGCCCTATCGGACAAGCATGTATAATCCTTGTATCGGCCGCCATTATATACCCACAATCCGTCTAGTAAGACATAGTGGTAGTATCTCTTGACGTTTGAAGTAACTGTTGTTCCATTTTAATATGGGCTTCTATTAAAGCCATAACAGTTTGCTTAAATGGGGTCAGATCTAAGTGATCTATTCTTAGATATGTCAGTTGTAACGTAACTCACGGTAATCTTTTCAGTACAAGAAAACACTGACAGTCTAACCAATCAACGGCTGTTCTGAAGATCGTTCCCTGGGCATGGCTTCACACCATCTACCATGCGCGAAGCAACATGTAGTTTCCCTGCGTTGGCTAATGAACACCACCGTGATAGACTGGTCTTCAATGTACTGATAGATCGGAGTGGTTAACTAGTTACAAATATGAAAACTGACTGAAATGGACTTAAATATCCAAGTATTAGGTTATTACTGGACTGTGACAAAGTACTAATTCTAGACAAAATCTAGCATATGTCCATGTAGAAATAAAAATATTTCACCAGTGTCTGTAGAAAAATTTCAATCACCTAGTGATTCTCCTCGCCGGAAACTTACTAAGTTCCACTTCGTAGCGCAGCAGTTTTGTGACTATCACAACTTGGAAAATAACTTCTGCGTAGATCCGGCAACCATGTGCCTTGGCTCAGCGTAGCGGCACCTTGCTAGGCAAGTGCTTGTGTTGAAGTGAGCTACTGATGCCTGCGCCAGCCGGCTTTTATTCAAAACTGTCAGGGTCACGCTGCATCAGCTGATATCTGGAAATCCTCATATCTCTTGTATCCCTGGTCCGATTTACTTGATACTAATTGCATTCTCTTTCATTTGGCCGTGCCAGTAATATGACCCCAGTCTCAAGTCTCTACACCATGGTTAACTATTTAATCCATAAATAGCCTCGACCTCTGCTATTACTCGCTACGTCACTTGACATGCTCTTAGCGGTATATTCTTTCCAATTGCTTCTGGAAGCATTGTAGCGCGATATTCAAATATCTCAACTTTCAAAAGCGGCTGTAGCCTTTCCCTTGATATCTAGGTGTCTGAATCTTGGAATACCCATTCCTAGAGTTGGGCACAGTACTGTTTGAGCAACTTTACATGATGAAATGTTTGTCAATGAACCCGCCTATAATGCTAGCCGTTACGCCACGAGGTGCACTGTTTGAGCAACAATACAACATGAAGTGTTTGACAATGAACACACCAAGAATGCTAGCCGTTACGCCACGAGGTGTACTGTTTGAGCAACTATACAACATGAAGTGTCTGTCAATGAACCCGCCTAGAATTCTAGCCGTTACGCCTCGAGGTGCACTGTTTGAGCAACTATACAACATGAAGTGTTTGACAATGAACCCACCAAGAATGCTATCCGTTACGCCACGAGGTGTACTGTGTGAGCAACTATACAACATGAAGTGTTTGACAATGAACCCACCAAGAATGTTAGCCGTTACGCCACGAGGTGTACCGTTTGAGCAACTATACATGATGAAGTGTTTGTCATTGAACCCACCAAGAATGCTATCCGTTACGCCACGAGGTGTACTGTGTGAGCAACTATACAACTTGAAGTGTTTGACAATGAACCCACCAAGAATGTTAGCCGTTACGCCACGAGGTGTACTGTTTGAGCAACTATACAACATGAAGTGTTTGACAATGAACCCGCAAAGAATGCTAGCCGTTACGCCACGAGGTGTACTGTTTGAGCAACTATACAACAGGAAGTGTCTGTCAATGAACCCGCCTAGAATTCTAGCCGTTACGCCACGAGGTGCACTGTTTGAGCAACTATACAACATGAAGTGTTTGACAATGATCCCACCAAGAATGCTAGCCGTTACGCCACGAGGTGTACTGTTTGAGCAACTATACAACATGAAGTGTCTGTCAATGAACCCGCCTAGAATTCTAGCCGTTACGCCTCGAGGTGCACTGTTTGAGCAACTATACAACATGAAGTGTTTGACAATGAACCCACCAAGAATGCTATCCGTTACGCCACGAGGTGTACTGTGTGAGCAACTATACAGCATGAAGTGTTTGACAATGAACCCACCAAGAATGTTAGCCGTTACGCCACGAGGTGTACTGTTTGAGCAACTATACAACATGAAGTGTTTGACAATGAACCCGCCAAGAATGCTAGCCGTTACGCCACGAGGTGTAGTGTTTGAGCAACTATACAACATGTAGTGTTTGACAATGAACCCACCAAGAATGCTAGCCTTTACGCCACGAGGTGTACTGTTTGAGCAACTATACATCATGAAGTGTTTGACAATGAACGAACCATGAATGCTAGCCGTTACGCCACGGGGTGTACTGTTTGAGCAACTATACAACATGCAGTGTTTGACAATGAACCCACCAAGAATGCTAGCCGTTACGCCACGAGGTGTACAGTGTGAGCAACTGTACAACATGAAGTGTTTGACAATGAACTCACCAAGAATGCTAGTCGTTACGCCACGAGGTGTACTGTTCGAGCAACTGTACAACATGAAGTGTTTGACAATGAACCCACCAAGAATGCTAGCCGTTACTCCACGAGGTGACTGTTTGAGCAACTATACAACATGAAGTGTTTGACAATGAACCCACCAAGAATGCTAGTCGTTACGCCACGAGGTGTACTGTTTGAGCAACTATACAACATGAAGTGTTTGACAATGAACCCACCAAGAATGCTAGCCGTTACGCCACGAGGTGTACAGTGTGAACAACAATACAACATGAA
Source organism: Meconema thalassinum (assembly GCA_946902985.2). Taxonomy (NCBI): domain Eukaryota; kingdom Metazoa; phylum Arthropoda; class Insecta; order Orthoptera; family Tettigoniidae; genus Meconema; species Meconema thalassinum. The sequence continues at coordinate 447,501,040 of OX336394.1, read as the reverse complement.
GTGTTTGACAATGAACCCACCAAGAATGCTAGTCGTTACGCCAAGAGGTGTACTGTTTGAGCAACTATCCATTATGAAGTGTTTGTCAATGAACCCACCAGGAATGCTAGCCGTTACGCCACGAGGTGTACAGTGTGAGCAACAATACAACATGATGTGTTTGACAATGAACCCACCAAGATAGCTAGCCGTTACGCCACGAGGTGTACTGTTTGAGCAACTGTACAACATAAAGTGTTTGACAATGAACCCACCAAGAATGCTAGTCGTTACGCCACGAGGTGTATTGTTTGAGCAACTATACAACATGAAGTGTTTGTCAATGGACCCACCAAGAATGTTAGTCGTTACGCCACGAGGTGTACTGTTTGAGCAACTATACAACATGAAGTGTTTGACAATGAACCCGCCAAGAATGCTAGCCGTTACGCCACGAGGTGTAGTGTTTGAGCTACTATACAACATGTAGTGTTTGACAATGAACCCACCGAGAATGCTAGCCGTTACTCCACGAGGTGTAGTGTTTGAGCAACTATACAACATGTAGTGTTTGACACTGAACCCGCCAAGATTGCTAGCCGTTACGCCACGAGGTGTAATGTTTGAGCAACTATACAACACGAAGTGTTTGACCATGAGCCCACCAAGAATGCTAGCCGTTACCGCTCGAGGTGTACTCTTTGAGCAACTATACAACATGAAGTGTTTGTCAATGAACCCACCAAGAATGCTATCCGTTACGCCACGAGGTGTACTGTGTGAGCAACTATACAACATGAAGTGTTTGACAATGAATCCACCAAGAATGTTAGCCGTTACGCCACGAGGTGTACTGTTTGAGCAACTAAACAACATGAAGAGTTTGACAATGAACCCGCCAAGAATGCTAGCCGTTACGCCACGAGGTGTAGTGTTTGAGCTACTATACAACATGTAGTGTTTGACAATGTACCCACCGAGAATGCTAGCCGTTACTCCACGAGGTGTAGTGTTTGAGCAACTATACAACATGTAGTGTTTGACAATGAACCCGCCAAGATTGCTAGCCGTTACGCCACGAGGTGTAATAGTTGAGCAACTATACAACATAAACTGTTTGACAATGAACCCACCAAGAATGCTAGCCGTTACGCCACGAGGTGTACTCTTTGAGCAACTATACAACATGAAGTGTTTGACAATGAACCCATCAAGAATGCTAGCCGTTACGCCACGAGGTGTGCTGTTTGAGCAACTATACAACATGAAGTGTTTGACAATGAACCCATCAAGAATGCTAGCCGTTACGCCACGAGGTGTACTGTTTGAGCATCTATACAACATGAAGTGTTTGACAATGAACCCATCAAGAATGCTAGCCGTTAGGCCACGAAGTGTACTGTTTGAGCAACTATACAACATGAAGTGTTTGACAATGATCCCTCCAAGAATGCTAGCCGTTACGCCACGAGGTGTACTGTTTGAGCAACAGTAGTGCTAGGACTGGGTTTCTGTCTACTAACTTATTGAACCCTCCTCGTATTTGCCTCGAACCTGATATCTCGCTAACCAATCATGGGATTTGAACATACAGGGTGTCCTAGCACTCGTAGTGACGCCCCCTGCTTTCCTATAGCCTCTTTATTTAATTAAAAGAGGAAAACTAAAAGGTCATCTGGTTTTAATATCTCGCGAACCAATCATGGCATTAATACATATGGGGTGTCCTAGCACTTGTAGTAATGCCCCCTCTTTTCCTATAGCTTGTGTTATTTAATTGAAGGACCAGAACTAATAGGTCATTCGCTTTGAATATTTCCTAAACCCATTGTTGGATTTGAGCATATGGGGTGTTCTAGGAATCTTGGTGAACCCCCCTTTCTTATGGACGTTTTATGTCCACTCCAAAATAGTGCTAGGTTGTAGGTTCTGCTCAACTTGGGAAGTTGTGAGCCCATGCGACCTTGGAATGGAAGGAGTCATGCTAGGAGGGCTTGCTTGGATTCGTTTTTTCGTCTGGTTGCGCTCTTTACGGGAATGTAGGTGTCGAAAAGCTGAACATAGGGTTTTGGGTCTAAAAATGCGTTTTTCACATTTTTGCTACTTTTTGGAAAACAGAAAAAGTGATGATGACGTGCGTGATAGTATTTTCTCGTTTCGTTGCGCTCTTTACGGGAATGTAGGTGTCGAAAAGGTAAAAAAAGCTGGAAACACGGTTTTTTGATGGAAAATGGGTTTTTGTGATTTTCCCTAATATTGCGAAAACTGAAAATGTGAGGATGACGCGCGTGATAGTATTTTTCGTCTCGTTGTGCTCTTTACGGGAATGTAGGTGTCGAAAAGGTAAAAAAACTGGAAACATGTTTTTTATGGAAAATGGGTTTTTGTGATTTTCCCTAATATTGGATAAACTGAAAACGTGATGATGACGTGTGTGATAGTATTTTTTTTCGTCTCTTTATTCTCTTTACGATGATATATGTATGGAAAAGGTAAAATGCTGGAAACATGGTTTTCTTATGGAAAAGGTATTTTTGTTCATCTTCGAGTTATTTGGAAATCGAATTAGGCGATTTTTATGACGGGCATGTTGATGTATTTGTGTCGTTGTTCTCTTTACGGAGATGTAGGTGTGGAAAAGCTGAAATCATGGTTTCCGTCATTGAGGAAAACGGGGAAAAAGTAAGAAACCAGATTTGAAGTCACGTTATGTTAAACGCTATGATGTTGGTAAAACACTTATGCATTATTATTATTATTATTATTTGACAAGGCTTGACTGGGACTCACATGCAGAGAGAGAACTTGCTTGATGAAATGAGAATTGAAAGTATTGAGGCTGACCCACGGCCAGCCAGACAAAACAAGGGGTCTTATCATCGTACGTGCCTCTCAGCAGAGAGATAAGAGGCAGGTGTCATTATACAGTGTGCAGCTTTATACTGTGTACGTCATAGCCTTGGTTCATTATGGACTCATCATGCAACACAAAGTTTGAAACGATGGGTGGGTGTATAAGATCCTGAAAAAAGATTGGCATGGGGCTTGAACAAAGAGGTTAATGGACATGTAATAAATAAAAGGGTGGGATTATTGAAAGGTCATGTGGTACATCTTTTTGGAAATGGATTTTTTCTAAATAACTTAATAAATAAATAAATGGGATTTTATTACAAAAAATTATGTTTATTGACCCATAAATTATACGTGGAAGGAAACCCTAACCACTTCACAAAATATTTTGCACCATTGACTTAAATTACTCGTTCAATGAGATAATCGTTGGGATATAATATTTTTTGCACTTCTTCATTATAGAATCGTCCCTGAATGGGTTGACTGCTCTTATCTTCTAAGAGATACGTCACTGGTTGACCTAGCTTGACTTGGCGAATTTTAAAAATTTCTGTCGACCTTTGTGGAGTATACGATTTTGAATACACACTTCTATGTTTACTGATGCGAACAAAATCTCCAATTTTAAGGCGATGTCGCCTTGGGTCTACCCTTTTTATAGGGTTAAACAGTCTATTGAGTCTGGGTAGTTTCTTGGTGACGAGGCGAGGTTTCATGCCGATGGTGGAATGAATGGTGTTGTTGTAGCGTGACACAAGTTGAGGTAACCAGTCTATCCATCGATAGGAACCATGTATTGTAAACTCTTTCCACATATAACTTTGTAATGTTCGATTGAAGCGTTCAACTACGCTAGCTTTGAGATTGCTATAGGTGGTATAATGGTGAATATCCTTAGATTTGAGAAAACTGGAGAAATCCTTGTTGGAAAATTCTTTCCCCTGGTCGGTTTGTAACAAGTGAGGTTGACGTTTTGATTGTTCAATAATATTTTGAAAGGCCTTTGTGACTAAGACACCAGTTTTATTTTTTACTGGTTGAACAAAAGCCATTTTGGAATAGACATCAATGACGGTCAACATATAGCGTACACCGTCGTTAACGTTAGAATAAGGTATCATTTCAGCCAGGTCTGCCTGCCAAAGTTCATCGATTCCTTTGGAAATGACACGACGACGTTCATAAATGCGTCGGGCTGGTTTATGCAATTCATGAGCAATGCCCACTTTGATGGGGGATGGCTTATAAGATAATTTTAGCATCTCGGAGTTGTTGTTCAATGTGGGCGATTTCTGCCTCATGTCCAGTGTGACCAGCTTGTTTTGATGCATGAAGCAAGTATAAGCGCTCTACTAACTGATTGGGATTATTCCAAAAGGTTATATCTAGGTAGGGTTTTAATTTCTTAAACCTTACACCAGAGGCAGAGTGATGTTTTTGCTTACCAAAGATGTTTGCAATGATGGTTTTATATTTTTGGGATATATTGGCATTGACCTGCTGAGAGGATTTATAGTTTCTTTTGTGAGCGTTGGTGTCTAATAAAATGGATTTATATTTAGCAAGGTCCTCGGACGTAAATTCTTGTGTCGAGGGGGTGCGAGAAAATAGCAGCTTTAACAGACCTGGTGTTAATTTATAGTTGATATTTTTAATGACAGCTTTCGTACGAGCAAATTTAATGGATGAATCCCCAATTTTAAAACTATCATTCTCATAGCGAACACCATACGTGGTATCTGTCTTTCCAATAAATAGAAGGATCAGATACGGTTCCAGGGTTGCCCCATAATGTTCGATTAAAATGTTTTTGAGTTGAGCATTATTTTGAGGGGTTGCCAAGAGTTGTGAAAACGGAGAGGATGTGGAGGAAGATGGTGTTGCCACTATGACGGAAGATTTTTGTTTTGTTTTTAGAAACTGTTGAAGGGGTGAGGATTTTTTTCTTTCAGGACTAAATACGCTTTCGCTTTCACTTTGTTCATGTTGTTCTTCTTCTTCCTGTTCTTGATTTTCTTGTTCACTAACATTAGAGGAGGAGGAGGAGGAGAAGGAAGAGGAGGATTTTACCTCTCGTGTGGAATCTGTTTGAGTAAATTTTGAACTTGTTAAGGGTTTGGTTTGAGAGGTAGCAGCAGCAGCAGTAGCAGCAGAAGCATTAGGTTTGAACCTCATGGGATCAACCGATGATGGAACATGTTTTATCATGGGTAAAGGATTGGCGTTTTTTAAACGTTGCAATTCACGAAATTTATGTCAAATCGTATTTCGTGCCTCAATAATACGCTGCATGATTTGACCATGTTTCTTGTACCCTATGGCGTTCGCCATGGTGAAGGTAATGACACAAAAACAGGAAATGTCCAACCCTGGGTCTTTTTAAACAGAAATAAAATGATCAAAACCCAAGCGATAACGTCCCTCACATCGTTCACTCTGTTTATGTATGACCAAACAGGCATGGGGATGATGGTTCCAACACGAAGCACACAATTGCGTGAAAGCTGTAAAGGACATATCTGGATTCACATGATCTTGAAAAATATGATAGAGATTTCTAGAGTCTTGGCGGAAGAGAACGATGAGATTGGCATTGTCACGAATCAACTGTTTGGGGATTTTGGAATAGGTTTGAGCCAGATAAAAACAATCCACTTGTTTATGGCGTCCCATACTAAAATACTCTTTAATAATAGCCTGTCGTTGAGTGGCAATATCATCAAAAATTATAATGGAATCTGGTTGAATGCGGTCTGGTTGAATGACATCTTGAGGTGAGGTGAAAGTAAAATAGCCCATGGCTTCTTTATTTAACGAAGACGTAATTTGTTCCAAATACACGTACAGAGGCTGGTACAAGGATTTGGCAAAAATATAAATATTTTGAAATCGTAGGCCATGAGGCGCGGTAATAATGTTCAGCAAAACATTGGTCTTTCCACAACCCGAAAGCCTTACCATAATACATCGAACGGTAGATGGGAATAGGGTGCCTTGACGTTTAGGTTCGCACACGGACAGTGATAGCTCTGAAACTAAATCATAGACGGGCAAAGCATGGGGTTGTTTCATTAATTCCATTGTGTCGATGACTGAGTTTTTTTTTCATGTGTGTATAAGGTTTATATGTATATATATATAGACAAGTGGTGAGTAGGATAGGTTAGTCAACGTCTATCACCATGGACGTGTTTGGGCGAGCTCGTGTAACCATGGCCACGGCCGCCTCTTTGTCAAAACAGTCTCGAGAGGTGGCAACAAAAAGCTATGTCGATCGCAAAGTGCAAAGTGTCTATCGCATGGCCCCGAGACTAACCGTTGAGGGCTATTCAGCCAATCATCATCGTATTATTGATGTGCAAGAGCCTCGAGTCGAAAATGATGTCTGCACGAAACGATATGTGACCCATCAAATGAAAAGGCTTTATAAATTTGTCCCATCTGTATTTTTAGTGTACCTGTCAAATCAAAAACTGGACAATGACAGAAACCACTCCCCACCACCTCTGGTGAATGATGATCATACATATATGCTAGCGTCCGGTTTAAGTCATTATCGATTGCATTATGATGGTGTAATTCATATTAAATATGCCATGCCTGATGAGAAACATTTAAAAATACAACTAAATGGTGATACAGTGTTGGCCCGCAACCATCAAAGGGTAAATGTTGGAGATGAATTATCCTTTCATCTTATGCTTACGTTTGAGGAAAATGAAGCTGGGAAAACGGTGAATGATTTTCGGCTTTATATATTATTGGAATATACTGTTATGAAATAAGGTTCTCTACGTTAGTTGTTATCGAATGTTTGCTGTGAAAGGTTCACCAAGTGGCAGCATGGTGAAAAAAAGATATGCCATGAACATGAAAAAAACAAATCTCGAAAAGAGAAAAAAGCCAGGTCGGAAACGAAGTCGATCTGCCTCACACCCAGTGTTAAAACGTCAAAAAAAAACTAAAAAAATCTAAAAAGAGTGGCTATCGAAAAAGCTTTACAAGCGGTGCGATTGTCTACAGCTCCGAAATCGCAGCATCATGTATCGATGACAAGAAAAGAAAGAAAGAAAGAAAGAAAGAAAGAAAGAAAGAAAAAACGTGGGCGAGTCATTCCTGTTGCTAAGCGTGGAGGTTTTTTGCCGGCTTTATTTGCAGGGTTAGCAGCTTTGGGGTCCCTTTTGGGTTGTGCCAACGCTGTAGCGAAAACCATAAAAGCCGTCGAGCAAGGCAAGCAACAACTCAAAGAAAGCGAGCGACACAATAAAACGTTAGGAGTCATTGCAATGGGAGCTAGAAATGGCAATCCTTTAAAGCCAGTCTTTTATCCACAAGGTAGTGGCCTACCGGCTAAGAAAAAAAAATGTCCTTCTTCGATAAGCGCTTAGGCAACAGCCTCGTCATGCCATGACCCATGAAGAAGTGAAAAGCAATGCCAAACAACTAAAGATTTCTCATTTTCGAGGTGTATTTATGCGAAATGAATTACCCAAAGCACCATGGAAAGAAGAACGAGCCATGATGAATTTAGATGATGATGCAGGCCCAGGAACTCATTTTGTAGCCTATGTGAAATAAGGTTCCACAGTATGGTACTTTGACAGTTATGGAAATGTACCACCCCCGATCGAGTTGCTACTTTATTTGGGAAACCGGGTAAAGATATTCTATAATGTGAATCGTCAACAAACCTTTGACAGTCAAGAGTGTGGTCGTTTGAGTTTACATTTTTTATATAAGAGGTCGCGTTAAGCCAACAGTTTCATCATTATGAATGTCAACGCCAAGACCTTTACAGTGCACAGTCGCGGGCCTGAAGTGTCCCTGGATTTTTCTCCCCATTGAATTGCATCCCGAACAATCCTATGTGCTAGAATTAATTTCATTGGAAAGTTACAACAGAATTTACAATATTCAACTGGATATTAATGACAAATTTTATTATGATGATTATATGTTGAGACTACCCCCTGGTGGTTATACCATAGACGATGTGCATGAAGCCATTAGCGTGTCGATGATAAAACAATTTGGTGTCAAACCATTTGCAGATGGGACACACAAATTTGAACTTACAGCCAATACAATAACTCATCGCTGTCATATTTTCTCTACGTTTAACATTGACTTTGAAACACGAGTTCATTCTATTGGTCCTTTACTAGGATTTAAACCAAGAGTGTTGGCAGCTCACCAACCCCATGATTCAGATTATCCAGTGAAATTCATCGAGGACCATCACATTTCTGTGACTTGCAATATTATTAGAGTCGTATTTACGAATCAAGAACGAAGCCATTCCCTGTATGATTTTATTGTCACCTCTCCTTGCGGCCATATTATTCGTGAAACCCCTTCAGTGGTTCTATATCATCCTGTGTGTGTCAGTGATATTAGTAATATTACCTTACGCTTGGTGAATAGAAACCAACAACTGATTGCTTTGGACGCAAACACCGCTGTGACCTACAAGTTGGTTTTAATGACGCTATGAAATTTATCTATAAAGCAACAACAACGTCTACGAGGTCGGTTAGTTGCCCGCCGTGTATGAAACGGTTGACACGAGTAAACCGACAACGCTTACAACGCATTGGTTATACGCTACACCCCAATCATGAACAAAGAGCTGTTGCAAGTGTTAAATCCCATACAAGTGGAAGATGGCGTCGTGCGCATTGATATGCATTCCTATCAACCTCAAGCAACAGGACTGAATAACAATGACGAGATTCAATTCATCATTAACAATCAAGATATTTTTACTTTACTTCATGAAAGTGTCCTTCAAATTGAGGGTAAATTGATGAAAGCAGATGGCAGCACACCCACAACGTCTGCGTTGGCGAATCATGGTTTGGCTTTTCTGTTTTCTGAAGTACGTTATGTGATAAATGATATTGTCATAGATATGACTAGAAATGTGGGCATGACTAGTCTTATGAAATTATATCCATCCTATAGCGAGGAGGAAAGTAAAACGCTTTCTATGGCAGGATGGTGTCCCAACAGTAGCAATGACTGGCTAGTTCATACCGATGGCACTTTTACAGGCTTCCTACACTTAAAATTACTCCTTGGCTTTGCCGAAGATCACAAGCGTATTATTTTATACGCGAGACAAAGTTTGTATCTGGTGAGAGACTGCAATGATTATAATGCACTGAAAGGAGCCTCTGACCAAGTGATAGACTCAAAAATTCAACTGCTTCGTTTACTATGGAAAGTGCCCCATGTGACGCCATCGGATCGTAAAAAGCTAAGCATGTTAAATTTGGTGCAAAAAGATAAAGCCTTGCCTATCGCCTTTCGAAGTTGGTGTCTAAATGAATACCCCTTGCTACCTACCACAAACACACATAGTTGGAGTGTCAAATCGGCTCGCTCTACCGAGAGACCCCTCTATGTTATTATTGGTTTTCAAACCAATCGAAAATATAAACCAAGCAAAGATGTCACCTTGTTTGATCACATTCACTTGAGAAATATACGACTATTTTTAAATAATGTTTGCTTTCGCTATGAGGGGTTGGAACTCAATTTTTCAAGAAATAAGTTTGGTCCCCTTTATGACATGTTCGCTAACTTTCAATCGTCTTATTATGAAAAACAGGATTGTCCTATGTTGTCGCCACAAGGGTTTAAAGCAAAAGCACCACTGATTGTTTTCGACTGTTCGTATCTAGAAGAATCTATGAAAATCACCACCATTGATTTAAGGGTAGATTTTGAAACACAAGAAAATGTCCCAGACCATACCAGTGCCTACTGTTTGATTATTCCTGCTAGACAAGTGAAATATCATCCTTTGTCCAATTTAGTCACCAGCATGTAAGCCATCTGTGGTCGAGTGAAAAAAAAATATCATCATTCATAGGATTAATGATAAGCGTCTGCATGCACAGTATCTGTTGCGCTCTGGCACTGTGCACACATACAACAACAACAAACATCATGTGTCGCTCAATACGCAACAGCAACCATAACAACAACAACAACAACAACGTGACAGACAAACCATAGAATTTAAAATGTGAATTTAATCGTTTGAAAACTTTTGAAACATGGACAGTTCCCTTTATGGATTGTGGAGAATTGGCTGCGAGCGGATTTGATTCCTTAAAACGTGGGGATGTGGTCAAGTGTATTTTTTGCAACATTGAAATTGGAAACTGGGAAATAGGGGATCGACCCTTTAGCGATCATCAGCGATGGAGTCCATTCTGCCCTTACCTCAATCGCTATGATGTGGGCAATATTCCATGGAGTTTGAATTATCCTGTTATTGTACCAGACCCTACAAAACTAGGAGATACCTGTGGACCGTATGTGCAAACTATTCATTTGAATGCTGTTCCAAATTAAGTCAACAAACTTTTGTAATAAAAGTGTAAGTGTTTTTTATGTTATGAATAAAACCTCAAAAAATATTTAGCTGTTGTTCAATTCATTTGTTCCTTTTTTTCCTAAAGTCCTTTGACTTTGCCATGTTAAACCATGGCATGGATTAGTTGTTGATTAGACGTCAATGAGGTAACAAGTAAAAATAATAAAGCATGATGCGTACACCCATTGTGGATTGTCAGGGGTTTAAAATTGCAGACAAATTTATATTTAAGGAAGTCCCTTTTATCGATTGTAGTACGTTTTGGGTGTCTAACCCTATTCATTTGGTGTTTAAACCTCCCTATGCTTTCGAGTTGCTTAGTGAAAAAGATAAAAAACAGAGCCAATGGATTGAAAATCATTTGCAATTAGCATGGAACAAGGGTGATATTTCATACAAGTATCTTGACATCGTCATGAAAGCTCATTTGTTCTTGGCCAATGTCTTATTTGGTAAATGGAGTGAAAAACGCCAGTGGCTTCAACCTTTTCTACCCTCTCACTGTCAATGTATTGACCTTTTAGATCTGGGTAGTCCACCCCTGCAAACGCTCATGGACACTTGTCCTTGCGACAATATTCAGAATAAAGCCTTAGCGCATGCATGGCAATTGTTTCATTGGCTCACCACGAGTGCATGTTGGGAGTTGTTCAATAAAATTAAAACTGAAAGTGTATCGTCCAATGATAGCAGTGAGACGTGTACACGTGAGGTGATAACATCAACGTTATAATTATGGACGCCACTACAATCGACAAGGCTATTGGAAAGTTCTTTGTGTGCAAGAAAAAACTGATTAGCTTTACACAACATGAATTATTAGCACTACCTGAATCATTTATTTTTTATGTTGCTGCCAACGCTGTCAAAGAAATTTGGGAAAAGGCGCCTGCCGAGTGGACTAACGACTCTGTATTGAGTGAACTACAACCATGCAGTCATTTTTCCCATCACAAGCAATTAACCATGGCAAAAATACCTTCCATTCGACAGTGTGCCACATGTCAATTAATGAAATTATGTCATGGTCATAAAACTCAGTGTAAAGACATTGTTTCATCATTCCATGGCTGTCATGCGGAAAACAACCACCACCTACCATGCTCGTCAGCAACCGCCGACAAACAACAACAACAACAACAACAACAAAAAGAAGAAGAACAACAAAAAAGGTGTTTTTCACCGATTGAAACCTCTATGTCCCAGGTGTACTGGCCGTGGAATTATTGATAACATCATTAAAAACTTACCATTCGAAGCTCACTTACCTGCTTACAGCTTTTGCGGCCCTGGTACTCGTCTTGAAGATCGTTTGAGGAGAGGGGATATGGGAATCAATGCTTTGGATCATGCATGCCTTAATCACGATATATCCTATGAAAACAGTGATCCCACACTAAGACGCATTGCCGACAAAGTCTTGTTAAGCATTGCCAAGCAACGATTAACAGCTTCAGATGCCAGTCTATCAGAACGAATGGCAGCATTTACAGTGATTGGTGCTATGAAGAGCAAATTACTTTTATCTAGATATGGACTTTAACGTAATGAATTTATTTTAAAAAAATGTATAGTATCACTGTTATCATGACAAAAAATAAATAAAAAGACAAGAGTCCATGTTGTGTTTTTTTCCATTATTATTATTCACTCATAGTTTCATCATTATAATTATAAATAAAATGAATAAAATGACATAAATGGCAAGCAATAAAAAGGGACAGCAGTGCATCGTTATAAAAATTACTAATTGTAATAAATCTATTTTTCAATCACAAACAATAAAAAAAGGACAAAAGTCCATCATTTTAACTAATAGTTTCATCATTATTATAAAAAAGTATATATACATGGTAATATTGTACTAAACCTATTTTAAATCACAAACAATCAAAAAAAGGACAAAAGTCCATCATTATTCATCAATAGTAACATCATTATAATACTAATTAAAAATTGTATACAAATTGCTATAAATGCTATTTTAAATCACAAACAATAAAAAAGGACAAGAGTCCATTATTATTATTATTGTTCATATAGTAAGGCTCGCTTGTTGTTGATCTAACAACCCTTCACGCACTGCAACCACAGGTAAACCAAAATCATGTTTTAAAAGTACGTGATACTAGCGTATGAAATCTTTATCTACTCTTGAACGAGGTTTTTGTTAAACGCTTATTATTGAATAAAATAACATGTTATTAGAATTTAAAAAAACAAAGGTGTAGTGCAAAACCATGTCTGCAGTAAAGGCAATGTGACGTTAACTTTAAATTTATTTATTTATTTAGTAAATAGTTTATAATAGATTTCTTGTTAAAATATGTCTCTCGCACTTTTTATTTCTTACTTGTGGCTGCGGTGCATAAGGGAGTGCTGAATGAACACGCGAGCCTTAAGTGCATAACGTTTCAACTTATTAAAAAAAGTACTTAAGTACATGAAAAGTAAAAAAGGTAAACTAATTATAAACATGCATCATAGGCATGATTCTATTCACGTAGCCTAAGGCTAAAAAATCTCAAAGTCTAAATGTTCCGGCATAACTCAACAAAATTACAGTGTTTCGTCCTGGTGTGATACACATGTATCAAATACGTCTTGCAATGGCCTTCCCAGTGTGCACTAGACATTGTCTTGGTGAGGTGTGCTTTAACCAACTGAAGAGCCCAATTGCACACCGGGGCGAAACACTGTCATTTCGTTGAGTTATGCCGGAACATTTAGCACAATTTGTGTATACATATATAATGGCTCAACGGACAATACATATTTTTCTTCTGAAAATTATATATTCATGAGAGTTGCTAAAAACAAAAGGTTTCAAGTGTGCGCACATAGATAAGACACTCACTCGAAAATAACAAGGTCATTTACAAAGAAAATAATTAATCTACTGTATATTCATAGCTCACCTTTTTTTTTAAATATCGAAAGCGTCAAGGTAGTTAAAACCTGTTCACTCGATACACGTCTTCATTCTGAAACAATAATAAATACACGCCATAAATTTATAAATTTCCGTGAAATAAATGGCATACATTTAACAACAACATGTATAAAAGTAATGGAACAACATGTACTCACCATATAATGAATTATAATGCTTTCAGCAAATGTGCTCTTTGCCGTCACTGCCACTGTCACTGTCACTGTCTCTCTGTCTGCTTTCCCAGACTTAATGACGTATTTTTTAATCTGCAACAAACGAAATCCCAAAAAATACAATCAGTCACTAACTTACTTTTCATGCATACACAAAATAACAATAAAACCAATCATGTCATAATTAACAATAATGTACCTACCTTATTAAATGTATGGCCGCGGTTCACGTAATTTTTTACAAAGAGCTTATGACAATTGCATCCGTCGTCTTCAAAGGTGATCACAAGAATAATGAGCCTCTCTTACCCTCAGAACATATATGTCTCCTCAACAAAATGCAAAGTTTTACGCTTTACTTTTTTGTTCCTACGCGTAGGATGTCGTGGAGCGCACAAGTCAGAGTGATTCTCACAAGCTTTGCAAACTCTGCATAAGTGTGCGTGGGAATGCAATGATCAGCTTTTCGAAAGAGCTGTATGTCCTTCATCGCAATATCGAGTTACACGTCTGGGTCAGATAACAGCCACCTGCATGTGAACAACAGGCTGTTATCTCTCTGCTGCGAGGCACGTACGATGATAAGACCCCATGTCTTGTCTGGCTGGCCGTGGGTCAGCCTCAATGCTTTCAATTCTCATTTCATCAAGCAAGTTCTCTCTCTGCATGTGAGTCCCAGTCAAGCCTTGTCAAATAATAATAATAATAATAATAATAATAATAATGCATAAGTGTTTTACCAACATCATAGCGTTTAACATAACGTGACTTCAAATCTGGTTTCTTACTTTTTCCCCGTTTTCCTCAATGACGGAAACCATGATTTCAGCTTTTCCACACCTACATCTCCGTAAGGAGAACAACGACACAAATACATCAACATGCCCATCATAAAAATCGCCTAATTCGTTTTCCAAATAACTCGAAAATGAACAAAAACACCTTTTCCATAAGAAAACCATGTTTCCATCTTTTTACCTTTTCCATACCTATATCATCGTAAAGAGAATAGAGAGATGAAAAAAATACTATCACACACGTCATCATCACGTTTTCAGTTTTTCAAATATTAGGGAAAATCACAAAAAAAAACATTTTCCATAAAAATCATGTTTCTAGTTTTTTACCTTTTCGACACCTACATTCCCGTAAAGAGCACAACGAGACGAAGAAAAATACTATCACGCACGTCATCCTCACATTTTCAGATTTCGCAACATTAGGGAAAATCACAAAAACCCATTTTCCATCAAAAAACCGTGTTTCCAGCTTTTTACCTTTTCGACACCTACATTCCCGTAAAGAGCGCAACGAAACGAAAAAATACTATCACGCACGTCATCATCACGTTTTCTGTTTTCCAAAAATTAGCAAAAATGTAAAAACGCATTTTTAGACCCAAAACCCTATGTTCAGCTTTTCGACACCTACATTCCCGTAAAGAGCGCGACGAGACGAAAAAACGAATCCAAGCACGCCCTCCTAGCATGAATCCTTCCATTCCAAGGTCGCAGGGGCTCACAACTTCCTAAGTAGAGCAGAACCTACAACCTAGCACTATTTTAGAGTGGACATAAAACGTCCTTAGGAAAGGGGGGTTCACCTCGATTCCTAGGACAAATCCAACCATGGGTTTAGGAAATATTCAAAGCGAATGACCTATTAGCATTGGTCCTTCAGTTAAATAACACAAGCTATAGGGAAAGAGGGGGCATTGCTACAAGTGCTAGGACACCCCATATATATAAATCCCATTATTGGTTCGCGAGATATTAAAACCGGATGACCTTTTAGTTTTGCTCTTTTCATTAAATAAAGAGGCTATAGGAAAGTGGGGGGGGGGCGTCACTACGAGTGCTAGGTCACCCTGTATGTTCAAATCCCATAATTGGTTGGCGAGATATCAGTTTCGAGGCAAATACGAGGAGGGTTCAATAAGTAAGTAGACAGAAACCCTGTCCTAGCACTACTAGCAACTATACATCATGAAGTGTTTGACAATGATCCCGCCATGAATGCTAGCCGTTACGCCACCGGGTGTACTTTTTGAGCAACTATACATGATGAAGTGTTTGACAATGAACCCACCAGGAATGCTACCCGTTACGCCACGAGGTGTAGTGTTTGAGCAACTATACATTATGAAGTGTTTGTCAATGAACCCACCAAGAATGCTAGCCGTTACGCCATGAGGTGACTGTTTGAGCAACTATACAACATGAAGTGTTTGACAATGAACCCACCAAGAATGCTAGCCGTTACGCCACGAGGTGTACTGTTCGAGCCATTATACAACATGAAGTGTTTGACAATGAACCCACCAAGAATGCTAGCCGTTACGCCACGAGGTGTACTGTTTGAGCAACTATACAACATGAAGTGTTTGACTATGAACCTACCAAGAATGCTAGCCGTTACGCCACGAGGTGTACTGTTTGAGCAACTATACATCATGAAGTGTTTGACAATGAACCCACCAAGAATGCTAGCCTTTACGCCACGAGGTGTACTGTTTGAGCAACTATACAACATGAAATGTTTGACAATGATCCCACCAAGATTGCTAGCCGTTACGCCACGAGGTGTAGTGTTTGAGCAACTATACATCATGAAGTGTTTGACAATGAACCCACCAATAATGCTAGCCGTTACGCCACAAGGTGTACTGTTTGAGCAACTATACAACATGAAGTGTTTGAGAATGATCCCACCAAAAATGCTAGCTGTTACGCCACGAGGTGTACTGTTTGAGCAACCATACACCATGCAGTGTTCGACAATGAACCCGCCAAGAATGCTCGACGTTACGCTACGAGGTGTACTGTTTGGGCAACTATACAACATGAAGTGTTTGACAATGAACCCGCCAGGAGTGCTAGCCGTTACGCTACGAGGTGTACTGTTTGATCAACTATACAACATGAAATGTTTGACAATGAACCCACCAAGAATGCTAGCCGTTACGCTACGAAGTGTACTGTTGGAGCAACTATACAACATGAAGTGTTTGACAATGAACCCACCAAGAATGCTAGCCGTTACGCCACGAGGTGTACTGTGTGAGCAACTATACAACATGAAGTGTTTGACAATGAACCCACCAAGAATGCTAGCCGTTACGCCACGAGGTGTACTGTTTGAGCAACTATACAACATGAAGTGTTTGACAATGAACCCACCAAGAATGCTAGCCGTTACGCCACGAGGTGTACTGTTTGAGCAACTATACATCATGTAGTGTTTGACAATGAACCCACCAAGAATGCTAGCCGTTACGCCACGAGGAGTACTGTTTGAGCAACTATACAACATGAAGTGTTTGACAATGAACCCACCAAGAATGCTAGCCGTTACGCCACGAGGAGTATTGTTTGAGCAACTATACAACATGAAGTGTTTGACAAGGAACCCACCAAGAATGCTAGCCGTTACGCCACGAGGTGTACTGTTTGAGCAACTATACAACATGAAGTGTCTGACAATGAAGGCGCCAAGAATGCTAGCCGTTACGCCACGAGGTGTACTGTTTGAGCAACTATACATCGTGAAGCCGCTTTGATAATGTTGTAACTGCTCCGCTTACTTCACCTTACATGGAGTAACTATTCCCTTTTGGGTTATACCCGCTTCAAAGAGACATCTTCCACAACAGAAGGTGGTCACCACTCCGTCTCTTATAACAAAATCTGCTTCTAACTCCACCATTGCCAGCTCGCAGCCCGGATGAGAGAGGAGCACGGTTGGTAAATATATATTATCTGCTATAACAGTATGCTAATGTTATAGTAATTTCTAAAGGAGATTACTTACCATTTTTTACATTGCACTTTGCCAATGCATACAGATGTGTGTATACTGTGTCTGGTTTAATGTAATGTTTTTACACATTTGGTAGCTGCATTCCTAGAAGTGCAGTGCTAGGCCATGGGGCCTATCTTTCTGTCAACTGTGTTGAATTTTCTTTGTCAGGTTTGTACTTCTCTCGAAATTATGAGCAGCCATTAGAAAGGAACCGACAGAGATTTGAACGGAGAGGCTGAGGAAAATATGATTATAAAATACATCGTGATCTGAGTATTTTTTATGCACAGGAAGGTTGCTAATGTGCAAGGAAGAGATTTATAAAAATTTAGCCTGAAGAAAGATTGTTATTTAGAGAAAAAATGGAAATTTTATAGTCTGGGTTACATTAACCAAGTGTTACAGCCATTAACCCTCGTTAAGTGTTGTGTCTATAACTATGCCTAGCAAATGGAAGGTATAATGGAAGGTATAAGTTGAGCTGTGGGACATATGGACCTGGCAGGCCAACAGCGACCTACATTCGTAAGTACTGCAAGCCGGCAGGCTTATGCAATAATAGCAACACAGCGCACATACTGCTGACATGGTCAGCCTCCTTGAAAGTCTACAAATACAGAGAACGCACACGCGGCGGGTCTCTTTTAGCTCTTTAGATTTTGCTTGCTTACTTCACGATCCAGAGGACCGACGCCGTGTGTTAGTGCTACGACGGAAGTCGCCCTCCGGGCGGACGAGTCCCAACGCGGCATCATGGGCATCCGGCGTCAGCGGTAGTGTGAGTCTTGTTGTGTCTGCCAGATCCCTTTTCCCTTAGCAATCATCCCCCCTTTCATCTAGACCTAAGTGCCACCTCAGAATAATAAATCCCTCTCTCACAGTCAAAGGCTCTATCTTTTCATTTCACGTAGTTAATAGTAAAATCCCACCCCCTTAGTTCGTAGTTAGGTTAAGATCCAGTGTTTCCCGCTGGGCCATGCTGTCAGGCAGTACCTGAAGACGACCAGCAAGCGTTTGGCTTGCTAAGGCTCTCCCAGTAAGTCTGGTTAGTATGGGTCCGCAGTTCTTCACAAGACATCCTAGTAAATCTCCGTTAGATGCTAAGGATGCCCAGGGTATCAACTAAATCCCAAACACTTTCCGTAATTGTTATGTTAACAAATACATAACAAGAATGGTCAAGGCACCGGGTAAAACTCAGTAGCTACCGGACATGCCGACCAGAAATTATGTTAACTAGAACATAACAAGAATGCTGGAGGCACCGAGTTGAGTCCTTCTAAAACGGATCAGCTCAGCCCCCAGGTCAAACTTCAACAACATTGTTATGTTAACAAATACATAACAAGAATGGTAGAGGGCCGAGCAACTACGTTTAAAGAGAGCTTATACAACAAGTTCTGTAGTTGCGGTCCGGTACAATCTTTCGCTCGCCAAGCAGTATTTTTTTTTCTTTTAATTAAACACGGGATATTTTTTTTCTCAGCATTAATTTCATCCCTCCCCCCCCCCCCCCCCCCAAACCCAGCTTAACGTCGATTGAAAAAAGGGGATGCAGTAGAATCCTCTTGCAGATAAGCGTTTTAAAATTTTAGCAACCCCTAACTATAAAGGTAGATATAAATATTTAATACCCACCCACCCCCAGCCCTTAAAGTAAAGTACGCTTTTACCACCCTAGTAGTTACTAGGAATTAACCCATAGCAGCTTATAGAAATGGTAAGGAAGTACAGATAATTACCCCACTCTAATAGAAGACAGCTTATTCCCTAAGATTAATTCCCCTAGAATAAGACAGTGTAACCTATTAATCGAGGCATTTTTTCAGCAGTGTCATTACAGTGTACATATTGTTGTATATCGTAAGTAGTAGGAAATATTAGAGTGACTGAATGAACGGCAACCTTGGTAATATGAGTAGACAGGAGGAGCGAGCTACCTTTACACTACACTTTCATAGACACATAAACACGATACAGTAAGGGGGCACAGTTCAGCCCTTGTTTACAAGTAGCATCAAGGGACACCGTACTTAGTCAGCTCAGCGAACAGTCCTTACAATTATGACTATCAGCAAATTAGGCACGCGACACACAGCTGGCCGCCAGACAGGATATGTAAGACTGTAAATGGCCAGATAAGCAAAACACATGTCTGCTAGCGGAAGCAAGACATTACGGGTTCAGAGCCTAGCGTAGGCAGATAACAGTGAGACTAGCATTAACAGATTTAGCATTTCAGAGCACATCCCTCAATGTAATGAAAGCGTAATGAAGCAAGGGAATTTTAAGTAAGCATTCAGGCATGCTCCCATAACATGCGTTATTTTTTTAGAAAATATAATTCACGGGCAGTAAAATTAGTATCTTCAGAAAGCGTACCCTCACGAAGGCCCACAGGCCATGGGTATGAGCAATTATCAAGCTCATGAGATGCCGTCGAGTAAACGGCAATAGTTTAAATACGGCGTAACTACGGCAAGGTGGGCACACGACAGTTTTTTTATTTATCGTATGGCTTTTAGTGCCGGGAGTGTCCGAGGACATGTTCGGCTCGTCTGAGTCTGTAGCTGCTTCCAGCGGACACCCTAAAGGGTGAGCTACAAGTTCCGTTCAATTTCAAGTAGTTCCAAATTTCGCCACCAGATATCAATGACACCTAGTGGTGAACGTTGGAACTTTGATAGAGCGTTCTGACGAAATCTAACCTAACAAATTTTGCTTTTACACAAATTTAGTCTGTGAAAGGATCTTTTACATGCCATAAATCTATGACATGGGACCGCCGGCTTTACTTCCCCTCCGAAGGAAGGCATACTGAAGGATTTTCACGCTCTTAAAAAATCCGACGGCTTCGGCCGGGTTTGAACCCGCTATCTTGGGCATAGAAGCTCAGCATGCTACCGAGTACGCCACCGAAGCCGCTACGACAGTGATAGTTATACTATGTAATTATCATTATGAATACCATTAATATCATGCATTAAGAAGAAGAATATAAGTACAGAAGAGGTTGTTCTTATGAAGTTAAGTTATTATGAGAAGAATATATGAGTAGAAGAAGTCGATTTTTAGAGTGAGTTATTACAAGGGAGGAACGAAGGGCCTTACCGAACCCTCAAAGAAGAAGTTAGTTATTAAGTGTATTGTGGCAGGAAGGAGATGATATTCCCTGACCATGAAATAAGTATAGAAGAAGTTGATTTTTGAAGTGTATTATTATAAGGGAGGAACGAAGGATGTTACCTAACCCTCAGAGAAGAAGTACTGAGTAAGTAATGAAGTTAGTTATTAAGTGTCTTGCGGCAGGAATGAGATATTGCCTGGCCCTGAGATAAGAAGTCAAGAAACGATGCATTGAGAATTTTAAGATTATTACGTTCATAACCACTGTCATAATTTATCACAATCGTTGCCACCACTGTGCCAAACGCCTATCAGCAAATCTATGTATATTAGAATTTCAGTAACATTATTCATGAGAGCGCGAACGAAGATAATTTATTCCCATTCTTTAAAAGAAGAGCCAGCCAAGAAGCGATGTATTAGTTACAGGTATATTAGTCAGAATGGTACTGACAAACCAGAGACCGAGGACTATCATTTCAGAGGCCGGGAAATAGCCACCCTACGGTCCACGTAAGAGATAGTCTAGATATTAGGACAAAGCTGAACACTGATAGGAACTAGCCACCCCTATCACGTAGAAGACGTTAGCCCTAATACTTTCGGAGAATTAGTCCCACCGCGTTATGCAAGCAGCGGCGGTCACTTCAACTTAATACATGTTAGATCTAACGTCCGTTGGGATGCGTTTTGTATCGGAGTACGATCAGCCTGCCAACAGACAATATGTCTATGGTATTATGATAAACTATTGATAGGATATATATAATGTACTGCCCCCGTAAATTGAATTATATTGAGACCACGGTGGCTGTATTGGCATATGTGAATAAAGTTATGGCTGTCATAGTTGTGACGTGTATATTCATGACGTAGGCACGGATGACGCAGACTTCATGCAAGTAGGCTGGATGAGCTGAGATTCTTGGTGACGTCATGATTTTGTTCGAGAAGGATCTGAGATTTACGACGCAGTCGCAGGGAAACAAGGAATTGTGCTGAGGAAGAAGTTACGCTATTGGAGGAGAGGCTCGAACCAATGAATGATAGTTTGGAGGGAGACGGAGATTACTGAAACTACCATATTTAATTACTTTTGGCATGCAGAATTGTGGAAAACTATTTTCAGTTATGGCATTGATTTGGAATTTTGAAGAAATTAATTATGAGTTTTTGAAATTTGAAAATCCGTCAAGTATTGCCAAAGTTAGAACTTCTAGCAATGACGGAGGAACAAGCTATGGAAGGGATGGATACGCCCCTTAAGAAATTGATAAAAGGCCTTGCACAGCAGAGAGGAGGCTCTCATGTCTCATGTCTCATGTCTCAGCTCTCATGTCTCATGGCTCATGGCTCATTTTTCTGATTCTCATATTGTCAGACTTCGAGTTCTTAAGTGAAGCAAGTCGTCATTAGCACGTGTGGTAGAGCCCACAGCATCGAACAAGCATTGAGCGTGCAGCAGTACAATTTTACGGTTACTAAAACTAGGCGAAGTTGGAGCGCACACATAAACGAGTCTACAAGATTATCTATCAAGAGTTAGCTACTGCATTTATGCTAATTCAATTGTGCATTACAATATTGAGGCGTGTACGAAAGTTGAACATTTTCACGAGTATACTTTGGAAGATATTCGCATTTTAAGACTGCAGACAAAAGTGATTTTCTCGACACCTGAGAAGCACTTTTATAATACCACATTCTACGCTACGGCTGACACTTGTATTGCAACCGTGATACTGAAGATTGCGTTTGGTGATACAACGCTACGTTCTACAATGGAACTATATAATCTGGCAGTACTTTCGACTATTATTATAACGGAAGTGGAGATGGAAGACTAAAACTTCAATGCAATTGGGACATATATCAATGGAGTGAAATAGCAGCATGGAACTTCGTTAATCGTCATTCTACAAAAGCGAGCATGTAGTGAACATCCAACTACACTCATGCATCGTAATCCATCGCTGAATTACATCAAATGGCAGTGGAAATATCTTCATACTCCACAATTATGAACATTTCTGCGGAAATAATTGCAATAAACTTCATGGCGAATTTCTATCAGAACTTCAGGGAATTTTCAAGACAGGCCAGGGTGGACCCGGCTCACAAAGAAGAGTTTTGCCAGAAGGATGTCTATCGTCTACACGGAGCAGTGCAATTTCCGGAGGAGGAAGCAGTTCTATTCTCCGAGGGCGCAGGTTCAAGGTTCGAGGTCGGAGCACATCTTTACGGTGGTGAAATGGAACCAACAGCAGTCTTCTTCGGAAAATTTCCTCTAGAACTTCAATCAACAGATAAGGTAGTCGTGAACGTTTCTTGATTTATTTGAGCCATATAGCGATATCTGAGCAACCATTTTTCCCATATTTTCTGTCCCATATATTTTTCCCCATATTCTTGCTTGATATTTCTGTACTCAGTACACTTTGCTGATTTATGCCTTTTTCTACGATTTATTGAGACATTGTTATGTCATTGGCATATTTAAATAATTTTGGATCAGTTGAGACTGATATTATATATTCTTTCAGTAATTTGCATATTTTTGTAGTCACGATTTTACTGTAAATTTAACGATTTTCTATGGCAAATTTGAATTCAGACAGCGTGTCACTTTATTAAAGTAATTATATTCAGTAAATTACTTTGACCAATTTTCTGTCATCCTCAAGAAAGAAGAATGATTAAAAGATTTTAGAGCTTTAAAATCTTTTACTTTATCGACGATCTTGGAAATACTAGTCGTTTTATGGACATGATTGCAACATAGACATTTATCGTCAGTTCTGAAATACCATTGCATTATAGACAATTTTATGAAATATGAACTTTGAGTACGATTTATTGAGTACACTATAGTAATGAACATTTGATAAGAGTTTTTCTCAATTCTAGTTTGGAACAATAATGTTTGCATTCCACAGTCTAATTGTATTCTATTCGATTATTTATGCAGTTAAGATGAATTTTGATTGAAGATAGTATTTTTATACTGCAATACTTTGATGATATTAATCTCAATTTTGATAGATCAGGGAGGCGTGTCTAATCGTATTTGCTATTAAATTTATTTGTGATTGGCAAATTTTTACTTCATATCGCTTCATGAATGAAACCCACGAAGGTTAAATATAATAACAGTTTTTGATACAATTGATGGATATAAGAATTTTTAAAGAGGAACTATGGATGTATAATCGTTAGTTCAGTGGACGTGTAAAAGTCGCTGATGAATAATGCCCTGTAATAAGTGAAGGAGGTTCCCACAGTAATATTGATGATGTTGATGAATTTGTAAGTGGAGGTTTTTTGTAGGTATTGTGGAAGATTTTGATGCCATATATAATGAGATATATGATGAATTATGGGCCAATTTTGGTGCAATTTTGTGCGTTTTGAGCGAGGTATTTTTTTTTGCTGAGTGTATTGTTCAGGTCCTTTGAAAATTATTCAGGTGAAGTAACTGTTAAAATTAACAAGAGTGTTTAAATAATTTGCGATAACGATTTTTAATGGAGGTTACCGTCACAAATAATAATAATTATTAAATCTTATTAAACCTGAATCTAAAATTTAAATACTCACATCAAAAAAAGTTTTGCATCACCTCGGTTCCAAGAGTTCCGGAACCTTTAAATACAAAGGGAATAGAGATCAACACAAACAACATTTCAGCTCGTTTTATTGCTCATGAGACCCACACATTGCATGTTGTACCATCATACAGCTAGACTTTCAGCATTTGTGGTCCAGATTGCAGTACACACCACTACCTCTAATACCCAGTAGCACGTCCTCTTGCATTGATGCATGCCTGTATTCGTCGTGGCATACTATCCACAAGTTCATCAAGACACTGTTGGTCCAAATTGTCCCACTCCTCAACGACAATTCGGCGTAAATCTCTCAGAGTGGTTGGTGGGTCAAGACGTCCATAAACAGCCCTTTTCAACATATCCCAGGCATGTTCGATAGGGTTCATGTCTGGCGAACATGCTGGCCACTGTAGTCGAGCGATGTCGTTATCTTGAAGGAACGCATTCACAAGATGTGCACGATGAGGTCGAGAATTGTCGTCCATGAAGACAAATGCCTCTCCAATATTCTGCCGATATGGTTGCACTATGGGTCGGAGGATGTCATTCAGGTATCGTAAAGCCGTTTCGGAGCCTTCCATGACCACCAGTGGCGTAAGTCGGCCCCACATAATGCCACCCCAAAACATCAGGGAACCACCACCTTGCTGCACTCGCTGGACAGTGTGTCTAAGACGTTCAGCCTGACCAGGGTGCCTCCAAACACGTCTCCGACGATTGTCTGGTTGAAGGCATATGCGACACTCATCGGTGAAGAGAACGTGATGCCAATTCCGTGGGGTCCATTCAGCATGTTGTTGGGCCCATCTGTACCGCGCTGCATGGTGTCGGGGTTGCAAAGCTGGACCTCGCCATGGACGTCGGGAGTGAAGTTGCGCATCATGCAGCCTATTGCGCACAGTTTGAGTTGAAACACGACGTCCTGTGGCTGAACGAAACGCATTATTCAACATGGTGGCATTGCTGTCAGGGTTCCTCCGAGCGGCAATCCGTAAGTAGCGGTCATCCACTACAGTAGTAGCCCTTGGGCGGCCTGAGCGAGGCCTGTCATCGACAGTTCCTGTATCTCTGTACCTCCTCCATGTCCGAACAACATCGCTTTGGTTCACTCTGAGACGCCTGGAAACTTCCCTTGTTGAGAGCCCTTCTTGACACAAAGTAACAATGCGGACGCGATCGAACTGCGGTATTGACCTTCTAGGCATGGTAGAACTACAGACAACATGAGCAGCGTACCTTCGTCCTGGTGGAATGACTGGAACTGATCGGCTGTCGTACCCCCTCCGTCTAATAGACCCTGCTCATGCATGGTTGTTTACATCTTTGAGCAGTTTTAGTGACATCTATGAACAGTCAAAGGGACTGTATCTTGGATACAATATACACAGTCAACGTCTTTATGCCGGAGATCTGGGAACCGAGGTGATGCAAAACTTTTTTTGATGTGTGTATATCTAACCTTCATTGGTCGATTATATCACCATGATTTAAGTAATTATCAACCGGATAAACGTGTGGTTTAATGTATTTCTAATATAAATAATATAAATAATATAAATAATGTAAATAACTATGTAAAAATCTTTAATAATAATTTGAAACGAACGGGATTAATAGAGGCGTGTATAAATCTTTCAATTGTCGTTTGACAATGTTATAAACAATTTAAAATGTTATAAAT
This sequence comes from Meconema thalassinum, assembly GCA_946902985.2. Lineage (NCBI taxonomy): Eukaryota > Metazoa > Arthropoda > Insecta > Orthoptera > Tettigoniidae > Meconema > Meconema thalassinum. Next base: position 447,475,494 of record OX336394.1, on the reverse strand, counting down.
AATTAATGAACATTTTGTTATAAACATTAAGCGTTTTCGTTATTATACTCTAAACAACGCTAGTTCAACAATTGGAATATACAATTAAACAAGATTTGGGATTATTAGAGTAATCCATTGATATTTGAACGGAGCATTTAAAAGATTTGCGTGATAATATTTGAGTTGAGACGTGAACATTTAAAGTGTTTTGAAAAGGAGCTAGGCTCTGAGGTAACTAGCATGTGCTAACATTGGATGGACAGGTGCGTCCATTTGACGATGCAAGCATGCGACACGGTGCAGGGTGTATCGCAGGTGGCCAGATAACTGTATGATAGAGGCCAAGGTCATCCACATAGCAGCCTTGCGGTTATAAATAAAATGTGAAGTTCATGAACAAGGAAACAATTGCTATATGTCTCGTCCCAACTCCCTTATCCATTCCAAAGTGCATTATTATTATTACGTTCTTTTGAGCTAGAGAAAGCTGAAATTTTGTATGTGATGTCTACAAGTCCTACAGGAGGACATGGTTACATAGACAATGGCTTCTGATTGCCACGTATATTTTGTTGTTAAATTTTGTTAAATTATTTTCTTTATGTGAAATAAATTATTGTGCAGTTTAAATTTTCTTGTTTCGTTTTGGTTCATTTTAAATATCGTGGTGGAGGTTATTGTGAGGGCATACTATTAAGTGATCCAGTTGAAAACCCAGACCCGAGATTAAATTGAAAAGGTAAGTAAAAGGTAAGTATGAACCCCGTATATTTTGGTGTGTTCCACAATAATTTCTTGTTAACTACTGTGCTCTAATCTCGGTAGTATCTGTCAGTGCCATTTTCATTGATGTAGCTGTGCCGGTGCGATTGATTAATGGCAATCCGATTGGGGGGGGGCGGATTTCTCACAGCCTACTATCCGGATTATCGGGGACAGTAGGATTGGCACCGCAATTTCGTGGGGATCGACAAAACTGGATTACCAGGTTGAACGTCAGTAGGATTGGCGCCGCAATTTCGTGGGGCTCGAATAACATTGGATTACCAAGTTATCGATGTCAATGGGATTGTGAAGACTCAAATAAAGAGGTTGATTCTTTGTTAGATGTCTTGGCCAATTGTAGAATTTGAGAGTGTGATTATATAGGGATTAAATGTTGTGTTGTATTAGGAAAATTACACTCAGAAAAGATCAGATCTTATACAACTTGAGAGAGGTTAAATAGGCTGGAAACTTAAAAAAATGCCTATGATCTGGAGTCTTATTTTATTTGACCGGCTTATGACATGTTTAGTCATATTAAAGATAAAATTAAACTATTTGGATTGTAAATGTAAATTATTTGTGTTAGGATATTTTAAAATGAACCAAAGAAATTTGAACATGTGCTTGAGTTTATTTCAACATGAGGTGTCTACGAAGGTTAATTATAAGGTAATTATAAGTTAGATTTAAGACAGAAAATTGCTCAAACTTATATATGGTGAAAGATGTTGCTCAGAGGGAAAGGTTGATTCAGTCCAGAAAAACCTTACTATGTTGAATCTTGATGTTGCTAATGTCCGGGGTGATATTTCATGTGCTAGAGCAGAAGTAATCGTTGTTAGGAATGATGTTGCTACTGTACAAGACAAGGTGGAAGAAGTTCAAAAAGAAATTAGAAATGTTCGAACCGATGTGTCAAACGTTCAAGTAGACATAAATACTATTCATTCTGATGTAAATGATATGCAAACAGATATCAATAAGATACAAATAGAAGTTAATACAGTTTTTGTAGACATTGCCAAAGTTCAAACTGATGTTAATAAGGTTAGAGAAGAAATTGAAACTTCAAAAACGCTTTGTACTCGTAACATTAGTGCTTTAACAACTAGATTGGTTGACGAGTCTGTTAGGACAACAGCTTCTCTAGCTGGATTAAAATATGATGTAGAGGTCATGAGGACCCAAGTCTTAGATCATAGTCGTTTACTTAAGGAAGACATTGAAGTAGATATTGCTGAAATGTTAACTGCAAATGTAACAGTTTGGAAAGATGAATGGAACAGGTCAAGTGGGGAACATGTCAATCAGATTCAGGGGCGAATTGAACGAAAACTTGCCAGTACACAAGTAGATATAAATAATGAGGTAGTTCAAATTAGAAAGGACTTGAATATAAGGATGGATTCGCTATCCGAAAAGCAGGTAGAGGATAGAACTCAAATAGGCCTGGACGTGCAAGCATTAAAAACCGCGTTAGAGGAACAAATTCATAAGGTTGTCTCTGATGTCAATGAAACTACGAGCAAACTTCAGAATTTGAAACTAGGAGAAGCTAGCAGGAAGGAAACGTATAAAGAAGAGTTGATTAGGAAAGTCATCACGGAAATCACAGATAAGGATTCAGAAGGATTGACTTGTGAAGATAATAGAAATTACGTGAGAAGATGTAACCTCGCTACTGAAGAGGGAGATATTAGTCCTGAGGAACGTATATTCAGATTCCGGGAAGAAGAAGAGGATAGGAATATTGAACCTGAATGGAAATATCGTGATAGTGGGAAGAATTACATGGATTCATATCCAAGAAATGTGACAGTCATCCGAAACTTTGAGGACAAGCCTCAGAAATTTAGTAATACAGATAGTCTAACACCGATAGAGTATATCAGAAACCTGAAAGACTATTTTATTGAAGCCCATATTCCTAGAGAAAGAGAGATGAGTATCGTAGAAAGATTTCTAGCTGGAGGGCCCCTTGAATGGTTCAGAGCATTTCGCTACACTTTTAGTAATTTCGATGAATTTGCAGAGGCACTGATAAAACGATTCTGGTCAATAGAAGCACAAAATTCATTAAGAGCTGAGGTATACTCGAGGAAGTATTCGGGTACTCTTCCAACACGGTACGCTGATTTCTTCACGAGCCAGTTATCGCGCTTGAGATTCTTACAACCCCCATTGTCGACAGAGCAGTTGATAGATGCTATTTCTCGTATGCTGCCTGTGGAGGTAAGAAGGCTTATCATATCGTCATATATCAGGGATTTGACCAGTATGGACGAACTATTGAGAAGGCTTGACTACACGAGTCCAATGCCAAATTTGGTTCAAAAAGGTCAGAGGCACGAATTCAAAGACATTAATACAGTCTACATGGATCAAGTTCAGCAAACTGATAAGCCTGCTGAAGAGAAAACTGAAAATGTAGGTCCTCACAGGAACAATTATTTTCGCAACAACAGATCACAAGGTTACCGTCCATATCAGCAAAGACGAGGCTGGAATAACAATAGAGGGAACTATAATAACGAAAGAGGTAGATACTATAATAACAATGGGTACAATAGGAACTACAACAGAAATAACCAGTACCAGAATCGGAATCAGAATTCTCAAGGTCAGGTTATGACACCGGACAAGTATCAAGAGAGAGAGAAAGAAAGTCAGCAGTATCTGAAGGAATTACGAGAGAAGGGAGCTGAAAACCAGAAGAAAAGACAGGATGTAGTGATCGATCCTGGTCCATCTACAAGCCAGCAGAATTTGGAAAACAGGAATACAGGACAGAAGAGAAAGTAGAGAGGAGAGAATGCATTAGCCACACACAACCCAGAGAAGAAGAGACTTATGATTAAGGAACATAGAAGAAATATCATACAAGAGTAGAATTATAATTCAATTTCGTGTTCAAGTGAATTCAGATATTTATAACACAGAGTTTAAAAACAATTTCCAACTGTTCTTAAAACGTGGTAAGGGAGAATGCCCCCGTAAATTGAATTATATTGAGACCACGGTGGCTGTATTGGCATATGTGAATTAAGTTATGGCTGTCATAGTTGTGACGTGTATATTCATGACGTAGGCACGGATGACGCAGACTTCATGCAAGTAGGCTGGATGAGCTGAGATTCTTGGTGACGTCATGATTTTGTTCGAGAAGGATCTGAGATTTACGACGCAGTCGCAGGGAAACAAGGAATTGTGCTGAGGAAGAAGTTACGCTATTGGAGGAGAGGCTCGAAGCAATGAATCATAGTTTGGAAGGAGACGGAGATTACTGAAACTACCATATTTAATTACTTTTGGCATGCAGAATTGTGGAAAACTATTTTCAGTTATTGCATTGATTTGGAATTTTGAAGAAATTAATTATGAGTTTTTGAAATTTGAAAATCCGTCAAGTATAGCCAAAGTTAGAACTTCTAGCAATGACGGAGGAACAAGCTATGGAAGGGATGGATACGCCCCTTAAGAAGTTGATAAAAGGCCTTGCACAGCAGAGAGGAGGCTCTCATGTCTCAGCTCTCATGTCTCATGTCTCATGTCTCATGTCTCATGGCTCATGGCTCATTTTTCTGATTCTCATATTGTCAGACTTCGAGTTCTTAAGTGAAGCAAGTCGTCATTAGCACGTGTGGTAGAGCCCACAGCATCGAACAAGCATTGAGCGTGCAGCAGTACAATTTTACGGTTACTAAAACTAGGCGAAGTTGGAGCGCACAAATAAACGAGTCTACAAGATTATCTATCAAGAGTTAGCTACTGCATTTATGCTAATTCAATTGTGCATTACAATATTGAGGCGTGTACGAACGTTGAACATTTTCACGAGTATACTTTGGAAGATATTCGCATTTTAAGACTGCAGACAAAAGTGATTTTCTCGACACCTGAGAAGCACTTTTATAATACCACATTCTATGCTACGGCTGACACTTGTATTGCAACCGTGATACTGAAGATTGCGTTTGGAGATACAACGCTACGTTCTACAATGGAACTATATAATCTGGCAGTACTTTCGACTATTATTATAACGGAAGTGGAGATGGAAGACTAAAACTTTAATGAAATTGGGACATATATCAATGGAGTGAAATAGCAGCATGGAACTTCGTTAATCGTCATTCTACAAAAGCGAGCATGTAGTGAACATCCAACTACACTCATGCATCGTAATCCATCGCTGAATTACATCAAATGGCAGTGGAAATATCTTCATACTCCACAATTATGAACATTTCTGCGGAAATAATTGCAATAAACTTCATGGCGAATTTCTATCAGAACTTCAGGGAATTTTCAAGACAGGCCAGGGTGGACCCGGCTCACAAAGAAGAGTTTTGCCAGAAGGATGTCTATCGTCTACACGGAGCAGTGCAATTTCCGGAGGAGGAAGCAGTTCTATTCTCCGAGGGCGCAGGTTCCAGGTTCGAGGTCGGAGCACATCTTTACGGTGGTGAAATTGAACCAACAGCAGTCTTCTTTGGAAATTTTCCTCTAGAACTTCAATCAACAGATAAGGTAGTCGTGAACGTTTCTTGATTTATTTGAGCCATTTAGCGATATCTGAGCAACCATTTTTCCCATATTTTCTGTCCCATATATTTTTCCCCATATTCTTGCTTGATATTTCTGTACTCAGTATACTTTGCTGATTTATGCCTTTTTCTACGATTTATTGAGACATTGTTATGTCATTGGCATATTTAAATAATTTTGGATCAGTTGAGACTGATATTATATATTCTTTCAGTAATTTGCATATTTTTGTAGTCACGATTTGACTGTAAAGTTAACGATTTTCTATGGCAAATTTGAATTCAGACAGCGTGTCACTTTATTAAAGTAATTATATTCAGTAAATTACTTTGACCAATTTTCTGTCATCCTCAAGAAAGAAGAACGATTAAAAGATTTTAGAGCGTTAAAATCTTTTACTTTATCGACGATCTTGGAAATACTAGTCGTTTTATGTACATGATTGCAACATAGACATTTATCGTCAGTTCTGAAATACCATTGCATTATAGACAATTTTATGAAATATGAACTTTGAGTACGATTTATTGAGTACACTATAGTAATGAACATTTGATAAGAGTTTTTCTCAATTCTAGTTTGGAACAATAATGTTTGCATTCCACAGTCTAATTGTATTCTATTCGATTATTTATGCAGTTTAGATGAATTTTGATTGAAGATAGTATTTTTATACTGCGATACTTTGATGATATTAATCTCAATTTTGATAGATCAGGGAGGCGTGTCTAATCGTATTTGCTATTAAATGTATTTGTGATTGGCAAATTTTTACTTCATATCGCTTCATGAATGAAACCCACGAAGGTTAAATACAATAACAGTTTTTGATACAATTGATGAATATAAGAATTTTTAAAGAGGAACTATGGATGTATAATCGTTAGTTCAGTGGACGTGTAAAAGTCGCTGATGAATAATGCCCTGTAATAAGTGAAGGAGGTTCCCACAGTAATATTGATGATGTTGATGAATTTGTAAGTGGAGGTTTTTTGTAGGTATTGTGGAAGATTTTGATGCCATATATAATGAGATATATGATGAATTATGGGCCAATTTTGGTGCAATTTTGTGCGTTTTGAGCGAGGTATTTTTTTTGCTGAGTGTATTGTTCAGGTCCTTTGAAAATTATTCAGGCGAAGTTACTGTTAAAATTAACAAGAGTGTTTAAATAATTTGAGATAACGATTTTGAATGGAGGTTACCGTCACAAATAATAATAATTATTAAATCTTATTAAACCTGAATCTAAAATTTAAATATAACTAACCTTCATTGGTCGATTATATCACCATGATTTAAGTAATTATCAACCGGATAAACGTGTGGTTTAATGTATTTCTAATATAAATAATATAAATAATATAAATAATGTAAATAACTATGTAAAAATCTTTAATAATAATTTGAAACGAACGGGATAAATAGAGGCGTGTATAAATCTTTCAATTGTCGTTTGACAATGTTATAAACAATTTAAAATGTTATAAATAATTAATGAACATTTTGTTATAAACATTAAGCGTTTTCGTTATTATACTCTAAACAACGCTAGTTCAACAATTGGAATATACAATTAAACAAGATTTGGGATTATTAGAGTAATCCATTGATATTTGAACGGAGCATTTAAAAGATTTGCGTGATAATATTTGAGTTGAGACGTGAACATTTAAAGTGTTTTGAAAAGGAGCTATGCTCTGAGGTAACTAGCATGTGCTAACATTGGATGGACAGGTGCGTCCATTTGACGATGCAAGCATGCGACACGGTGCAGGGTGTATCGCAGGTGGCCAGATAACTGTATGATAGAGGCCAAGGTCATCTACATAGCAGCCTTGCGGTTATAAATAAAATGTGAAGTTCATGAACAAGGAAACAATTGCTATATGTGTCTCGTCCCAACTCCCTTATCCATTCCAAAGTGCATTATTATTATTACGTTCTTTTGAGCTAGAGAAAGCTGAAATTTTGTATGTGATGTCTACAAGTCCTACAGGAGGACATGATTACATAGACAATGGCTTCTGATTGCCACGTATATTTTGTTGTTTAATTTTGTTAAATTATTTTCTTTATGTGAAATAAATTATTGTGCAGTTTAAATTTTCTTGTTTCGTTTTGGTTCATTTTAAATATCGTGGTGGAGGTTATTGTGAGGGCATACTATTAAGTGATCCAGTTGAAAACCCAGACCCGAGATTAAATTGAAAAGGTAAGTAAAAGGTAAGTATGAACCCCGTATATTTTGGTGTGTTCCACAATAATTTCTTGTTAACTACTGTGCTCTAATCTCGGTAGTATCTGTCAGTGCCATTTTCATTGATGTAGCTGTGCCGGTGCGATTGATTATTGGCAATCCGATTGGGGGGGCGGCGGATTTCTGACATAATAATAATAATAATGCTATTGGTTTTACGTCCCTTTTAACTACACTGGCTTTTAGAGACGCCGGGGTGTCGGAATTTTGCCCCGAAGGGGATCTTTAACGTGCCAGTAAATCTACTGACACGGCTCCCTCGCATTTGCGCACCCTCAAATGCCAGCTGACTGCGCCAGGTTTCGAACCTGCAACCTTGGACTCAGCAAGCGAGAACGTTACCCCTGAGCCACGCAGCCAGACGGATTTCTGACAGCCTACTATCCGGATTATCGGGGACAGTACATGTTAGATCTAATAACGTCCGTTGGGATGCGATTTGTATCGGAGTACAGTCAGCCTGCCAACAGACGATATTTCTATGATATTATACTATAGAACGGTAAGAAGTGAAAGATAAATAAATACATTTTTGGAACTAAAGCGACAGCTTGAAGGTATTATATTGGTAAGATGATAAGAATATAGGAATATAAGCAATGCGAATCAGATACTTAGTAGGTAAAAACAGAAGCTGAGAAAATGACGCGGAAAGATATACTACAACGCAAAATTAAACAAAGCACAATCACGCTACATTTTAACAATTAATTCAAAACTTTCAAGGGATAATAACATCGAAAAACCAAGTAAATAGGAATAATATTCAAACATAGTACAAGCTGTTCAGAAAGAGGAAACCTTCTATTTATGTCATAAGAGTAAAGGGTAATATTTTATTAAGGACTCTGCAGACCAGTGCAGTATCAAATGCTATCAACATACTGCAAACATGGGGTATCGAATCTTATAGATATAGGATATAAGACATAGATATATGGGTAGGCGCTAGGGAAAGACTAAACGTTATATAATTAACATTCAAAGGTAAATACCCCCATTTTTTTCTCAAGGGATTTTTCCATTAACTATCCACCCTCCAGACACACAGACCACTCCCACCCCTGTAAATACTATACATAGTAAAGTAAAGTTATTAATATTAGATTTAGGAGTAGGGACTAGCCTTAAGTACTGATGGAACCCCAAGCACAAATAAAACCCCATTTCTTCCCCCTATATACAGTGGCATATTTTAAAAGGGTATAAAATGCATATGTTAATAACAATGTTATTTTTCAGGAAGTGTTAACAGCTCAGTCAATAAGTTATAAAAATGTATACGGTTCATAAGAAATATCAGAATTACGGATAAACAACCGTCTAAGCTACCTAATAATTATCAATTCAGCCCTTAGAGGCAAGAATAACAATTAAAGAGAGATTTTCCATAAGTTCATGACATTATGTTATGTTATGTTATGTCAATTCCTGCCGCTCCTTCCGGAGCATAGGGCCTTGGCGAAATTTCTCCACGCAGTACGGTTCCTGGCCATTCTCTTCACTTGACTCCAGTTCTTGTCCACCTCTGCTATTTCATTTTCGATCGTCCTCTTCCAGGTCTTCTTAGGTCGACCTCGCTTCCTGGCACCTTGAGGATTCCAGTCTAGCGCCGCCCTCTCAACAGCTCCGTCCGGCTTCCTTAGTGTGTGACCGATCCAGCGCCATTTCCTCTCCTTGATCTGGATGCTAATCGGTTGTTGATTGGTGATGGTCCAAAGATCTTCATTTGAGATTATGTCCGGCCACCTCACATTCATGATGCGACGCAGACATCTGTTAATGAACACCTGTAGCTGGTTGTTGATCGGTTTTGTGACTTTCCATGTTTCACAGCCATAGAGAAGAATCGACTTTACGTTGCTATTGAAAAGGCGGAGCTTGGTCTTCCTGGAAATGTTTCTATTTCTCCAGATGGGGTAGAGCTGGACAAAGGCACCATTTGCCTTCCTGATACGGCTTCGAACATCTTCCTCTGCTCTCCCATCATTTGTGACTATACTCCCAAGGTAGAGGAAGGACTCAACTCGCTCAATTTCCTTTCCGTTGACTGTCAAGCTAGTCGTGACGACAGAATTTATCCTCATCTCTTTGGTCTTGTTGGTGTTGATCATCAGTCCTGCACGTTCTGCTTCTCTCTGCAACCTCCCCAGCTTATTTTCTATGTCTCGGTACCGTTGTGCCATAAGACAAATGTCGTCCGTGAAATACAGATCTTCAAGCCTGTCATTTATACCCCATTGAATACCCCTCTTCCGTCCTCCCATTACCTTCTTCATCACACTATCCAGGACCAAAAGGAACAGAGTGGGGGAAAGGACACACCCCTGTCTCACTCCGGAACTGACCTTTATCTTTTCTGTTAATTTGCCTTCGTGTAGAACCTGGCACTCATACCCTTCGTACATCTCTTCCATGATTCTGATGATATTTGTTGGAATTTTATATTCCTCGAGGGTCTTCCACATGATTCTTTGATTTACGGAGTCGAAAGCTTTCTCGAAGTCGACAAATGTGAGGTAAAGGGAATTCCGCCACTCCACACTCTGCTCCAGGATGATTCGGAGGGTGTTGATGAGATCCACACAGCTGCGATGTTGTCGAAATCCAGCCTGTTCCTTCCGAAGCCTTTTTTCTACGCAGTCTTTTATACGATTCAGGATGACTCTCGCCAGTACTTTGCTTGGAATGGACAGCAAGGTGATTCCCCTCCAGTTGTTACAGTTTGTGGTGTCCCCTTTCTTCGGTAACTTGACGATCAACCCCTTCTTCCAGTCGGTTGGTATTTTCTCCTCCTTCCAGATCTTCTCCAACAGCGGGTGCAGCAGATTGATCGTGATATCCAGGTCTGCTTTCAATACTTCCGCTGGGATATTATCCAGACCTGGTGCCTTCCCGCACTTCATCTGCTTCAAAGCTGTCCGTATTTCGCCCCGAGTTGGGGAGTCAAGGCTGATGTCCGGGTCACTTTCTGCTTCCTCTTCATCTTCTCCTCGCTGCTTACTTTCTGGTCCTCTATCTCTATTAAGAACCTCCGCAAAGTGTTCTCTCCATCTAGTCAGCTGCTGTTCACACGTCGTGAGGATCTCGCCCGTCTTGCTCTTCACAGGCCTAGTTTTATTAAAACCTTTCTTCGAAAGCATCTTTGTGATGCCATAGAGCTCCTTAACGTCCCCCCTTCTTGCCGCTTCTTCTGCTTTCACCGCCTGCTCATCAATCCACCTCCTATGATCCTTCCGCACACTCCTCTTTACCTCCCTGTTTGCTGTTGAATACTCTGCTTGTGTGAGAGCCTTCTGCTGCCTAGTCTTGCAGGTGTTGAGATTGGCCTTAATCTCCTTTCTAGAATTTATCTTGTCCCAGGTCTGATCGGATATCCATTCTTTCCGCAGGTAGTTCTTATACCCGAGCTGCGTCTCACTGGTTTCCACGAAGATATTCTTTACCTCGCTCCACACAGTCTCCACATCCTTCTCTGTCTCGGAGTCCAACACCTGGAATTTATTTCTGAGCTCCAGTTTAAATTGGTCCAATCTCTGCTGGTTCTTAAGCTTGCCCACATCAAACTTGTTGTGCCGAGTGATAAACTTTCGGCGGACTGCCACGATCTTCATGCGGAAGTTGGCAACCACAAGATGATGGTCACTACCAACATCCGCTCCTCTCTTGTTCCTAACATCTTCCAAGCTTCTTCTGAACCTCCTGCTCACCGCGATGTGATCAATTTGATTTTCTGTGACTTGATCAGGAGACACCCAGGTGACCTTGTGGCACCGCCTATGAGGAAACACCGTGCCACCCATCACCAAATCCTGACTGGCGCAATATTCCGTAAATTTCTCCCAATTGTTATTCATCTCACCAAGGCCATGTTTACCCATGATCTGCTCCAACCCCTCATTGTTTGATCCCACCTTCGCGTTGAAGTCTCCCATAACAATGAGAATGTCCTTCTTACTTGTTTGTCTTGTGGCATCTCGCAGCATTTGGTAGAATTCTTCCTTCTTCTCTGGCTCCGATTGTTCTGTAGGCGCATAGCATTGGATGATGATCACATTCCTGATCTTTGTCTTGAACCTAGCAATCATGAGCCTGCTAGAAATTGGCTTCCACTCCATAAGGCTCCTCTTTGCATTTCTGTTGAGCAGCAAACCCACTCCATCCCTGTGTTCTTCCTCATCGCCCCCAGAATAGAGAAATGTAATTCCATCTGTTGTCTGTATTTCACCAAATCCTGGCCACCTCACCTCACTCAATCCTAGGATATCCAGCCCATAGTTCTTCATCTCCCGTGTCACTTGTTTCAGTCTGGTTTTCTCCATCAAGGTCCTCACATTCCAGAAACCGATTTTCGTAGTCCTCTTCATGCCAAAAGTCGTCATCAGGTTATCCGTCCGGTTTTGTAATTTCGCTTCAGTTTCAGTAATCAGTTTATTTAAGAGGAGCGAGTGATTAACCCACTGCCTCCGAGTGCCTTGGAGGGACTGCCACCTTAGGCCTGAGGCACCAGGCTGATTTTCCGTCAGGGTTTCTTCCCTTAGCCTTTGAAGAACCAACTCCAAACTATAAGGCAGCAGTTGTTTCACCAGAGCCCCGTTAGCCGTAATTTCTTCAGGGTTCCTGTAGGGCCTTCACAGCTACCGTAGCGGTCTTGAGGCACACAAAGTCACCACTGTACTTCACCCCTACAGGCAATCCCCTACTTCATTACGTTGCCCATCTCCCACGACGAGGACGAGGGGTTGGATTTGTGGGAGACCATGACATTATAGTCACCAGTATAAAAATTCAATCAGGCTTTACAATTAAGCATTACATGTAGTGCGAGTTCCATGTACACATTGTCTGTACTTAATTAGGTTAAGAAGTAAATACGTCGATTAAACGGAGGAAGAATGTAATTGCTGGAAGGTTCATTCCCTGTTGTGAGTGTAGTAGCCCAGGACGGATAATTCCCTGAGGTTACGAAGTGGTATAAGAGTATATATATTGAGGTTCTACGAATATGTATGTATGAGACAGCATATTAAAGGTCTACGAAAATGAAAGTATGTATTGAGGTTCTATGAATGAAATATAAGCAATAACGAAACATTGAACTGAATATGAGTATAGGAAACGAAATATAGCGAGTTACGATGATGATGGATATGTGTAGAGATACATATCACACGTTAGGGTATAAGAATATTATTCGATAGAATAAAATGCAAACATTGAGTAAGGAATTCCCTCGCAATACGTAGAAGAAGTTAGGAAAAGAATAATACCAGGGTAAACAACCCCAATAAGAACGAATATTAAGATTTACTTCTGATTTCAGAATGGTAATAAGATGACAATTCCTGTACTCCCCATTGTAGAACGGGAGGACAAGGTGTAAACAAGGTGACCATGGACCAAGAAAGAAGAACCAACGGACTTGGAAACAGAGAATCGAAGAGAACAAAAATTAGTAGCATGTACAGCCATTTTATAGGCAGGTTAACCTTAAAATCTAGCTCTTTTCAAAACTCATGTTTTATCAGAGATGAACCGTAAAATCATAACTCTCTTAGGTAAAATTAATAAATCATCCCCCATGTCATAGGGAGGTTTACAGGGCACATGCACCCCCTCGACCGCACACAGAATGACGTAGCTTTACGCAGTCCGTGGACGGGTTCTGCAAGGGTAGCAAAGCCTAGACTCTCTATATTTTCATCCCCACGTAGTAAGGAGATTAATGATATCAGTGAACCCTCGCGGTACACTTGGCCTAGTGAAGCATTATACTTACACAGCACACTATTTTTTCCTTTTCATTACACTACACTTCAGAGGCACAGGCTAAGCCGAGAGGGCTAACTATACTTTAAACTCCACACATCATCATCCCCCACATAATAGGAAAATTACAGTCGTACACGCACCCTCAAGGCAGTACAAGATGGGCGTTGTGGACGCAGGTCATGAACTAGTCCGAGAGGAGTGACTACAACCTAAATTTCCTATACACCATTTCTTTTATCTTTCTTCACCAAAGGTTTTAATGCAAATTTCTCTCATAATTAACCTCAGAGGATCATTAATTCCCACGTTGATCTTTACATATTTAATTATTTCCTTAATGGAACAATACATTTAACAATACAATCAGGTCAAATGAACAAGATTATCACAGACAATTTAAAGTGATCATGTCAACATTGCAAAGCAAAATGTAACGAAGTATCAAATGACTGTGTAACACCATATTCCACCCTATCCTTATCTACCAACCCCTGGCATGACACACTAACCCACCCCACTACGAGCAAACAGAAGAAAAAGAAGAACGGAGGAAAAGGAGGTGGGAAAGAAGATAAATAAAAAACTACAATAAAAAGAAAATTCTACTTTAACACCGCGGGACACTGCAATTGTCGAGGTCTCGTTACAGCCATCAATCCTCGTTAAGGGTTGTGAATATAACCATGCCTAGCAAATGGAAGGTATAAGTTGAGCTGTAGGACATACGGACCTGGCAGGCCAACAGCGACCTACATTCGTAAGTACTGCAAGCCGGCTGGCTTATGCAATAATAGCAACACAGCGCACATACTGCTGACATGGTCGACCAACTTGAAAATCTACAAATACTGAGAACGCACACGCGGTGGGTCTCTTTTAGCTCTTTACCTTTTGTTTGCTTACTTCACGATCCAGATGACCGACGCCGAGTGTTAGTGCTACGACGGACGTCGCCCTCCGGGCGGACGAGTCCCAACGCGGCATCATGGGCATCCGGCGTCAGCGGTAGGGTGAGTCTTGTTGTGTCTGCCAGATCCCTTTTCCCTTAGCAATCATCCCCCCTTTCATCTAGACCTAAGTGCCAACCATCAGTACAATAAATCCCTATCTCACAGTCAAAGGCTCTATCTTTTCATTTCACGTAGTTAATAGTGAAACCCCACCCCCTTAGTTCGTAGTTAGGTAAAGATCCAGTGTTTCCCGCTGCGCCATGCTGTCAGCAAGTACCTGAAGACGACCAGCAAGCGATTGGCTTGCTAAGGCTCTCCCGGTAAGTCTGGTAGGTATGGGTCCGCAGTTCTTCATAAGACATCCTATTAAATCTCCGTAAGATGCTAAGGATGCCCAGGGTATCAACTAAATCCCAAACACTTTCCGTAATTGTTATGTTAACAAATACATAACAAGAATGGTCAAGGCACCGGGTAAAACTCAGTAGCTACCGGACATGCCGACCAGAATTGTTATGATAACTAGAACATAACAAGAATGCTGGAGGCACCGAGTTGAGTCCTTCTAAAACGGATCAGTTCAGCCCCCAGGTCAAACTTCAACAACATTGTTATGTTAACAAATACATAACACAAGGGAGAATGATTGGAACAGCGATCAGGAAAGTGCACAATTTTGAGAAGATAAGGGAGAGAAACCAGTTTTGGTTAGCGGGACGACGCGACAAGGATACTTCAAGGTCGGACACGCGCCAGAAAACCCGAGGTGGGGATAGCTTAAGAACATCAGATTTGATAACATGGAAGTTACCAATCAGATTATTGGAAGGTTACGAGGGATTATATAATTATTAAAATTATTTTTTTAATATTATAACGGATTGGAGGATTGGAGGATTATATTAAAAATACAAGCAACGAGGAAGACATTTAATAGGCAAAACAGAAATTAAATTAGATGGCTATGAGAGAAGATATGAACAAACAAGTGAGTTTATGAACTAGTGAGAGGCTAGCGCAGCTAATTCGAGAGGGAAACAGAACTCAGGAGGCTAGCAGCAGAGAAAGAACGAGGTTCTTGTCATTCGAGTATTACAAGAGGCAACACGTATTGAAATTCGCTCTAAAAATAGTATGCAATTGCAACTAAGAAAAGTATCAGATTATATCAGGAAGAGACACCTTGTTAGCAGGAAAAAAAAGTCCTCTCGGCACGCCGGAAGGCGGAGGTATATTTCACCGGACAAACTTGGGGATAGGCAAAATAGGCAGAATATGCAGGTTTTCGTAGAAGTATCAGACCTCATTTATTGCGAGAAATTATTTTCTAATTGGAGCTTAATTAACTTTGTTTTTCGTCATTTTATGCATATTTTAAACATGTTATTGTCTTATGGGGACGGTAACCTTCTTGTCATTTGGGGTCCATTTTTAAACTTGTGGTCACACTGTACTTATGCAAGGTTTTGACACTGATGTGTAACTATGTAACGGTCTGTTACTTCATCACGCAAAATTTTATCTCCCTCAGAGATGTTGGTTAGTTCCTTAGTTTAGGGGCTGCGACAACGCGGTCATGTAACCCCGTGTACTTTGGGTAAGTGTAAGATTTGTCTGATAAACGGTGTGAATTGTGATGGCTGAATTAGTCTGTAATTCAGGTAAGGACTGCAGACGGTCAATTTCAAGCAGTAGTTCCTAATGATGCTACCAGATACTACCGTCAACAACACCTAGCTGTGAACTTGGCTACTAGATGCCACTGCAACCAGCAACTCGCAACGAACGTTGGAACTTCCCCTTCAGAGGAAAGCATACTGAGGGATTTTTAGCGCTCTTAGAAAATCCGACGGCTTCGGCCGGCTTTGAACCCGCGACCTCGGGCATAGAAGTTCAGCATGCTACCAGTTACGTCACCGAACCGCTTCACACTTAGTCAGATGGAAATCTTAATCTGATCTCGTGCAAGTGCGTTGTCATGGCAACGTCTGATGACTCATCCCTCATCAATTTAGTAGTGTTGCCATGGCAACCTCTGATAGCTCTTGGCATTTTCTTATAATTACGAAATCATTTTTCTCATCCCTTGGCATAATTGTGGGTCATATCAAAAATTCTTTCGGACAAAAGTTTTAGGTAATTATTAGCGGAATATAGTCCATTTTGTACGGTTTTGATATTGTGCCTATTAAGAGAGATATGATTAATGTTTCCCGAAAAAAACATTTTTCCCACCCCTTTGGTCATTGGTTGGTGCTATAAAAAAAACTCTTCAAACATAAATGTTTGGGCTTTATCCGACACATTGTATGAACTTTGAACGGATTCGATATTTCACATAATAAGAGAGTTATAGCAATATTTCATTTTTTCGAAAAAAAAACCTGCATTTTCACCCTCTTCGACCGATTTAGCCCTGTAACGAACTCGACCGAGATTTTATATTTATACATATTCGGTAAAAAATTCAATGTGATTGGTGTAAAATTACGGCAGCTATCGTGTCCACAAGAAACTGATATACATATATATATACATTTAT
Organism: Meconema thalassinum; assembly: GCA_946902985.2. Taxonomy (NCBI): domain Eukaryota; kingdom Metazoa; phylum Arthropoda; class Insecta; order Orthoptera; family Tettigoniidae; genus Meconema; species Meconema thalassinum. The sequence continues at coordinate 447,458,672 of OX336394.1, read as the reverse complement.
ATATATACATATATACATATATATATACATACATGAATTATATATACACTTTTGAACTGACGGTGGTTTTGGGGTCTGGGGGATATGAAACGCGAAGATATGTCGAAATTTTCCGGAAGTCGAAACATGGTACCCATTGCAATAGTTAGCTTTCTAATGAAATCTACCTAATACAAGAGATTTTATGAATGAATATTGGAAATAAGAAGAAATTTGGATAAGATTTATGAGCTATATATGCAGATTATTATAACCTCGAGTTAGAGAAAATATACTTGGAGAGATACTCTCACTGTTATATGAGTGAAAATTCAGAGAGGATATACCAGATATAGGAACTGGAAAGTGAGGTGAAATGAACTTTATATAAGTAAAGTAGGAGGAGAAAATCGTGCAGGTCGCAATGATGTATATAATATATATTTATGTAAATAATAATAATAATAATTTCATGAGTATTACTATAAATAATAATTAGATTTGGAGCAACAATGCGAATTATAATAATACCGATGTATTATGTAGGGAGAATGTTTGTCAAAGATAGTAGAATTGAAAGTAGATTGATTTGAAGGTAAACACACGGTGTTTGGAAAGTGTATTTAATTTGGTTAAATCTTTCTAAGAAAGACCATTTATAATTAGCCAAAGTGTCGGTGTACGAAGACTTGAGGAAGTCGTATTCATGTCCAGTTTTAGTGTTCATTAAGTTTTATTTCGATTTTTCTGATTAGGGACATGATTAATAATTAATAAATAATTAATAAATTTGTAGGCACTTTTTAGTTTGCTTGCTCAGTTTTTTATAAGATCTGTTTTTCATTCAATGCTGAATTACGATATAGCGATACTACTAGTTCGATGCTGGCAATATTTTTTTGACATAACTATATCTTATAACCCCGAGAGCCGAGTTGCTCAAGGTGCTTTATTTTGTTTTTAGGCTGTTCTGTGAGCAACTAGTTAGTAGTATGGTTATATATGTGTTATGTGAGTCAAGGGTTCCCTAGTCATCAGTCTGGTAGGGAAATGTTGATTTCATAGCCGGGTACTGACATCCCTACGATCCTTTTTCCATCCGTGCGGATTCTGGACGTTGACTTTGAGGAATTCGGGCGCAGTATCATTTCCAACATGCCCCAATGGCCAGGCCGGTACCTCCCAATATCACATGGTCGCTTTATTCGAACTGTTTGGTCACATTTATTTATTTCATCATTTTACCAGATCCTTGTTATGATGCCATCTGCTACGATATCCGGCTGTAAGCATTGGCTAGGTCGACTTAAATTAATGCAATATGTCAATGTTGGTAGTGTATTGGATGGCGGATCATTGAAATATTGTTTCAAGCAATTATTGTATCTCATGTCCGATCTCTCTGAAAGAATAATAACTAGGCGACAGCGATTGATACCCTCGCTAGGCCATGGGGCCAAGCTCTCTGCTGACGTGGGTTCAAGCCCCACCGTCGGCCAACCTTGAAATGGTCTTGCGTGCTTTCCCATTTTCAACGCTACCTTCTGACAGGCCACGGCCGCTTCCTTCCACATCCTTGCCCAGTTTCATTCATTAATTTCGTATCTCATTCCAGTGTGCAAGTCGCCAACGGGCGTTGACTAGAAAGATCTGCCAGTCCTTCTTCAACAAAGCAACAATGTCATCATTGCCTAACTTTAATGTGAACATTTCAAAAACACTTTTGTTGAGAAATAATGGGTGAGTTTAAAGACCAATGAAAATTTATATTTAAAGGGCATAGAATATTTTCAAGAATATTGACAACTTGTCTGTAGGACACACTCTTTTCCCTCTTCCTTTTAATACTATGGCAACAATTCCTGTATTGCAGGGGTCCTTTCAACATGCCCGAAACAGGAGGTTTTAATTGCCATTAAACTGAGGTGATGGGTATTGAATGTGAATTCTTTGGTAATGTATTGCACCATTTCTCCCAACCATATCTTCTAAATGTCCCCTCCTTCTTATTTCTTGAAATAAATGCTGCGTTAACTGGACTTGTGTTACTATACAAATAATTCATGTTTTTTGGGCTCATGCCGCGTGAAATTAAATTAGATACCAGACGTTTCGAAGGAACCTTGCCTCCTTTTTCAAGGGAATCAAACAATGTGGCCAAAGAAAGTATATCAATGAGATTACAAAAAAAAAATAGATAAATTCATCAGTTCGTCACCAGAGAGCTGCTGCCAGAAATTACTGTATGGACCATGGTAGAACGGCGGACAGAGTAGTAAGAACGGAGAAGGTAAAGGGGGCGGGGTGAAGAAGAATGAGGATGTCCAAATAAGGAGAAGGGGGGGAGGGGGTTGGGGTTAGACGGATATAAGGAAACAGAAACAAAAGGGAAGTGTTATTGTTAGCACAATAGGTTCTCCAACTTGCGCTCTTGCGCAATATCTCAGCAATTGCTTCAGCCGCACTTGGGGCGCACACAGTCTTACATTAGGGATTCAACCCACTTCGTCGAAAAATTGTCAACCTTCGCCGTTCAACCATATGCTATTTTGGTAAGTTTTGATGTAGAGTCCTTGTTTACCAGAGTGCCGGTGGACTCGGTCATGTCCCTCATCAAGGATTTGTTTCCTGAGGACATTGTCCGATTATTCCACCACTGCTTGTGTTCCAGTTATTACTTGTGGGATGGTAAATTTTACGAGCAGACTGATGGTGTGGCCATGGGAAGTCCACTCTCGCCTGTCGTGGCAAATTTTTTCATGGAACATTTTGAGGGGAAGGCTATATCTTCGGCGTCTTTCAAACCTGTGATTTGGTGGAGGTATGATACGTTCGTGGTGTGGGAGGAGGGTTCTGAGAAACTGAACCACTTTCTGAACCACCTAAATAAGCTTCATCCTTCAATCCACTTCACAATGGAGCTAGAGTCGGGTGGATGCTTATTTTTTTGGATGTTCTTGTGAGGAGGAAGGCGGATGGCTCCATGGGGCACAGCGTCTACCGTAGCCAACTCACACTAACCTTTATTTACATGCAGACTCCCACTACCACCCAGCACCAAAAGAAGGAGTTATAGTAACTCTACCAAAAGAGCGGAACGTATTTGTGAGGCATCAACTCTTCAGGAAGAGTTACATGCGTTACAAACCATGTTTAATGGTAATGGCTATAATGAATCCACGATATATCGGTCCCTACATCCCAGAAGGAGGGATAGACAACCTTCTCAGAGCTCCAATGTGAGGGGAACTGCTTACCTTCCTTATATTTACAACACCACTGACCGCGTTGCTAAGATTCTCCGCAAGCACAAGATAAAAACAGTTTTCGGCACTATGAGGAAAATTGGTCAACGTTTAGCATTAAACAAACATAAATTGTCCCCAATAACACAACCTGGGGTGTATGAAGTCCCTTGTACTTGCAGAAAAGTCTACATTGGCCAAACAAAACGGTACATTGCAACTCGCATCAAAGAGCATCAAAGCAACATCCGTCCTAACCAACCTGACAAATCAGCTATAGTTCAACATGCCCTGTCTTCAGGGCACGATGTATGTTTCAAGGATGCTCATGCGCTTGCCCTTGTTAAGCACAACTGGTCAAGAATTATAAGGGAGGCAGTTGAAATTCGTAAAAACCCCAATAATCTTAACAGAGACACTGGATATCAGCTAAGTGACACTTGGCTACCAGTTATAAAAGATCTAGGAAGATAGTTCCTCTCAGTTTCTCTGTTCTTCACCTATTTCAAATTGTACGTTTTCCTCTATGGCTACAGAGCATGGATTTGATCTACTTTGTTCGTCACTGGAGGAGCTTCCATCTGTTTTTTCGCCGTTGCCTGTATGACGTTAGGTATCGTTCAGATACACTTCCCTTTTGTTTATGTTTGTTTCTGTTTCCTTATATCCATCTAACCCTTCCCCCCCCCCCTCCACCCTTTCTCCTTATTTCGACATTCTCATTCTTCTTCACATCGCCCCCTTTACCTTCTCCTTACTTACTACTCTGTCCGCCGTTCTACCATGGTCCATACTGTAATTTCTGGCAGCTGCTCTCTGGTGACGAACAGAGGAATTTATCTAATTTATTGTAATCTCATTGATTAGTTTCTTTGGCCACATTGTTTGATTCCATTGAAAAAGGAGGCAAGGTTCCTTTGAAACGTCTGGTATCTAATTTAATTTCAGACGGCATTAGCCATGAATTATTTGTATAGTAATCCGGGCCTTAATCTACATATTGGACTTGTGTTTCTTTACAGGCTGAAAATTCATGTTTACCATAAATGATCCTGTTTGGGTTTACAGCTTCTTCAGCCTGAGGATTGATCGGAGCCAGCCAAGAGGTTTTCCTGAGTTGGAGTGAACTTGTCTGTGGGTGATCAGTTTTCCCCCGTCCTGCAGCGTAGCCCATCATCTGAGTGCAGCCCGTCATGGTCTTCTTCAATCCTGTCTCCAGTCGAATAAGCCATTGACGTTCACGCATCAGAAGTTATGACTCACATTTGAAAGAATGCACAATGTGTAGCATGACTGAAAATAAAGTAATAAATCAATTTAAACTGCCGGAAAAATCAACTTTCTCATTTCCTTGAAGACAATCCTCAACCCTGCCTATAGCTTTTCTGTAGATACTGTTGAAAATCATTTAACCATTGAGGGCAAATAAATTACAATGAAATGATATTTCTTGGGCATACACAATTTAGAGAAGGAGGTATAGCAGACAGGAAATCAGCCATAGTGGCGTACTGGGTCAGATTAGGGGTACAGTCATTTTGAGGTTATGGTACCATAATATTGCAAACTTACATGATACTTAATGATTTATTTCTTTTTAGCGTTGAAATTTCAAAACGATAATTCGCTTGTACTTACACATATTAAGAGGGCTAAACAACTGTATAAAGTAGAAAATAAAAAATCGACAGTGCTTTTAAAAAACAAATCGTGTCAACGTCATACACAAAAACGTACGTACAAAATTCAATTTTAGGGTGTCCGTTGCTTCATAATATTCAAACTAAGTAATATTTTGTCGTTGTATAAGGCACCGTAGGAGCTTTTAAGTACTAATAACGATGTATAACCGGAATATTCATACTCGATCCGATTTCCTCTCATATCATAAGTTGGCTAACATGCTTGGCAAAAGCAATCTAGATCCTTCGGTCACATTTATTGCTACGATATAAGGTAAGTTACTGCATCTCAGTGGCGTTGGAATTCACCAAGTGCGCGCAACGTGCTCTGAGTTGGAGCCCGGACCATGACGCAATCACCCTGCAATTCACGAATCGCAGATTGCATTCTGTTATCATATGCTCCTTGGTCTGCCCTGCACTAGGGCTGCTGAATATCATCCCTACATGAACATTTCAGTTGGTAACTGTAATCACAAAACAAGTTATGTTACTGAAATAAGACCATTACGGTATATTTTTATAGTATGCTGGTGCATGCCGTTTTGCAAACAAGGCACTAGAAATATACTTCCTGCAACAAAACTCAGCAATTCTTCTAGATTTGTGCCGTGTCTTGTGTGGGGTTTCGCCAATATACCATCTATTTTGAAGCCTTCATAGGGAGGTTATGGCTGCTTGAGCTTTTGGTTCTCGAAGTAGGGAGTCGCTGGTGCGCTTCATAAAAAGGGAGGTAGCGCACAGTTCGCTAATCCAGTGGGGGTCCGGGCGAGGACACTAGGAGCCCACTGTTGAGCCAGCTTGGTGTCCTAGGCAAAACCCCACACACAAGACACGGCAAAAATCTAGAAGAATTGCTGAGTTTTAATTTACTAGCCGTGAAAGCCAATATACCAACCTGCAACTAGTTTTCATCAATTCCCATTTCGAAAGCTGACAAGCGTAGAGGCTAGCATTCTTGGTAAAAGTGGTAGTTTACTTAATACATCTTTTACGCGCCCATTCATTGGACACAATCGTGTTGGCCGACTGAAGAGCTGCAAATGACAGTTTTGTGTTGGCAACACTGAACAAGAACGGCATCAAAACTCTACAAGGAAAAACAGCCTCAATGGAAAATGGATGTATGTATGTATTGTGCCCAATTTGAGGGAGCCCATAGTTTGTATATGAGAGTCGTTTTTTTTGGAGTATATTGTGAAGAATTTTTGAAGAAAGCGCCAATGAAAGTTTGTGGATAGCCCTGAAGCGCGAGGCGATACGTCAGATGCGCGAAGTGGATGCGCGTGGGATAGCGAGTACGGTCACTGAACCATGAACACCTGTTAGTAGGACAGACAGCAGTGAGTGTGCAAGAGCGCATCGTTCGAGATTCGTTTTCATGAAAGTTGAGCATGTATTTTAAAGCGTTCGTTCAGAACTATAATACGAGTACCAGACATATTGCCAGATAATTAGCCTGCGAGGAAACACTGTCTCAGTGTTATCCGCAGATAGCATTTAAATAGTTGGACCAGTTTTGTGTGTTCAAAACAGCTGTGGACTAATATTCAATCTCACATACAGTTAGCCTATGTGCTGGAACATATTCCTAAAGCATATCCTCATTTAAAGGATTTATTCTATAGCTAATGTTGGAAAATATGGCAAGGGATGTAATCAGTGTAATGCGCTAATACCAGTTGAATGATAGCAAAGTCGTCGTGTACATTTATACTTGTAACACAGACGTATTTCGGAAATGTAAATGACCGGGTGACAATAGTCAACTACACCAGTCTAAATTACGTGGATTTTTATGGCAGAAGCCATGGTGTTAATGGATTCCGTACAGGAATTCATGGTAGCGAACGTTCGTGATAAACTTCTGAATAACACTACCATGAATCGAAACGTCATTATGGATTGTTAAACCATATTTGGTGGTGTGATGGAGGTCGATGTAATGGAACTTTGAGGCGTGGTGAACAGCCATCGTGAACATGTGTGTTCGTGCACATGTGGATTCGAGCCAGCCGCATGTCATGGAGGAGGCATGCTACAACAGGTGGATCCATCGCCGCAGACTATTATCAAGGGAAGTGAATAACATGTTTACCTTCTAGTAATTAGTACATGTGATTTGCCGACTGTAGACTATTTCATTCAACCGTGTTAGAGATCAACGTTTGATGCGAGCATTTATTTTGAATTATGCCAGAGCATAGTGACTGGAGCCACTTTATGGATTTCTAGGCGATGCTTCAGCACGTCATGTAGACTAGCATATCCACGATACAGTTTGGTCGTGGGGTGGTGACATTCTTTCAATGCATCCGTTCTTCTATAGTTAGCTACTTACTTTTCATAGATTTTCTGGTGTACAGTCATGTACATATTATTTTTTGTTTGTTGCATTTTTGATCGAAGGCTATCTTTCTTGGATGATTTTACGTTACTTAATGATTCTTGGGAGTTGATTTCAGTAATATTCGATGTGATTAGATACTTAATCGTTACCTAATGAGTTGATTTTTCATACGATTAGGATTTTCTAGTAATGATTATAATATCAATAATTAATGATTGTAATACTTTCGATAACACTTGATTGAATCATGTTGAATGATTATCGGGATTTTGAAGATCTGTTGGGATCATGAACTTGGAATTTAATTATTTTGACTTGTTGAAATATTTAATATTTAATAATAATAAATTTATTGGGCGATGGTGAACCATTCTGTCGTGTTCACATAATCGAATTTTGGATCAGATTATAGACAACAGGAAATGAGGTCGTAATTAATAATGTAATTTAGATTTCTCCAATGAAATGATGATGACATTTTTCGAAATAGAAGTTGCGGTGTAGAGCAGTTGTGTCAATTAGGGAGTGTTTTGTAAGATGACTATTGGAAGGGAAAATAATTGTTAATGACAACTAATGATTTTTCTGGCTTGGTAGTTGAGTTAAATGGGAAGACATCCGTGTACTTAGCCCACAGTTTTTGTTCTAATCCATTAATTGAAGCAATGAGGCTCAATGGAATTTAGAAAAATGGAAGTAGTAATAATGATTAAATGATGTTGTGTGTGTTTGATATTAATGATTTTGGAGGATGAATCCTCGTGTTACGTGTCTCAAGAAGGGTCTAGCCAGAGTAGCTACCCCACGCCTTAAACCAGACAACGTCATCAGTAGAATTTCGGATTCTACTTATTTTGCTCTCACCTTACGAATATTCTACGGAATGACTTTGATATTGCAGTATGATCAATATATTTTGAAACATTCAATATTATGTGGAGATATAAAATGTGAAGCCTATTAATGCTTAGTGATATGGGGCATTCAAAGAAGGCTGACCTCGATTTCAGTTGAATTTGTTAGCCGTTATAACTGATCCATTATTCGTATAAAATTTAATAATTTCATGATAATAGCGAGTGACACCCACAAATTTTAAAAAGTGAGTAAATTTATTTTCTTTAAGAGATTATATTAAATCAACATGGTTGTTGGAGTGATTAATAAATTCCAGTTGTGGAAACTTACGATTATGAAATAATTGATTTATCGCCAGATTACTTGGAATATTAGATTGTTCATAGTCAATAGTTTTGATGGCTTGTTAAATAATTGAGATAACTATTTAAGAATTTTTATTCATGACTTTTCACATGATTGATTTTGAAACTAAGAATAATTTAGAGGATATTTTTGGAAATATAAATCTGTTGTGGCTTTTATATAATTTTTGAATTGATGTCAGACTGGACTATTAATTGTCTGCAAATCATTAATGTGTTTATGGTGTTTCGAATAACACACATTCCAGTGATACACTATAAATTTCACTAAATGTTGGAGGAACATTTGGCTAATTTCGTTATTTAAATTTTGATTTTTGGATTTAATTATTGCCGTTAATCGATTAGGGCATATTTAGAGCAGGGTCCCAGGGGGAGCGATAGAGGTTTTATTTCAGGAGTGTATTTATCGATCTCCCTGCGGAAAGAAGGACTGTACTAGAGTAGGATGGTAGAATGAATAAATTGACCTGATTAATTTTATCTTATAGAAAACTGGGGTCATTCTTGATTTTTTGAAACTTATCTCCTTTCTCTCCTTGCTGTAGTGTACATCGGAATACCAGTTAAGGTCTTATATTAAATTACAACGTTGGTTGTTTGCTCATACTTTACCCCGAGATGTTTTGAGTCTTGTGCTCTGCTGTTATTTAGATGTGCGCTTATGTGGTCGTGGGGCATCTGTCAAACGGTCACATAAAATAAGGTAGAAGAGTTTTGGCGACAACGTGTGGGGATCAAGTTTGGCAGCCAACATGTTGAAATGTTTCTGAGTCTGATGCGATTCGATTCCGAATTTCGATTCGAGGTCGAGGGGTATTTGATTTATGAATTAGCATAGGAGATGTCTTTTGTGCGATTCAAGATCATGACTGCACAGTTTCATACTTTTGATTTGCATTTGTTGGATTGTTGTTTGGGATTTTTCACAGTAAATTAATAGTAAATGTAAGACATAATAAGTTATTCCTAGTGAAGTCTCAGATCAAGGTCGTGTCTGCATAATCACTGTACTAATATTTTAGATTTAAGGTTCTTCAAGTATCGACTGACATTGTTCCCCAGAGTTCTAAATAATCATTAAGAGTGAAATGGAATCCGTTACTACGACGATCCAAGAGTTGGGTCAGAAAATAGGAATTCAAATGAAAGAGAATTCTGCTTCTCTAAAACGTAGAATAGGAACTCAAATGACATACAATTCTGTTTCTCTAGAAAATAAAATGAATGGTTTAGAAAATAAGATTGAAAATAAAGTAGAAAGTTTAGAAATTAAATTCACTGAAAACTCAAACTCGTTGAAATCCGAAATGTTAGAAAAGATAGAACCGATAGAAAGTAGGATATTGAGAAAGGTGGAATAATTCGAGGGCAAGCTATCTGAATTGATAGACGCCAAAATTGAGGATAGAGTAGTCTCATTGGAAACGAAAATCAAAGATAATGCTAGGAGAGCTCAAGGGAATTTCTTAAGTTTGGAAGCGGGGATCATAGAGACCGGGAAAAATTTGAAAGATAATTTGTTCACTAACTACGGCCATATGAACGAAAGCTTGCAGGATACTTTTCGTTTGATGAAGGAAGAGTTAGCTCAACACAAGAACGATACGCAGACGATGGTTAGGTCGTTGGAAAATAAGTTAGAAGATCATGTCCGGAAGATAACAGATGACTTAGCAACTATGGAAATTAGTAAGATGAGGGAATGTACGTTGAATTCCATATAAGTAGTACAGAAGGTTACATCTGAATTTCAGGGAATAATAGTAGAACAATTAAAGGAAGGAGTAGTCTCAGAATTGAAGAATGAGGTTAAAGAAAAAGTAATTCAAGATATTCAGGAACAGCTTGTGAAAGAAACGCATGGTGAAGTTCAAGAAGTGAGGACAGCTTTTTCGTCAGAGATTAAAGTAGTGTCTGGAGACATTCAATCTATTCGGGATACAGTGGGAAAATTAAAGAATCAGTTAACTGTTGGAGAGGAAAGTCAGATGAAGAGAATAGAAGAATTGAAGGATAGTATGGAAATATATGAAGAGGGAAAACAAAATAGGAAGGAAATGGAGGAAGTTAGACAAACTGTTAGCATTATGGAGAGGAAATTGGAAGAGTATAAATCAAGATCCCATGAGAAACAGGAAAATATGACCGAAAATACTTTTGAAAATAGAGGAAGATTATCAGAGATAGGTAGGTAAGAACGAGTCTCTACCATTCGTACTTCTACTCCGATCACATTAGTAAAGAGTTATGAAGAGAAACCGATTAAATTTTCGGGAACTGGAAATGTTTCGCCGGTTCAATTTTTGAGAGAGGTTGGCGATTATCTGAAGGATACTAAAGTTACTAAAGAGAGGGAGATGAGAGTTATTGGTAGATTTCTAGATGGTCCGGCACTCGTCTGGTTTAGGGCCATTCGTTGCAATTTGAGAACTTATGAAGAGTTTCAACAAGCACCATTACGAAAATTTTGGTCTCCGGAAACTCAGCAGAATATCAGTGCAGAGTTATACGTGAAACATTATTCTACGTCACAGCCGACTAAATATTCAAATTATTTCGAAAACCAACTCGCGAAACTTCAATGTTTAGATCCACCCATGCCAACTTATGAACTAATGCCTGCGTTAATTAGACAATTTCCGTTTGAGGTGCAACGAAGTCTTATTTCTGCTAATGTCGAAATCATGGAGGAATTTGATGAAGTCCTTCAGCGTTTAGACTGTTCCAATGCTGAATTTTACCAGCAGAGGAATAGCAAGCAAGAGAATCAAGCCGCATATGCTGTCTTAACGGATAGACAATGTCAGACAACCCTTGATAGGAATGACAGGAATGATATGAATAAGGAAGAGCAAACGTCGAGGGAGTATCACGATAGAAGAGGTCAAGATAATAGACAACCTTACGTTAGAAGAGGAAGGTATGGAAACAATTGGAGTCCCTGGAGGAGACAGGGATACAGTAGGCCATACCATAGAATCGGTTACAATCGACAATATGAGAGATCGAACAATGACAGATTCAAAGATCAGCAAAGACAAAATCAGGAGCAGAGAGGAGAAGAAAGTCAATATCTGAAGGAATTAGATGATAGAAGAGATCAACCTAGTACTTCTGGTATTAATAATTCGGCTGGGAAGAATGAAAAAAACGTCGATTTAGAAACGAGAGATCCAGCAGAAGTAACTCCAACGCAGTATATTTCCAAAATTATTCAATGGGAAGTCGAAGATGAGGACTTGGTTCAGGAAGAACACGAGATAAAAGAGTTTTGACAGAGAACCAAGTTACCAGTTATTATTTGTGAAGTATATGGGAAACAGGTACACACTTTGATAGATACAGGTGCAATGCTTTGTTTGGTGAGCGAAAGATTGTACAATTTATGGAAATTAACGGAGGATATTGAAGAAATACCCGTAGCTGGAATTAAGATCCAAGGTATTATTCCTAATAAGGTTATCACGTGCAAGATGAAACTGTATTTAAAGATTACGATTGGAGGATGTTTCTTCGAGCATATTTTCGTCGTGATGCGAGATACTGCGCATGATTTGATCTTGGGGATGGATTTTATCAAGAGGTACAAGGCTATTCTAGACATGGAATCGGATACGATTAAATTTCATCTTGCAGGGGATGTTCATTTCGAAGATGAAGAGAAATACACCGTGGGAGAAGTGAGATGGACCAAGGTTTTTGAGAGCACAGAAATATCTGAGAAGGCTAATGAGAGAATTGAGCATGTTCCAGTAATGACGAGTTTGTTAGAAGAATTCCATGATATTTTTGATACAAGACCAGGAGAGATTAAGGACTTCGAATATAAGATCCAAGTATATGATGGTAGTCCATATCATGCTAAGTTGTATCCAATACCAGAAAAGCACAGGACGAAGGTGAAAGAGATTATCCAAAACCTGGAGAAAGATCAGATTATTAAGAAATGTGTAACGTCTTACGTTAATCCTTTGGCTGTCGTACTTAAAGCAGATGGGAATTTAAGGATATGCCTTGAAGCCAGATCACTGAATTCAAGACTATTGCCAGAATATGATAGGCCACCTTTGATCAAGGATTTATTGAGAAAATTCAAGTATAAGATGTGGTTTTCGACAATAGATCTGACATCTTCTTATCATCATGTTAGACTCAGCGACGATTCAAAAAAGTTCACAGGATTTCTATTCGAACAGCAGACCTATGTTTTTAGAAAACTTCCGTTATAGACGAAGACTTCAGGAACAGATTTGATACGTGTCTTAGATCAGAACCTAAGTCAAGAGGTTAAAGACACAATTTTATGCTATGTGGATGATATTTTGGAGGCTTCAGAGACTAAAGTTCAGCACATGTTACACCTGCGAAATTTAATCATGGATTTAAGGAACTGCAATTTCAAGGTTAACCAGAAGAAATGACAGTCCTTTAAGAAAGAAATCAGATTTCTTGGACATATATTGGATGGTGATATCGACCCAATGAAGAGAAACTTCAAGAAATTCCCGAATTTGCTAGACCTACTCGAGTCAAGCATGTACGACAATTCCTAGGAACTTGCCAGTTCTTTGCAGGACATTGCTATAAGTATACCGATATAGTAGCACCTTTGCAGAGTTTGTTAATAAAGGACAATAAATGGAAATGGGATGACTCATGTGAAGAGTCTTTTAATAAGGCGAAGGAGTTAATGCTCAACAGTGTCCAGTTGGAATATCCAGACTTTGAGAAGAACGTTATTATCGAGTCGGATGCATCGAATATTCGGATAGGAGCCATCTTACTTCAAGAAGATGAGGATCGCACAAGACACTATCTATCTTTCATCACTAGGAAAATGAAACCATCAGAACCCAATTATTCTACCACGGAGCTTGAACATTTGGCGATTGTTTTTTCATTAGAGTCTTGTAAGAAGTTACATATTGCACATTCCGTGATAGTCAGAACGGATCATCACACTCTGGAATTTATCCTTACGACAAATTTTTCCAGTGATAGGATCACGAGATGGGCATTAATCGTGCAGCAGTTCAACGTGACTATTGAATATAGATCAGGAAAAGCTAATTTGGGGGCTGATTTATTAAGCCTACTCTTCGGATTTCACATGTAATGTTTATGCAAGAGGATGAGGATACTTTGAGAAGACTTGAGAGGATACCACAAGCCCAGAAACGATACAGATTGTTCAGAAACATTTATAGATTTCTTCATCGAGACATGGATCCGACTGATGTTGAATATCCAGTTATGGAAAGGATGACGCGAGATTATGTACAATTGAATGGCGTTGTATATAAATTCATAGATCCTGATGATAGTAAGCTACGAATCGTCATACCTCCTAGGTTACAGGAAGCCATCATTTGGTTAGCACATAGAAGTTTAGCACACGCAGGAGTGGATAAAACGGAGTGCATGATTGCAGAAAAGTTTACTTGCGAACATATGAGAAACACCGTCAGAAATGTCATCAGGACTTGTGATTTGTGCCAGCGTAGCAAACACAATTCGCATTTGTTGAGAGAAATACCGAGGTCCATTATCCCATCAAAGCCTCGTGAATTACATGACACAGATATTTACGGACCGCTACCTAAGTCAAAACGGGGCAAATGATATGTTTTGGTTACGGTTGAAGTCTTTAGTAAATACACAATGATCCATCCTATACAGAAAGCAAATTCCAGATACATAATAAAGAGGATAAGGGAATGCGTCATTCTTGAAGCAGGAAAGCCTGAATTTGTATTATCAGACCATGGTTCGCAGTTTACGTCGTGGGAGTTCCGAAATGACATGAGGGAATTGGATATCAGGCAGGTGTTATGTTCCATAAAACATCCAGAGAGTAACCTCCCAGAGAGAATGATGTCTGAGATAGCTAAATTCTGTCGTCTCTACTGTGCAAATGAACATTGGCGATGGATGGATGTGATTCCCATCGCGTTGAAATCAATAAATTCTACGGTGCATGAAAGCACATGGCAAATTCCATCAGTATTACATAAGGGAGAGAAACCTATACGACCGTGGGATAGGATAGTATACATTCCACCAGAGATAGAGCCAAATCAGAGAGGACGTGAATTAAAAGCTTTGGGAAGATTGCGAATACAGGCAGATAAACGCAACAGAAGAGTTAGAGGAAGGAGATATAGAGAGCCTCTGAGAGAAGGAACTTGAGTGTTGATTTGGAAGCCTACTCCATCGGATGTCAGCAACAAAGTATATTCGAAGTTTGCCAGCTTATATAATGGACCATTCAGAGTATCGCACAGTTTGGATACTGGCAGTTATCGAATTGAAGACATTACATCTGGTAACGTCGTGGGAACGTTTAGTGCTGCAAATCTGAAGGAATATTTTTCAAGAATCAGATAAGAATAGAGTCGAAAAACTGTAAGAATGAAAATAAAACTGGGATTTTTTATTTTTAGCATGTGTGGGGTGGATGTGCCCAATTTGAGGGAGCCCATAGCTTGTATATGAGAGTCGTTTTTCTGGAGTATATTATGAAGACTATTTGAAGAAAGCGCCAATGAAAGTTTGTGGAGAGTCTGTAGCGCGAGGCGTTACGTCAGATGCACGAAGTGGATGCGCGCGTGATAGCGAGTCAGGTCACTGACCCATGAACACCTGTTAGTAAGACAGACAGCAGTGAGTGTGCAAGAGCACTTCGTTAGAGATTAGTTTTCATGCAAGTTGAGCATGTATTTTAAAGCGTTCGTTCAGAACTATATTACGAGTACCAGACATATTGCCAGATAATTAGCCTGCGAGGAAACACTGTCTCAGTGTTATCCGCAGATAGCATTTATATAGTTGGACCAGATTTGTTTGTTCAAAACTGCTGTGGACTAATATTCAGTCTCACATACAGTTAGCCTATGTGCTGGAACATATTCCTAGAGCACATCCTAATTTAAAGGAGTTACTCTATAGCTAATGTTGGAAAATATGGCAAGGGATGTCGTCAGTGTAATGCGCTAATACCAGTTGAATGATAGCAAAGTCGTCGTGTACATTTATACTTGTAACACAGACGTATTTCAGAACGGTAAATGACCGGGTGACAATAGTCAACTACAGCAGTCTAGATTACGTGGATTTTTATGGCAGATGTCATAGTGTTAATGGATACCGTACAGGAATTCATGGTAGCGAACGTTCGTGATAAACTTCTGAATAACACTACCATGAATCGAAACGTCATTATGGATTGGTAAACCATATTTGGTGGTGTGATGGAGGTCGATGTAATGGAACTTTGAGGCGTGGTGAACAGCCAGCGTGAACATGCACATGTGGATTCGAGCGTGCCGCATGTCATGGAGCAGGCATGCTACAACAGGTGGATCCATCGCAGACTATTATCAAGAGAAGTGAATAACATCTTTACCTTATAGTAATAAGTACACGTGATTTGCCGACTGTTGACTATTTCATTCAACCATGTTAGAGATCAACGTTTGATGCCAGCATTTATTTTGAATTATGCCAGAGCATAATGACTGGAGCCACTTTATGGATTTCTAGGCGATGCTTCAGCACGTCATGTAGACTAACATATCCACGATACAGTTTGGTCGTGGGGTGGTGACATTCTTTCAATGCATCCGTGCTTCTATAGTTAGCTACTTACTTTTCATAGATTTTCTGGTGTACAGTCGTGTGCATTTTTTTTGTTTGTTGCATTTTTGATCGAAGGCTATCTTTCTTGGATGATTTTACGTTACTTAATGATTCTTGGGAGTTGATTTCAGTAATATTCGATGTGATTAGATACTTAATCGTTACCTAATGAGTTGATTTTTCATACGATTAGGATTTTCTAGTAATGATTATAATAATAATAATTGATGATTGTAATACTTTCGATAACACTTGATTGAATCATGTTGAATGATTATCGGGATTTTGAAGATCTGTTGGGATCATGAACTTGGAATTTAATTATTCGGATTCCACGTAAAACGGAGGTATCGTGGCTCATGATCCCGATATTTACGATCTTGTAAAACCACAAGCTTCCTTACTTCCCACCATCACCACAAGATGATTTCCCTTGGCATCCCACGATGCTCAAATTGGGATGTCCCTTCATAAGACCACGGATGTTTTCTTTCCTACCGCCGCGGTGTAGACTTGCGCGTTTAATCGCGCACCACGATAGCAGCAAGTCTGGTGATTGGAGGTCCGAACTCAGCACCGACAGTGGCTATCCCGAGTTTGGATTTCCCCGGATTCTTCCACGTGCTTTCCAAGCACATACAGGGATAGTATGGTACTCGGAGTCCCGGGACACCAACCTCATTCACGACCCTAATAACTACAGCTACACATACTACTACAGTCACCACAGGAACACAGTTTATCAGACAAATTCAACACTCAGCCAAATAAACGGGGCTGATAAACAAATGTCCCAAGCCCCTAAAATGAATTAACAACAACCATCACAACAAGCTTGCAAATCTCTTCCATCATCATTGTTACCAAAAATATTTGTTTCCTGAACGTCCAAAACAATTGGAACCCTACTTAAGAATAAATAACGTTCAGTAAAGAAAATAATCTCACATAATTTGTTTAATAGTCTAATACTACTACTTTTTTTTACAAGGGAAGTGGAAAAAATCTTGCATAAGACCTTGAGAAGGGTCCACACTCCTCAAGAGTGTGGGATTCTTACCCACTAAAAAACACACCCTGTCCTCTTGACAAAACCCATCCCGGGACCACTACTACTACTACTACTACTACTACTACTAATAATAATAATAATAGTATGTTAAAAGAAGACCCACGGATTAAGCCTAAGAAAGAGCAGAGACCAAACAGGTTAGAAGCTGCTAAACAATTACGAAGTCAGAAAATGAAGGAGATATGGGCTAGGAAGAAGACTCTTAAGAACGTGAAACCAATCACAACTCATCAAGCTGAAAACCATTTTGGTTAACCTACGTAGTCCATAGTTGGCTCATTCGAAGAAAGATGAAGAATAAGTTGGTAGACACACTATTTTTATTTTTTTCGGGGATGTCGAGGTTCCGGAATGTTGTGTTAACAGAGTTTCATGTACGTGCCATTACATCCATCGGCATTTATAACATGACTGAGCCTAAATCGAACCCTCGAGAAGGATAGCAATGTACTACCTAAGCTACACAGCCTCGGTATCATTTAATTATTAGTATTGTGTTATACAGTTGATAGCACATTACTAGTACATCACAACATATCTATGCGGGTTTCAGGGAACCAAGGTATAGTTACTCTACTGAAAAAGCCACTTCTAAGCTGGAAAGTCGAACTCGCTACCCAAGAACTTCCGGACGAGTCGGGTTGTTGAGAGAACTACTGCCTTCTGCATTAGTTTCTACAGTTGAGTATCCTGATCCAGTTCCCTATGGCCATGGAACAAGGTACTTGGGATCACGCCCGAACTTGAGACAATGATAGGTATGGTCTTTACCCGTTCTACTGCCATTGCCTTTTGGTAGGGCCGACCAACTCGCTATATTTCCTGTATTGTTATTATTATTATAACACTGTATTATAACAATTTATTTGTATTTTATTTTCGTGTATTTTCATATTATGTACATTGTTGATTGACCAATCCAGTTTATGGCCACCCAAGGGCTGGGGATGGGATGGGACAATTCACAATTATGTTCATGTGGTACCGTACTAGTATTAAATCTAGGAAGTAGTTTTCCATGGGTTCCCACTTCAACCCCAGGCAAATGCCGGGATGGTTCCCAACTTAAGGCCACGGCTGCCTTCTTCCCAATAACCATAACCGCTGGCAGTGCAGCCCATGAAGGGCCTAGGCCTACCAAGCGACCGCGGTCCAGCCATTTGGCCTGCAGATGTTAGGATGACGCGTGGTCAGTGCATCGGGTCCCCTCGGCCATTAATCTTGATTTTCCTGACTGGGGCACTGCCTCACTGTCAGACAGCTACAGACAGTGTACCCCGTTCCAGCCCTCACCTCAGTTTCTAATATCCCTGATGGAGCCGGGAATCGAACCCAGGGCCTCCGGGTGAGAGGCAGTTGCGCTGTCCCAACACCACGGGGCCGGCGCCTTCTTCCGAATCCTCACCTGAATTACAAATACCCACATTACTACAGAAACCACAAAAACACAGGTTATCACACAAATTCTACCCACACCCAGCTACATGGGGCTAAATGACCAAAATAGCCAAGCCTCTCAAACAAAACATCAAGTATTTTACTTCCGTATTAAATGCCTAGTTCTGAACAGTCTACGGGATGTCGGAATTTTGTCATACTGTATTTCATTAAGTGAATGTTTATAGTATTTTCAGAAACTAGTCAACAGAAGGTCCGACGCGGACGCCATTGTTACACCAGGGCTGAGTATCGAAATTATTTTATACATGAACATCAATCAATGAATTCCACACTTCCAAAGTAGGCTACACAATACTACCGGTCCTAACGTCCCAAGCCATTGCGTGTGTTGTCAACAACAACAACAACAAGAACAACGGCAATAAACATTTTCTTACGAGACGGCACCACTTATCCTCATATCAGCTGATAGCCTACCACCCCTCAAGTCAACCGGTAAGGTCAATGCTCCGATTACGTAACAACTTCCCCTCCGCGCGTCGTCACACCTCGCTCCGCCTCGTTTCCCCCAGCCTGCCGCACCACTTTATGCTTGATTAGTTTCTGAAAAAACTAAAAACATTAACTTTTTAATGATTAATTTTCAATTTCAAGACAGGTGACAATTTTTTTTTACCTGGGAAGCTTAGAATAGTCTCTTCTATCACCAGTGTAACGGACTTCCAGCACACCCTGTATATGCGGGGCAAGCACTGATCCTTGAGGTAGTCCATTATTTAATTTACTTGGTTTGCTGATTTCACTGCCCATGATGACCTGGAAGCTTCTATTATTCAGCATGTTGCCTACAAGACGAACCAGTGTCTTACAAGATATAACTCGAAGTAATTTATAAATTACACCCCCTCTCCAAACAGTGGCATAAGCTGCCTTAAGGTCTATAAATGCTACGGATGTATTTTGGCGATTCTGGAAACCGGCCTGGATGTAGGTGGGTAAGGAGAGTGCTTGTTCTATGGGAATTACTTCAAGCAATTTTGAGGCGATTCTGTTCAAGATTAGTCTCTCAATCAGCTTATAGCATACACTCAACAATGAGATAGGTCTATAACTGTCTGGTCTGTCACTTGGTTTCCCAGGCTTCAGCATGTAACGAACTTCGTCAATTTATAGAAACGAGGTAGCTTACCAATCTAAACAATGCTAGTGGCTAGCTTGTAAAGCCAAAGCCGAGCATGCTTTCCACTATTTATCAAGAATTCGGGATGTATTCCATCAAATCCTGGGGCCTTACCGCTTTTTACATGTTTCAGCACTGTGTCAATATCTTGGATGGTGAAGGGATTAGTGTATTCTGATCCAGAATTACTTGTGGCTTTGAGATTCTTTCTTGATATATTTTGTGTGATTTCTGTCTCTAGCTGTTCGAGACATTGAAACTATATGGGAAGCAACAATGGAGTGACATTTTGATGTCCACGAGCAATTCGGGTACCTTCTCCAAGTTTTCTCAAGTGTGACCAGGCTATTCTGCTGGATTTTCAGTTAATAGATTCTACGGTTTCAATCCACTTTTCCCTTCCGAGCATTATCAAGGCTACTAAGTAGTTCTCCAGCAATTTCTTGTTCACCACTTGCCAGGAACTCTTGGTACAGCTTTTCACTTGTATCAGTCCATCCAGGAACATATTCCTTCCTGAATCCTCTTGGAATCTCTTTTTGGCTATGGTAATTACAGCTCAGTTCCATGAAGAACTAAATAGCCTATTTTCATACATCCATCTAAAATTAATTGCCTCTATCAACAAACAAATTGTCCGTTTGATTGCTGTAATAGATTCGCAGATATTGAGAACCGTCTAAATATTTTTGATGGTCACCATGTTGGATTTTTATATTATAGGCCTTATATTTATGTACTATTAAATGAAGATTACTGTGTAGGTGTTTTATTCAAACTTCAATCGCATGAATGGGACACAAGAAATAAAAGCGGGAATTTAAAATTTCGCTCAGCCGCCATCTTGTGGTTATGAAAATAATTTAGATGAATTAGATGCCAGTCGATTAAAATTTGTATAAGCATATACCGTATCATGTTTCACTGCACTCGGATGGTTAAAACGCAAGAAACATCCATTTGAATATTTAAATTTCGCGTCGCCGGCATGTTGGATTTGTACTCACCAGGTTACTGAAAGTCCTACAGGTGAACTTATGTTTATAGCCTATATGAACATTTAAAATAAACAGTTTGATTACTGTAAAAGATTCTTAGATATTGAGAAACGTCTAAATATTTCGGGTGGTCACCATTTTGGAATTTTATATGTATAGGCCATGGAGTTATGTACCATTAAAGGAAAATTAATGCGTACCTTCATTATTCAAACTTTCACTTCGATCGCATGATTCTGACACAGGAAAGGAAAACTTAATTTTAAAATTTTGCACAGCCGCCATCTTGAGGTTATGTAAACAATTGGACTAAATTAGATGCTAGTGCATTACAATATATATAATCATTTACTGTACCACATTTCACTGCGCTCAGATGGAAAAATCGCGAGAAAAGTCTATTAAAATGTTTCTTGGCCGCCATGTTCGTTTTGTACTTTACAGATTTTTGAAAAATTCACAGATGGACTTGTAGCAGTGTCCTTCATCACCGTACAAAATTTCAGGTTGTTATCAGTAATAGTTTCGGAGATATAGAATGCCAGTGTTATATTTCACACAGCCGCCATTTTGAGGTTATGTAAACAATTGAACTAAATTAGACGCCAATGCACTACAATGTGTATGAACATTTGCTGTATCAAGTTGCATTACGTTTGGATGGTTAAATCGCGAGAAAGTTCAATTTAAAAGTCTCAAATTCGCTTGGCTGCCATGTTGATTTTGTAGCTACAGGTTTTTGAATGTCTCATTGGTGAAATTCTAGTAGTGCCCTTTATCACCGTACAAAATTTCAGGGTGATGTCTGTGATAGTTTCGGAGATATTGAATGCTGGTGAAATATTTTGCACAGCCGCCATGTTGGATTGGTGGGACGTAATAAAATTTGAAGGGCACGGTCAGGGTCGGCCGAAATAGTGCTATTACCTTACCGAGTTTCATTGAAATCGCTCCAGCCGTTTAGAAGTTATTAGGGGGGACCAACATACACACGGACAAAAGGTTATCTCATAAATGAAACCAGGCTAAAGTAATTGTCACTTGTTGGAGGTATCCATCGGACACATTCTTCTGGGAAAGCTTTCCAGTCCGCTTCTTTGAAGTTGCAGCGTGGGCCAGGATATGAAGTCACAAGACGGATTTGTATTCTAACTCCAAGATAAACTGGGCGGTGTTGACTGTGCGGAAAAGCTGGTAGAACTTTCCGTGTAGTACACAATGGCCAATAGTTGTTGTCACAGGCGACAAAAACCAGGTCCTGGTTATATTCCTGTTTCTACGCAGCTGATCTAATTGTACCTTTATGTTTTGTATCGAATACAAGACGGATGTTGTGTTCCTCAGCCCGACTTATGAGATTTCCTCCATTGACATCAGAAATAGTCTACTTCCAATCTTCATGATGGCTATTAAAATCTTCTATATAGACCGCAGGGTGATATTGCACTTGAGGTGGCCATGTAGAGACTGGAGGCTTATAAACATTAGTTACTATGACCTCACAAATCTTCTATATAGACCGCAGGGTGATATTGCACTTGAAGGACTTGAGGTGGCCATGTAGAGACTGGAGGCTTATAAACATTAGTTACTATGACCTCAAAAATCTTCTATATAGACCGCAGGGTGATATTGCACTTGAATAACTTGAGATGGCCATGTAGAGACTGGAGGCTTATAAACATTAGTTACTATGACCTCAAAAATCTTCTATATAGACCGCGGGGTGATATTGCACTTGAAGAACTTGAGTTGGCCATGTAGAGACTGGAGGCTTATAAACATTAGTTACTATGACCTCACAAATCTTCTATATAGACCGCAGGGTGATATTGCACTTGAAGAACTTGAGTTGGCCATGTAGAGACTGGAGGCTTATAAACATTAGTTACTATGACCTCAAAAATCTTCTATATAGACCGCGGGGTGATATTGCACTTGAAGAACTTGAGGTGGCCATGTAGAGACTGGAGGCTTATAAACATTAGTTACTATGACCTCACAAATCTTCTATATAGACCGCGGGGTGATATTGCACTTGAGGTGGCCGTGTAGAGACTGGAGGCTTATAAACATTAGTTACTATGACCTCACAAATCTTCTATATAGACCGCAGGGTGATATTGCACTTGAAGAACTTGAGGTGGCCATGTAGAGACTGGAGGCTTATAAAAATTAGTTACTATGACCTCACAAATCTTCTATATAGACCGCAGGGTGATATTGCACTTGAAGAACTTGAGGTGGCCATGTAGAGACTGGAGGCTTATAAACATTAGTTACTATGACCTCACAAATCTTCTATATAGACCGCAGGGTGATATTGCACTTGAAGAACTTGAGGTGGCCATGTAGAGACTGGAGGCTTATAAACATTAGTTACTATGACCTCACAAATCTTCTATATAGACCGCAGGGTGATATTGCACTTGAGGTGGCCGTGTAGAGACTGGAGGCTTATAAACATTAGTTACTATGACCTCACAAATCGTTGTTACAATTGTATGAATATTGTCATCGACGTAAGCTTTTAACAGAGAAACATTATCAATGGTACTCCGCACATAGGTCGCTACACCATATGCATGGTGATATGTAGCTCCAAGTATATCCTGGTATGCGTCCTCTCAAACGCAATTGGTCCTCATCTGCGACATGATTTGTAGACGAGTATATAGAGTTCATCCTCGTTGTCTAATGATGATTAATTTAAGTGCTTTACGATATCATGACCAGGTTTTGATTTGTAGATGAGTATCTACACTACATTCTTGTTGTTTAATGATTGGATTGTACCCCCGTGTTTCAATTCATGGTCTGTATATACTTGATTATATTTTTCTGTATAATGTAATTTTTAAGAAAGGTGATGCCACACAACCTTATAACTACCGAGGGATTGCCTTACTCGAGATAGGATATAAAATTTTACCTCACTGCTTATGAATCGACTTAAGCCATTATAGGGAGACATTATAGGCTCATACCAATGTGGTTTTGTATCTGGTCGGTCTACTATCGACCACATCTTTACATTGAGGCAACTCATGGAGAAATTCTACGAATTTGACAAGGAATTGAATTTAATCTTTGTTGATTTTCGACAGGCCTATGCAAGTACAGTATAAACCGTATAGTATTATGGACGGCCATGCACGAGATGGGCATGTCAATGAAGTACATAAGGTTGATCAAGACCTGTTACTCTGACTCTAGTTGCCAAGTGCGGTATGCAAATCAAGTATCAGAATCCTTTAGCGCTCAAAGTGGACTAAGACAAGGAGATCCTCGAGCCCTAGTCATTTTCAATATAGCATTGGAAAAGATTAAACGTGGAACTGGTTGGAATAGGGAAATGGAGATGGTCGGATCCGACATAATTCTTGCATTTGCTGATGATGTGGTGATCATGGGGAACGACTGATACATCAATATTTCTACTGGAAGGAAAGATAATGGGGTTGGTGGTTAATTCGAAAACAAAATACATGATTATATCACGTTGACAGAATATTCCGATCGCTATCGACGTTGGAATGCACAAATTTGAGACAGTTGAATCATTCAAATATTTAGGATCAATATTGTCAAACAAAAGTGAAATAGAAAAGGAAATAAGACAAAGAATCACCAACGCTACTCATGTTTCCTATAGCATGAATCGAATTTTCACGTCACGTCTAATATCTCAGGAAAACAAGATCCACCAATACATGACCCTAGTACGACCTGTTTAATGTATGGTTGTGAAACGTGGGCGACTCCAAGAACTTTTGAAGAACGTATATGTGCATTTGAAAGAAAAATGCTGCGGAAAATCTATGGACCAAAATACTACCCAGAAACTGACAGTTGGGAAAGACGGAGTAAAGAGGAATTATATCGACGTTATAAAAGGGCAAACATCAGTAGAGAGATAGAGAGAAGACGATTACAATGGTTAGGACACATTATCAGAGCAGAAGGTACTCTCCCGAACCGTGTGTTCAAATTTCAACCAACGGGAAAACGTCCAAGAGGTCGACCAAGAACAAGATGGAAATATCGAGTTATGTTGGTACTAAACCAGGTGGATCCAGATGCAAGTATGGAAGATGCCAGGGATATAAATCGTTGGTCTAATATATGCAACCATTATTTGAGAAGCTGAAATCATTCTTCCTGTTATGAAGTACAATGTTATATATTATGTTATGCTTGCTATTTATATTGTAATCAAGAATTGTACATCCTTGTTTTTCTGCTATGGGTCTTAATGGCCTGTCACATGCAATAAATTATGATGATGATGATGTCTGGAAGTTATATACTTGATTATATTTGTCTGTATAATGTATTATTTCATTTTGTGGCTTACAATACTTGTGATAGTCGTTTGATGTGGTTGCTACATGTAAAACCATCGGGTGAGAAGGAATCTGTTTACATTCACAGATTTGGGTTAATCAGCAACAAAAGACAGTTATGGGATTGGAAACAAATCCCCTGGATACAGGAATACAATAGGGGAAGTTCAAGTAGTGGTTTTTCTTTTACAAAGTCACATGACACAGATGTTTTCTGGTCACTGCCACAAGTGATAGGGTTTTCCACACTTCAGAAACTGTACCCATCACAAATAGCTTATAGTAATCTGCTCATAAACATTAATACTGGATACCATATAAATACTGAAATGCTTTCAACAGTGAAAACTCTGAATGAGAATGGTTAGAATGGTTCGCGTATGTCTGACAGGAACACAAATAAATATATTCAATGGCAAATATGAAAAGAGGATGACTTATTCAAAGCCAAAATTTTTAGTTTGCATTCACTAAAAGACAATATATATCCTTAGTTTGTTGTCTACTTACTCATCTGGATGATTTCTATTTGCATCCCTCTCGTCTTCATGGGTTTCTTCTTTTATAACCTGGCGACAAAAATGAATCATTAACTGAGGTATTATCGTACGCTTCTACAAAGGTAAAAACAAATAATGTAACCTTATAGCACAGCTCAACTTGAAGTGAGGATAAATTAGCTATTCCACTGACTGAAATTACTTTCTTGTTTTAGTTAGTAAGTAAGTAAGTTATTGAGGCTTTAAGGGGCGGAACACCGAGGTCATCTGCCCCTACTTTCTGATTCTCCAGCGTATCTCACTGCATTATACAAGTCTTATCTTAAAAAGCCATCCTTCCTTTGTAGGTCTAGCAAATATAATTATGATAGACAATGTGCAGAACAGTGCAATAAAGGAAGTAATCGGTTTCAGGGCTGAGGAAATAATATGTAATAAGCAATTTCTAGCAGTAAGACTATAAGGGGCTAATCTTGTCCCATTTCAGTCTCACAGTTCTACCTGACAGCTTTTAAGAATGAACGAATAAATCACTTTATGTCATATAAAAATATTCCACATGATATTCTCACAAAACACAGCAGAATGTATGATTACGGCTGCTTAATTTTTAAAAACTTGGAGTAAGCCAACTGCAGTAAGCGCAACTGGTTAGTGTTTTGTAGATAATTTAACATACATTTTGCCAATACATAATGCTTCTACTGCAAGCACTAGGCCGAGGAGTTCGGCAGGCTTGGGCAGCCGGCACAGTACATATCCTCGCCGCTAGATGGGGGCTACATTAATTACATCCCTGACCCGGTCGGGGGACTGGAACAGGCTGTGGATTTCCATCATCAGCAGTTATTAGAGTTAATGTAACACTGCGAAACAGCATTAAGTTTCTAGAAATAAACTTTCCGTTAGTCCGGGATGCCAACAAAGGTGAAATGTAATGCAGTAAGCCATCATGTGTTTCCTTATTAAGGCTGGCCGAGGTCGTGTTTTAACCTCCTGGTTGGATTTATTAGGAAACCATTCTAGATATTGTAAACAATCATCTCCAGCCACATTGAAATGTGATATATGATATGACACTGACTTGTTCTTGGACGTTATAACCTTTCTTCTGACAACAATGCAGGGCCTGATTTTACAGTGCCAGGAATTCATCGTTGCAAAACTGCAAAAGATTCAAGGACATGAGCCAGTGTTAGTATCTCCCTGAGGAATCACCAATAAGGTTCACCATACAAAGGAATACCTGGAGTAGTTCTGACTGCAGTGACGTTGACTTACATTTCAATAGCTTCGCTCCAACTCAGGGATCCACGCCCCCCCCCCCCCCTCTCCGTTTTGAAGACATGATACCCACCGTTGGCTTTGTATGAAACGATTTAGTATATTTTCCCAATTTGTATTCCAGGCGAATGCGGGATTGTACGTCGTAATAGGCCGTGGACACTTTTTATCAACTCCTCACCATATTTCATTCTGATTAAACAGTACATAGAGGTAACAAAGTGGGTTTAATCTAAAACATCAATGAACATACTGAGAAATATCACACATGATGGATCACTGACGGGGAAGAACAAAAACATAAAAGAGTAGACACCACCAAACACAAACATGTTAACGTTTGCTGGGAGCGTCACTTCTACACAATAATTTTGTTCTCATAAACTCCGGCTGTAAGCAAGAACCGTTGACCCATAGGAACTCTCTCAATCCCCTTCCCAACACTGTGGAAACGGGAATAATAAGGGTAGAAATACTCACACACATCTTAATCAGTTATAAGAAATGTAAAATACAGTAATAGAGATTTGTCAGTGTTAACATACAAATAAAAGTGAAGCTGATATATATCGACGGTGAACATGAAAGGCCTTGTACGTCACCTTTCTGCACCTATCCGTTCTCTTCCGTGTATTTGGGACATAACTCCCGGCTTGAAGTGGATATACATTCCCTTTGAACTTCATATTTATAAATCAAGGTCCTCAGCTTAACCATAGTTATCTCAGTAATCGGCCCCGCAGTCAAAACTTTAAGACCTAGATTACATCTTATCTTATATCTTATCTTATATATCAAAATGGAAATGTATATCTGTTCGAAGCCAATGGACTACGACACCGCTTAACAGATTGCATTGAAATTTTGTAGGGTTGTAGTGCACACCCCAAGGAAGGTTTTTGGCAACAATAATTTTAGATAGCCCTCTCCATTCCTTTCATTTAGGCCGTTTGGCGCAAATCTACACCGTTTTACTGGGCTCAAATCTACACCGTTTCACCGAGCTGAACTGAATTTTACATACTTACCATTTGGAACTAGACCAGTAAAACTATCTACTTGAAAATTCGGACAGTCCCTTCCATTCCCTTCATTTAGGCCCTTTGGCACAAATACTGAATTTCCATGCCCCACAAGCTTTATAATTTTATTTAAGGGCGTCGTCACGAGCATGTGGACTTACAGCGTTGGCGTGGATTCGTTATTTTACAGTATGAGCGGAGAAAATGTTAATTTCCTTGCTTCTATGTATACTTTATTTGATTTTTTCTCTTTTTCCGAAAGAATACAAACCGTCTTTTAGGGTCTTTTTTATACAGGTGGTGACACTGTTCGTACGGAAGTTCGCGACACTGATGTCTATCTATTTAACAGTCTGTTATTCCTTCATGCAAATATTATCACTTACAGCGACAGAATGCAAGCGGAATTGGACCTCGAGATATGGTGTTGCCATGGTATCGTTCATCAATCCCTATCCTCTTCTTATACAGTGTGGTCCACCCGCCTCTTATTATTTAGTTTTATGAAACCCAACTATCATCGCATTTCTCCCGATGGTCGATATTGCTCTGCGCTGTGACTGTGTGACAGCAATGTAATTGGGTCATGGGTCTAGCAAAGAAAAACCGACCTTAAACTTTTCCCCGCCAAATACTATGGCCCATTCTACTAACATATGACTTACTGCTCCTTGAAATAACACACATACACGTAATACGATCGAATTAATAGCTTACGCCACGTGATCTGTAATAGTAGAAAGTTAAATCAACACCATAAACCGTGATTGAAGACTTTGAGATGGACTTAAACGTTTGAGGTGGGACGGCTACAGTAAATACAGCATGTTTAGCGTAATCTACCATGTGTTGGTGGCTGAGAGGGTAAAAGCCTGACCGTACGTGGTGGGCGCGAGCGGGTAGAATGCTGCTTCGAATCCAGTAGTAGGCATACTTTTTTGAACGAAAGCCCACATTCCATTTTAGTCGGGATGTAACTACATTGCCACATTTATTGCCTTACGACGTATTTTTGTGAAGAGTACGTTGAATTTTGATGATTTATAAAGAGAATAAGATCGAATTGGTACGTTATGCCACGTGACCTGTAATGGCAGATAATTTAAAAACTGGCACGAATATTAACATAACATATCGAAGTGTTGCTCCGGAGGTCCGGGTTCGATTCCCAGCTCTGCCAAGAAATGTAATACTTGTCTGAGGGCTGAAATTGGGTACACGTAGCCTTGTGAAGCAAATATGAGAAGATGTGGGTTCGATTCCCACCTCACCCACCCTGGAAATGGTTTTCCGTGGTTTCCCACTTCTACTCTGGCCAAATTCCGGGACGGATTCTATCTTAAGCCCTCAGCCACCTCCTTCCCAATCCTTAATTGCAAATACACACATCATTACAAGCCCGCAATAACTCAGGTAATCAGACAAATTCTACACACACACCCAAGTAAACTGGTCTAAATGATCGCGAAGTTCTAGCCCCTCAAATGAAATAAAACAACAACATATCGAAGGATATTCTCATCGCCAGTGCTTGCATCGAAGTATACGTATTCCTTAGAAATTCCCATGGTATTATTAGCGTACTTTTGATTTTTGCAAAAAAATGAAAGTAGACTTATGAGATCTAAACAGGGCCAAACATTGTGTGTCTGTGTGTGTGTGACTGTGTGTGTGAGTATTCTGAATGTCTGTGTCCCCCCCCCCCCCCCCTTATCAATTCGAACACGGTGAAACCGAATTGAAAGAAATTGGAACAGGGGTAGAACTAGCAAAGGTCACCTCAGTGTCATGTTTTATATCGCCGCCATCTTGACGGAAACGTAATGGCGGCCACACAAATGTTCAAAGCTTAAATCAAATTACGAATAACCTAATCATCCGATCTCTACCAAATTTTGCAACAACATATATTTGTATGGCGAGCGTCTTTTGACTAAACTACAAGGTAATCAGCCCAAAAGTTTGCAGATGGCGGCCATCTAGGTGTGCAAATCGATTCCCCCTATCAATTCAAAAACGGTGAAACCGAATTGAACGATATTTGGTATAGAGGTAGCACCAGCAAAGGACACCTCACTGTCATGTTTTATATCGCCGCCATCTTGACGAAAACGTAATGACGGCCTCCCAAATGTTAAAAGCTTAAATAAATTACGTCCAACCTAATAATCTGATCTCTACCAAATTTTGCAACATACCTTTAAGTGGGAAGCATATTTTGACCAAACCACAAGGTCATCAGCCCCATAGTTTGCAGATAGCGGCCATGTATGTGTGCAAATCGATTCCCCATATCCATTCAAACACGGTGAAACCAAATTGAATGAATGTTTTTAAAGAGGTAGCACTAGCAAGGGACACATCATATTCATGTATAATATCCGTATAGCACGTTGTATTTCAAGAAGCTACTAAAACCAACATTGAATTATACTCCTTCAAAAGGACAAAGAGTTATAACAATACCCATGCATTTAGGAGAAAGTAGGCTATACGTTCTTTACCGAACATCTTGTTTAGTTATTAAATTTTAACTAAAAGTCGTAGCATATCTTTAGGCCCGTATCACACGACACTCGCTGGCAAGGAAGCTGCTGTGATCGCTGGCACAAAATCCTGTATGATTCTGTTCTCTTCTGCAGTACACCTGCTTGTATGACAGAAGTGTATCACACGCTAGCACTTTGTACGCTAAGTTGTATGAAATAAAACCGAAGGGCTGACGTTTGAGGGCATTATTTGCAGTTCATTCGCCTTGTTAACGCAAAGCGGTCGCGAAACTTGGTTTAAGTAAATTAGAAAACATGCCAGGTACCAAATGGATGCATTCCAATCAATATTTACGATCTAAATATAATAATTAAATATTTTACCATACGCGTTAAGAAGAAACGCAACAAAAACCTCCAGAGTGTGTTGGAAATGTGTGTAAGTGGTATTGCGCCCGCTCTCTCTTTCGAAGATCCCGGGTTCAAGACTATCCAACGGCAGATTTTTTAAATTCTTTTTATTTATTTTATTATCCCCTCCCTACCTCGTACAGCAAGTGTTCACATTATCTACGAAGACGATAGGGAAAGTTATTTATTGTCTCAAATGGTTATTTTCCCTAAATACTGTTCAAAACCATGGATGGATACTATTCGTTATAATTATTATTTTTTTGTCGATTTTACCCTCCAGGTTAGGTTTTCCCACGGACTCAGCGAGGGATCCCATCATTACCGCCTCTAGGAGCAGTGTCCTGGAGCTTGAAACATCTCGTCTGGGGGATACAACTGGGGAGGTGGGATCAACACCTCGCCCAGGCGGCCTCACCTGCAAAACGAACTGGGTCACCTTGAGAGATGGGAAGGGAGGGGAAGATCGGGAGGGATAGGCAAGGAAGAGGGAAGGAGGCGGCCGTGGCCGTAAGGTAAGTAACATCCCGGCATTTGTCCGAAGGCGAAGTGGAAAACCACGGAAAACCACTTTGAGGATGGCTGAGGTGGGAATCAAACCCCCTTTACTCATTCGGACCACCCGAGGCTGAGTAGACCCCGTCCCTGTCCTCATACCACTTTTCAAATTTCGTGGCAGAGCCGGGAATCGAACCCAGGACGTCCGGGGTGGCAGCTAATCATGCTGACTACTACGCAACGGAGGCGACTCTATTCGTGATAATTAGAATTTTAATAGTTCAAT
Organism: Meconema thalassinum; assembly: GCA_946902985.2. Taxonomy (NCBI): domain Eukaryota; kingdom Metazoa; phylum Arthropoda; class Insecta; order Orthoptera; family Tettigoniidae; genus Meconema; species Meconema thalassinum. Next base: position 447,427,065 of record OX336394.1, on the reverse strand, counting down.
ATTTATAATAATATGACACGTTCTGTAATTACTGCCTTGCTGCGAGGCTCAGCGGTAACGTCTCGCTTGCTGTGCCCATGGTTGCACGTTCGTATCCTGGCGCAGTCAGTTGGCATTTGAGGGTGCGCAAATGTGAGGAAGCCGTGTCAGTAGATTTACTGGCACGTTGAAGATCCCCTTCGGAGAAAAATTCCGGCACCCCGGCGTATCTAAAAGCCAGAGCAGTTAAAAGGGACGTAAAACCAATAATGTTATAATTATCTGTATTTACTGTATGTTTGGGGCAGATGACCTCGTAGTTCCGCCCCTTAAAACCTCACTAACTAACTATTACTGTACAAGATTTGCTTCAGGCGAGAGAAAATGCACTGGATGTCGCTAACTTCTGGGCAAAAGTAGTATAGACTCTTGTTTGTTTAGTGTGACTTTGCCTTGTATTTAATCCAGTAAGAGTTTTAATGTATACATATATAGTATTAATGCTTCTGATACGAATAAATAAATAAATAACTGTAAGTCTATAGCAAGTGCTTTTCGCACAGACGCCGTTGAAAGAAATTATAGTTTCGGTCTGATGTATTTATTCGTGAGCCGACCCACATAACAAATCTATTTGTTATGTGGGTCGTCTGAGTGAGTCGGAGTTTTCCTTTAAACAAAGGTGGTCAAAATTTCGAACACTTCCTACCTTGAATAAACAGGATACCTTGCTTTCGTTCTACAGATCAATATGTCGTCATCCGATCTAGCTGCGTACCATCGGATAAGTACGGTCCTTTTGAGGACCAAATAAAAAAAACTCGTTGGAACAGATAGATATGCGTCCATAATACATCCACAATAAACGACACAAATACTGAATTTCCATGCCCCACAAGCTTTATAATTTTATTTAAGGGCGTCGTCACGAGCATGTGGACTTACAGCGTTGGCGATGATTCGATATTTTACAGTATGCGTGAGGAATGTACAAATTTTATATCCCTACATGAATTGTATTATTTATAAAGGTGGATTGTATGGTCACACACGAGCGTGATTTTGAGTCTAATTTTATAGTCTCTGCGTAGCTTATTGCATGTGACTATTTGGATCTTTACGACGGTTCCTAGGGTACAATTGTTTCCATTTTGCACGAGATACTTTCTTACTGTCTATAGATTTATTTTTGTTACTTGAATGCTTCTATTTGCAAATATTTAACTGCTTTTTGGTCGTTTTCTGCCATAATGTGCAACCTAAATTCACTGACTACTGTGGCGTATTCTACCGACTCTCCAATTAGTTTATTAAGTTTGCCTTATAAATCTCACTGGTCAACCCCGTCACAAGACACTTAGATATATTGATATGTTTAAAATGGTTTTGTTATTATTACTTGAAATGATTACAGTATGCTTGGTTACTTTTACTCTAAATTATGACATGATACGTAGTTTGCACAATATCACTTACTGCGGATATGACAATTGATTGCTACCAAGTTTTGATAGGGTTAGCTTTTATCGTGTCCACAAGGTGTCTCTGCACTCCTATGAGTGGTTCTCTTTGAAGTGTGCGTGGACATATGGATTCTTAAATGATATTTATTATCTATTTTCTTTTAGTATTCGTTATTCCACTAATCAAATGCATATATTATTATGAAGCTGAGATTCTAAGAGTTATCTGCGGACTGCCATTATCTTATTGAAATGATGATGTTCGATAATAAACGCGAGGTAAATACAATGAAGAAATATAAATTAATTGGCCCTTAAAATGTAATAGTTAGGCCTAGGTTAATAATGCATACTAACATTAAAATAGGCTCCTTAAATACTCAGTTATATTAGCGAAGTTTCGGGATTAATCTATTATAAGCAACAAGCAGTAGAGAGCCGTCGTACCCACCTACTTAACAATTTCAACACAATTGTTTATCAGAAGAAAGCATGCACAACGACTTCGATTGGCAAAATATCGCACATTATAATTGTCTTCCGGGTTGTACACAAAACGTCACAGCGAGCAAAGCTACGATATCCCAATACCCAATTGTGACCCCGAGCAACGCCGGGCTTAAGAGATAGTATTATATAAAACTGTGTGCAGTGAAACGTCGTTACTGAAGGCCAAGGCTGCCAGATTGCAGTAATAAAATCATCTAATGGTTGACAAGGAGTAGGCGGCTGTAATGTGTAAAAATATTAACAACTGCAATAGGGAAGAAATCAGTATCAGATTCAAAGCAGTGCAATTATGTAACACATTATAAGAAGTGTAGAAGCAGAGCATCATTGAGGAAATGTTCTTGATATCACTGGTTCTAAATCACGACGTAGCCAACTAAAACCATTCACCTTTGGGGAAGAAGCTTCTTCATGATCACCATCCTTTTAGTTACGTTTTAGGACAAGTGGAATATATCAGAATACTTATTCCAGGCAGCTGTGCTAAGCAATTGTCTCATTATATCATGAAGGTTGGTAGAGGTCTGACCCCTTGAGAACTTAGGGTAATTTATCAAGTACTAAAGAGATCTGTCAATTAGGGGGAGAAAAAGGATAATTACGGTACCTATACCTTTCGGGATCAAAATAAGAAATGGAAAAGAGGAGCCCAACACAAGTAAACAGAAACAATAACGGTCTCTACTCAGGTCATGTGGGTCTCAAGGAACTTGCTAGTAATGTAGTCGTGGTAAGTTGATACTCAGATTATTGTATGCACTTTAGCTGTCTAAAACAAGAATTTATACAAATTGTTCTAGAAAACATGGCCTCTACAAACTGGTCCTGTACATCAAGAGTTGACTAATGAACTACCAGAGGCAAAGTGCATTAGCCTGGAAGGTAAAGTTTTCTGTTTGTTCCGTTGGCAGTCACGTTTCAAGAAAAAGATGAATAAAGATGTGGTGACGATTATTGATTAGAAATAGGCTTTGATTGCTGACGCCCAAGTTAGAATCTTAACAGTGTTTTATGCCGGTAACGAGCTTGCTTTGCTGTGGTAGTCTTCCCTCATCCCCAGTAGCCTATAGCAACCAGCAGCACATTCACTTAAGGGCAATCATATCTCAAATGCCTTATATGATTGAGTTATAACATGGCACATTGTGTAGACACAACCTATAATAGGTTCCAGGGTAATTACCTGTAGTTCAAGTTCCTCCTTAACAGATATCCTTTCATCGTCAAATGTATCAGCAGCCTCGTCTTTCAAGTTATCCGAGGGCAACAGGACATTATTCTCCTGCGAAGTAACACAAGTATGAGCCAATCAAAAATATGCAGACACAATATGAGTACTAAGTTCCGTTACTAAACGTTAGCATGCCATTTACCTTTCAGTAGTGTTCAAAGTCACTAAACCTACTTCTCATGCACATCACTAAGAATGCAATGTTACACCATATACGAATCAAAATGGACTCTATTATAGATTGCGATCAGTTTCGTTTGGTGGAATTTTAGGGTCCCAGGTGACGTCACCTATGACGTGTTAATGTTCGACGTCTTTCTACAGTTTGCCTAGTGTCCGCCATTTTGCCACCGGTTAGTGTTTCGTGAGATCTTGACCTGTGCACTTACGTGTGCGGGTTGTGTCGGCGAGTTGCAATAAAATTGATCCAGATTTTAAGTCATGTGTTTTGATACTATTCGTATTGTGCTATTTGAATTGGAAGTGTGAACATCGTGGGACATTTGAATTCAATAATAGCAGAAGCTGTAGCTGGTTGAATTTGATACCTTTTCAGGGGTTCCACGGGACAATAACTATTGAAATTTCCCTTCATTATGACTTATATACTGGAAATATGTGCTCTATGACGTAATTATGTGTGTTTCTTACCTGTTGAATTTGAACTACGGTGGCCATATTGCGCACTCCAGCTGTTTGAGACATGACGAGGCAGGCATGACAAGACATTGATGTCACGGCAATGTGCCCAACATGTATGATATAAAGTACACCACCACTGAGAAATCCGGACGCGTTAGGCTGTAATCATTGTCAAAACCATTGATCTGGATGTGTTGGACTGTAATCATTGTCAAAACCATTAATCTGGACGCGTTAGGCTGTAATCATTGTCAAAAACCATTGGATTGTACAAAACGAAGGTTAGAATGGTCGGGTGTAGGTACGGTCTTTGACCGCGGGAAGCTAGCGAGGCACGGTTGGTGAAAATTCATTGGATTGGACGTATAAAAGTATAAATGAACTTGGCGCTCTAGAATAATTTTCACTATATTGCCATTTGTTGGTTAGACTATTGACTGGATGAAAATTAGTGATTGCACTAGAAGAAAGTCGGTCTGTGGACTAGTATAGATCACATTACATTTCCGTATAAAATTCCCAAAAAATCTAAATGGCGGCGTTGATGAAGTTATCCACGACGTCTCGAAATACTCCTGTAGCAAGCTTACGGGAAAAGTTTGGTTGGTTGGTTGGTTCCTCAGATTAGGGGCTGCGACAACGCGTCATGTAGCCCCGTGTACTTTGGGTGTGTGTAGAATCTGTCTGATAACCGGTGTTATTTGTGAAGGCTGTATTAGTGTGTGTGTATCTGTTTTTTAATTCAAGTAAGGTCTGCAACTTTGAATTTTTCAAATAGTTCCTTCTCTTGCCGCCAAACGCCACCGTCAACGACTACTAGGCCTAGTTCAGAACTTAGCTACTAGACGCAACCGCAGTCGGCCCTTGGCAACGAACTAAGAAACCTAAGAGCGTTGGTTACATTCCTAACCTATACAATTTAGCTTCACACAGGTGTAATTAGTGGAAGGTTCTTTAACATGCCATAAATCTATGACATGGGAGACAAGTTAGGGAATATGGGGTTTTAGGTGGGGGAAACATAAATAGAAATTATCGTTTACAATAAATTTTGGATACGAAATGTATATCGCCATCCTTACTTGACCTCCTATGCACCATTGATCTGGACGCGTTTGGCTGTAACCATTGTCAAAAAACATTCATTTTTTTTAATATCAGCTGAAATTCGAAAATATCAAAGTGTGTCGCGATTCTTTATAGATCAGCTGAAATGCCAAAATGTCTATGTGTATCGCGATACATCTTATTTTTACAAAGTTTGTTGTAAAGGCTAATTTTTAGCCTATTTTCATTTCATAAAAAGTAGGCTTATGAGATCACCTTTTGTCCGTTTGTGCGTATATATGCGATTCGTGTTTGTGTGCCCCACCGCCTAATAAATTCTAAACAGCTGAGGCGATGTTAATGACACTCGGTAAATTCATAACAATATTCCGGACGACCCCGACCGTACCCTTCAAATTTTGTTACGTCTCACCAATCCAACATGGCGGCTGTGCGATATATTTCACAAGCATTCAATATCTCCGAAACTATTACCGATATCGCCCTTGATATTTGTACGGTGATAAAGGGAACTACTAGAAGTTCATCTGTGTGACATTTGAAAACCTGGTAACTACAAAATCAACATGGCAGCCAAGCTAAGTTGCGAATTTTAAATAGACATTTGTCGCGATTTAAAAAACCAACCGCAATGAAACTTGGTACAGTATATGTCTATACACATTGTACAGCACTGACATCTAACTGGAGGTTCACCTATGAGACTTTAAAAAACCGGTTAACTACAAAACGAACATGGCAGCCAAGCGAATTTGAACGTTTTATATAGTATTTTCTCGCGATTAAATGATCCAAACGCAATGAAACGTGGTACAGCAAATGTTAATACACTTTGCAATGCACTGGTATCTAATTTAGTTCAATTATTTACATAACATTAAGATGGCGGCTGTACGAATTTTAAAAAATAATTTTTCATTTCAAGTGTCGTAATCATGCGATCGAAGTGAAAGTTTGAAAAATTAACCCACGCAATAATTTTCCTTTAATGGTACATGACTCTATGGACTATACATATAACAATCCAACATGGTGACCATCCAAAATATTTAGCCGGATCTCAATATCTACGAATCTATTACAGTAATCAAACTGAATTTTTAATGTTCATAGGGGCTATAAACATAAGTTCAACTATATGACGTTCAATAACCTGGCGATCACAAATCCAAAATGGCGGCGACGCGAAGTATAAATATTCACATGGGCGTTTCTCGCAATGTAACCCATCCGAGTGCAGTGAAACGTGGTACAGTAAATCCTTATACAAATAGTAATCCACTGGCATCTAATTTATTTCAATTGTTTCCATAACCATAAGATGGCAGCTGTGCGAAATTTTAAAATCTCGTTTTTATTTCTCGTGTCCTAATCATGCAATTGAAGTTTCAATATTACACGTAGACAATAATCTTCATGTAACAGTACATAACTCTAAAGCCTACATATATAAAAAACAACATGTCGACCATCCACAATATTTAGTCGGTTTTCAATATCAACGAATATATTAAATTACAGCAATCAAATTGAAATTGTGTATGTTGATAGTGGCAATTAACATAAGTAGGATATATGAAAATAGGCTGTAGGGTCTTCACGGAACTCCTTGTTGTTTATATTTACCCCACACAAAACCCTATTTTCCCCATGCTTTTCCCGTAAGCTCGCTAGAGGAGTATTTCATGACGTCGTCGATGACTTCATCAACGCCACCCTTTTTGGTTTTAGGGGAACTTTATACGGAAATGTAAAGCGATCTATACTAGTCCCGATTATTCATTAGAAATAGGCTGTGCATGTTGACGCCCAAGATAGAATCTTAACATTGTATTATGTCGGTAACGAGCTTGCTTTGCTGTGGCAGTCTTCCCTCTTCCCCACTAGCCTATAGCAACCAGCAGCGCATTCACTTAAGGGCAATCATATCTAAAATGCCTAATATTATAGAGTTATAACATGGCACATTGTGTAGACATAACATATAATAGGATCCAGGGTTCAGCAGAGTGGAACTGCAGTATCAATACAATAACATTAGCTACTGTTGGTGTTCATTTATTGTTCACTTTAGACCATCCTCCCTTTTCATCACTTTACCCAACTTTAAAGACCTTAGCTTATTGAAAATATATCATTTATGATATGCATACCATTCGGGGAGTTGTTGGGAGTCGTTTCACAATCTCTTCATACTCAATAGCCACTGATGCACCGCAATAATTGTTATTTCACGGAAAGAATACAATTTTTCTTCACTCTCTTCACTTACGGACGCCATCTTTGACAGTCATATGGCACACGAAAGTCGATCATGTGACTACGTTACCAAACTTGAATAAAGAAATTCACCACACGCCTTCGCTACTAAGTTAGGCACTGTCTTGTGGAAGATTGCTGCTAGTACTACAAGCAAGGGGGTCTGGGGCGTAAGCCCCAGGTTAGGTCTATTTTTGTATGTAAAACATTATAAATACATAAATAAACACTGTAATTGAGTTCACTTAGTGATTTCATACATCACGTGCGAAATAGTACCAAACGCGTGGGGTTGGCAATACTGACTCAGTGAGAAATATGGGGGTGAGAACTTCGATTTCAACTATATAAGTCGTGTCGCTATATGGGCGGGATGGTGGGTCTATGACAGCGGAGCAGTGAACATCTAATACTCAATCCTCTCCTGATATCCCCCCGAAAATTAAATCAGGTAATTTCAGTTTTTAACAAGATGTTCAGTAAAGAACATATAGCCTACTTTCTCCTAAATGCATGGGTATTGTTATAACTCTTTGTCCTTTTAAAGGAGTATAATTGAATGTTGGTTGTAGTAGCTTGTTGAAATACAACGTGCTATAGGGATATTATACATGAATATGAGGTGCCCTTTGCTAGTGCTACCTCTGTAAAAAAATTCATTCAATTCGGTTTCACCGTGATTGAATTGATCTGGGGAATGGATTTGCACACATACATGGTCGCTATTTGCAAACTATTGGGCTGATGACCTTGTAGTCAGTCATAAGATGCTTTCCACAAAAAGGCATGTTGTTGCAAAATCCGGTAAAGATCAAATTATTAGGATGGTCGAAATTTTATTTAAGCTTTTAACATTTGGGTGGCCGTCATTCCGTTTCCGTCAAGATGGCGGCGATATAAAACATGACACTGAGGTGCCTTTTGCTAGTGCTACCTCTGTACCAAATTTCGTTCAATTCTGTTTCACCGTGTTTGAATTGATAGGGGGAATCGATTTGCACACATACTTGGCCACCATCTGCAAACTATTGGGCCGATGATCTAGCAGTTTGGTCAGAATATGCTTCCCACATAAAGATTTGTTGTTGCAAAATTTGGTAGAGAGTAGATTATTAGGTTGGTCGTAATTACATTTTAGCCTTTAACATTTGGGTGGCCGCGATTACGTTTCCGTCAAGATGGTGGTGATATAAAACATGACACTGAGGTGGCCTTTTCTAGTGCTACCTCTGTACCAAATTTCGTTCCATTCGGTTTCACCGTGTTCGAATTAATAGGGGTAATCGATTTTGACACAAAGATGGCCGCCATCCGCAAACTATTAGGCTAATGACCTATTAGATTTGTCAAAGGATGCTCCCTTCATAAAGGCATGTTGTTGCAAAATTTGGTAGAGATCGGATGATTAGGTTAATCTTAATTTGATTTAAACTTTGAACATTTGGGTGGCCGCCATTACGTTTCCGTCAAGATGGCGGCGATATAAAACATGACACTGGGGTGCCCTTTGCTAGTGCTACCTCTGTACCAAATTTCATTCCATTCGGTTTCACCGTGTTCGAATTAATAGGGGTAATCGATTTTGACACAAAGATGGCCGCCATCCGCAAACTATTAGGCTAATGACCTATTAGATTTGTCAACGGATGCTCCCTCCATAAAGGTATGTTGTTGCAAAATTTGGTAGAGATCGGATGATTAGGTTAGTCGTAATTTGATTTAAGCTTTGAACAGTTGTGTGGCCGCCATTACGTTTCCGTCAAGATGGCGGCGATATAAAACATGACACTGGGGTGCCCTTTGCTAGTACTACCTCTGTACCAAATTTCGTTCCATTCGGTTTCACCGTGTTCGAATTAATAGGGGCAATCGATTTTCACACAAAGATGGCCGCCATCCGCAAACTATTAGGCTGATGACCTATTAGTTTGGTCAAAGGATGCTGCCCCCATATAGGTATGTTGTTGCAAAATTTGGTAGAGATCGGATGATTTGGTTAGTCGTAATTTGATTTAAGCTTTGAACATTTGTGTGGCCGCCATTACGTTTCCGTCAAGATGGCGGCGATATAAAACATGACACTGAGGTGTCCGTTGCTAGTGCTACCTTTGTACCAAATTTCATTCCATTCGGTTTCTCCGTGTTCGAATTGATAGGGGGGGACAGACATTCAGAGTACCACACACTCTCTCACACACACACACACACACTCACACACATACACACACACACAGCCAGACACACTTTTTTTCGCTCTGTAGTGATCTCATAAGTCTACTTTCATTTTTTGCAAAAATCGAAAGTAGGCTAAAAATATTTATACAAAGGATGGTCTAAAGTGAATCGCTACCATTACAAGAGAAATAACGCAGAACCGATAATTACCTGTAGTTCATGTTCCTCCTTAACTGTTATCCTTTGATCGTCAAATATATCAACAGCCTTTCAGGTTATCCGAGGGCAACAGGGCATTAGTCTCCTGCGAAGTAACAAAAGTATGAGCCAATCACAAATATGCAGACACAATATGAGTACTAAGTTACGTTACTAAACGTTAGCGTGCCATTTACCATTAAGTAGTGTGTTAAGTCACTAAACCTCACTTGTCGTGCACATCACTAAGAATGCAATGTTACACCATATACGCATCAAAATGCAACTCACAATGTCAGAGACTTCAACTGTATGATCCAACCAGTCTGGTTCACATTTAATAAATAGCTGTTCCTCCATTGTGTCCAGGGAACTAGAACACAAGAAAAGCACTGAAGAATAGTTAAAGACCTTACTTACCAGTAGGCTACGCCAAATCATTCTCATCATACTAATATATAAAAATGAGATGGTGTGTGTCTGTCTTTCTGTCTGTCTGTCTGTCTGTTACCTAATAACGCAAGAACCACTGGTCCGATTTAAATGAAATTTTGCATGGATGTAGCTGAAATACCAGGTTTACATATAGGATACTTTTAATTTCGATATTTTGCACTATTAAGAAATGGCGACCATTTTAGTGACGTCACTACACCCTTTGGTTTCAAAATTTCATACTTCCATATCAAATAAAAAGAGAACGGTAGGAAATAGCAAACTTTTAATGGCACATATGAGCTTCAAAATTTAATTTTCTAGCCGAAAGGTCCTTATCACTTTTCATGTATCTCCAACGGTTAGCGAGTAAAACCTACTTTTGTGACGTCACTACACCCTTTGGTTTCAAAATTTCATATTTCCATTTCAAATAAAAAGAGAACGCTAAGAAATAGCAAACTTTTGATGGTATACACGACCTTTAGCATTTAATTTTCTATCCAAAAGGTTCTTATCACTTTTCGTGTATCTCGGAAGGTTAGCGAGTAAAACCTAAATTTGTGCAATAAAACACGGTCACATCGAGCGGTGCAGTATATCTCTACATATGTAAAAAAGAAAATTTGTCTGTTTTTTTCTGAATTTCTACGGAAATTTGAGTTATTTACACGTTCCAGACTGTTTTATGATAGGTGCGCGCGAAAATAATGTTTTGGTCTGTCTGTCTGTTTGCTTGATTGTCTGTGGACAATTTTGTTCCCTTATAACTCGAGAACGGCTGGGTGTATCAACGTAAAATTTGGTACAGATATCCATCAGAGGCACGACACTAATCATTGATGTAACTCTTCTCTATACCTCTCATAAAAGGGGGCATACCCCCTTAAAATACATGCTGAAATAGGAGTAGAAGGACGAGACGCTCATTTTCAGCCCCTCAATGTGAGAGACAAAACTCGGGCGCCCTAAAAGCACATTTTAAGGTCCTACGTCCAACCGTTTTTGAGATATTCCCAGAAAACTAATTTAATTTAATAAACTATGAACGAATGCAAGCCGATAACCATGGCAACAGATTCTCAGAGATCCATCTATTGCTGTAAGACGCAATACAATTCCATTAATTACATTAGTGTGAAAGTTTGCAAACGGTTAGATGGTTATTATGGAACCAAATTAAGCTGTAAATTTCATCAATACGTAAAATGCGCTTAAGGGGGTCAAGGGGTAGTCTAGATTTTTTTCACGCGATTTACATCTGCGGGTGTGGTATGGCAGGTCTATTATATTCCTATCCCTATGTTATATTATTATTATTAGTATTATATTATGGCGTACAACGACGAGACAAAGCCCCTCGGTGCCAGAAATAAAACTCGAGGGTCCTCGAAAATTACATTATAAGGCTCTAAAACCAACAGTTTCTGAAACATTCCCAGAAAACAAATTAAGTTTAATTTAACAAACTAATGAAGGAATGCAAATCGGTAACCATGACAACATTATCTCAAGGGGTGGCATCCAACTTTCTATCTATTTCAGTAAGAAGCAATTTATTACATTTATTACATTTCTGTGAAAGTTTGCAAATATAAGGTTATCACGAAACCAACGTAGACTGTATAATTCATCAATGCAATTAAGGGGGTCAAGGGGTAACCTAGGATTTTTTCATGCAATTTTCACGTGCGACATATAGTACAGAAGGTCTATTATATCTCCAAACAACAACATTATTTTCAAAAATTCCTGAATTGAATCAGCATTTTTTGCGGCTTTTAGGAATTTGGGCCATTTGAGACTAAAGAACCTGAATTTTCATGCACCACAAGCTTTTATAATTTATGAAAGAGGTCTTCCTGTGTATGGAGACCCAACACAACGTAGAGGGTCAGTTTTTATGTGACGTGTATTGCGTTTCATCTACAAGGCTTTCAATTCTATTTCATGTCAGGAAGTACACGTCAGGTGAATTTAGTTTGATAGCACATTTCAACTAATCTTTTTTTTTTTTTTTTGTCGACATACGGGTTCATCGCAAGGATGATTTTCTTTGATACTGTGTGGTAGATATTCCCATATTTGGATTTCTGGGTGATATGTTGTAGACAATAGTATTGTCTGTCTGTCTGTCTTTCTGTGTATCCTTATGTACGCCTATAACTCATGTTCGGATGCTTGGTGCATCGTAAAATTAGGTATGGTAAACATGAGTCAATACACCAAACATTTATAAAACTCTTCACCGTTCATTTCATACAGTAGAAGGGTGGATATAGGGAAAAACTTCTCAAAATACATGCCAAAATAGGCGAAATATAAAAATTATCCTAGAAGGACGACCAAAGCATATGTTGCACTTCTCAATGTGAGACACAAAATTCGCGAGTCTATAAAGGGTCTCCGAAAACCACATTATAAGGCCCTTAAATTAACAGTGTGTGTGATATTCCCAGAAAACTAACTTCGTTTTGATAAACTTATGAAGGAATGACAAGCCGCTAACCATTGCAACAGTAGCTCAATTGATAATGTCTGGTGCGTCTCTAAAAGCAACAGTACTTAAAAGGGACGTAACACCAATAACATTATTATTATTATTATTATTATAATGTCTGGTGTTAACACCGAACACCGTTCGAAGAACGGGTAGCCTACTTCTGCTAGTATACAATAAATCACATAGGAAGTGCACAGTGATAAGGAGCGGTTATATGTTTGTCTACAACTGTAGAACAAATACGCCCTTGGCGCTGGTCGAATAAGTTGTTATCATTGAGATTGAATGGATGAAATGAACAAGTAATTGTGGCTGCTTTTAAGAGCGGTGAAATAAAAAAATCCTACATTCGGTTTCCTTATTTCAATGTACACACAAACTTGATTTGCGGTGAGTAGATTAAATATTACTTTGTCAAAAATGGTACAAAGGAGTAACTTATATATCTCATAAAAATGGCTCAGTGTTCAGTTGTGATTCGATGATTGCACTTTCAGGTCCCTCTGACCGCAAGTTTGGACAACAATCAATACACGATGTGCCCACCACAAGCTGCAATACATTGATGAATTCAGCGAGGCATGGAGTCAATAAGGCCCTGGATCGCTTCCTGAGGAATTGTGGCCCATGCTTGCTGCACTGTACGGGTCAGTTGTTCCAGAGTTGTGGGTGGCTGAGGACGGTTGGCCAGTTGTCGACCCATCATGTCCCACACATGCTCAATAGGACTGAGGTCCGGGGATCTGGCGAGCCATTCTAAGGTTGTGATGTCGTGGAGAGCTTCTCTGGAGATGCGTGCAGTGTGAACCCGGGGATTGTCCTGCTGAAACATCCCATTAGCAATGTTCGCCATCATAGGGACAACCACTGGATTGAGTACCCTATCAACGTACTGTCGAGCAGTCATAGTGCCCTCAACAAGCACTAATTGTGATTTCACATTAAAGCCAATAGCTCCCCAGACCATAATGCTTGGTATTGGCCCTGTGTGCCTAACGACAATACGATCTGGGCGGCCCCTCTCCCCGGTACGTCGGCGCACACAATTCCGGCGATCAATGCGAGCAAGACAGAAGCGCGATTTATCACAAAGGACGATCCTAAGCCAATCGTCGACCCACGTCGATCGTTCTCGAGACCAGGCCAGCCTTACACGTCACTGTTGTGGGGTCAATGGAACACCTTTTGCAGGGACACGGGATCGTAAGCCAGCTGCACGCAGGCGATTACCAACTGTTTGTTGTGTAACATGGGGTGCCACAGCTGCTCGAATTTGCGCTGCTGTTGCATGGGGTTCCATCCGGGCCATCCGAATGATGCGGCGAACCTCTCTCACAGTTGTCTGTCGCGCTGGGCCTGTGCCAGGTCTACGAGTGTGGGTACCTTCATTTGACCACTGCTGCCATACACGTTGTACCGTAGATGCCTGTCGGCCAACACGTGCAGCGACAGTTCATAGCGATAATCCAGCCTCACACAGCCCAATTATCCGAGCCCTCTCAAACGGCGACAGTTGTTGATAGCGTGCTCTTCTCTGTCGTCGAGGCATGTTTGACGGGGAATACTTCACTGCACAGACTGCAAGTCAACTACGCTACACCAGAGTCCGCATACTGGAGTTGATTCCTCCGCGACCAATCATGTGGGGAGACCTGTAGCACCAATCCAATGGGTCTGAAACTTTGATCGTTTACATACCTACATAACATCGTTCCATATCTTGAAAATCAACACAAACGACCAATGCTTTCATGGTGTTGCAGTTTCCATTTTCTTCGGTGTATATTTCTTGTCAGAGCTGGGAATCGAACCCAGACCTAGTCACTACACCCCTACACCACGAGGTGTAAAGAGTTCCTTTCGTCAGGTGTTGAAACCTTTGAGGCCAACTGGGAAGCCCAGGTGATGCACCTAACACCTCAAGAGACATGATGGAGATGCTGACTTAGAGTTTACCTGTCCAGTGTTTTGTGCAAATTTATTGGTGCATAATGATCTTTATTTAAAATGTTGTTAATTAAATACATGTTTATAATTGATATTACTTGCTTCATTTTAGACTAATGTAATCATAACAACATTCGTGCAAGGCCCCAGAGTGGCACAAGAGTCTCGGGTCTGATCCCGATTATGGTCTTACTCCCCAGTACGTTCGTGGATTGGAGCAGTGTTCATTTTCTCCATTAGACTAGCCGCAGATGACCTCGTAGTTCCGCCCCTTAAAACAAAAATAGCTAACTAACTACTAGACTACCCGCCTTTTTAAAAAAATCTGTCAGCCATGAGTAAAACAATTAAGACATTTTGGTGAAAAGATATTAACATCTATTAATATCCATCTGCAGAAATGCCAGACTTAGCAAGATTATATTATACTAGCTCTTAAGCCCGACGTTGCTCGGGATCACAATTGGATATTAGGATCGCTGTGTCGTATTGTGTGCAACCCGGAGGAAGGTGGTTGTTATAATGAGCAATATTAATGCCACTCAAAGTCCTTGTGCCTGCTTTTTTCTGCTCATAAATTGTGTTGAAATTGTTAAGTAAGAGATTAATCCTGAAATTTCGCTAATGTAACTGAATATTTAAGGAGCCTATTTTAATGTTAGTATGCATTATTAACCTAACCAGTACATTTTAGGGGCCAATGGATTTCTTTTTCTTCATTGTAATAGCCTTGCGTGCTTTGTCGAACAGCAACATTTCAAGAGGATAATGGAGATAAATTCCTAGAATCCCAGCTGCTTGGTCCTGTTCGTGAATATTTCCACCTCTGTAGATATTAGATTTTATTATACGTATGTAATCTGTTTTTCATTATTAGATCTAATATTATTCATTCATTCATTTCGTATAGGCCACCTATGGACCGCGTCATTCCAACTGTCTTCTACTGGCTTTGATATTTCCCCTGTACGCCCGCATTCGTTCTCGGTGGACTTCCTTCCCTTCCTGGGTCCAAATCTTTCCCGTTTTCAGCTTCGGTTTTTCTTGGAAACCTTTGCAAGCTTGAAGTTTCCTTTTGAGTGGGGCGCGCTCCTGAATGTCTGTTGGTGATATCCTTCTTTCAGATCTTTATCTAGTTCAATGAACCAGGCCCATTTTGTTTTCCTCTCCTGAAAGTAAGTTATGTTGCGGTTGGTCAGTCTCGCTGGGCTCATTCGTTTCACATGTCCAAAGAATGTTATCGTTCTCTTCCGGATGACGTCACTTATCTTCTCCACATGAGTATATAGTTCATGGTTATGCCGTCTTCTGTATTCCCCGTTGTCTTTGATGGGACCCAATATCTTTCTCAAAATTTTCCTTTCTTTGGCCTCTAGTTTTTCGACCATGCCTTTTTGTTCATCGTGGGGGATTCAGAAGCATACAAGACCTCCGGACGGATGACACTGCAGTAATGTTTCACGTTTGCGTTGAAGGATATTGATCTTTTCTTATAGATGTCCTTAGTTAAATGGTAGGCCATTTCCATTTTGCTCATGCGTGATGTGAATGCTTCTTTCTCTGATACATTAGGTGTTATAATTTCTCCCAGGTACTTGAACTTTGCAACTCGCTTAATTTTTCCTTGTTCCACACAGAGGTGTTTGGGTGCCGGTACGATATTAGTTATGCACACAGTCTTCTCAAAGGAGATCTGGAGTCCTGTCTTCGCTGCTTGTGCACTAAGCTGATTAATCTGTTCCGTGGCTGTCTCTGATGAATCAGAAATGATTGCAAAATCATCGGCAAAGGCTAAACAGTCAATTGTGATGTTACGGCTTCTTTATCCCAGTCTGACTCCGCTTGCATCTCCTTGTTTATTGAGTGCTTTACGCCACTCACGGATAACCTTCTCGAGGACAGAGTTGAAGAGTATTGGTGAGAGACCATCTCCTTGCCTTACTCCTGTCTTGATTACAAAGGTGTCTGATATTTTGCCCCTAATCTTCACCTTCGAGGTGGTGTTGGTCAGCGATTGTTGGATGATCGCTCTGGTTTTGTTGTCCAGGCCAAATTCTTTTAGGATTCGGATCAGGGTGTTGCGATTAATAGAATCATAGGCCTTCTTAAAGTCTACGAAGGTCACCACAAATTTCTTATTCCTGATCTTCAAATAGGAGAGGGTAGATTTGAGGTTTATAATCTGTTCGACGCATGATCGCCCTTTCTTGAAACCAGCTTGATATTCTCCCAGTTGTGGTTCTAGTTGTTTCTCTGCTCAGGTAAGAAGAGATTTCGAGAGAATCTTATTGGTTATCAGAAGGAGGGAAATACCACGGTAGTTATTTACGTCTGTTTTATCTCATTTCTTTTGAAGGGGGTGAATCAAGGCAGAAGTCCATCCGTTGGGGAGACTGTCTGTTTTCCAAATTTCGCAGATAATTTCCAATAGTTCATCTAGCGTCTTGTCACCAGCATATTTCGAAAGTTCGGCGATTATAGAGTCTCCGCCTGGTGCCCTGAAGTCCTTCAGCGATTGAATAATTTGTTTGATTTCTTCCTTCGTAGGTGGTAATGAATCTGGATGAACTTTGACGATGTCTTCAAAAATAAAAGTGGACTTTGGAGCTTCACAGTTGAGAAGTGCCCCAAAATAATTCGCTAGAATTTGACAGTTGTCCTTATCATTATGAGCAACTTTACCATTGGTGGTCTTAAAATGTAGGCTTGGCGGTTTATATTTCCTAAGACTGCGTTTAAAGATTCTATAGAAGTTCCGGATTTTGTTCCTCTCAAAGTCTTGATCAATTTGCAGCAGCTGTGTTTTGTCGAATGTACGTTTCACACCCCCCCCCTCCCCGGATGATCTTCGCAGCTTGTTTTCTTTTATCATGAAAGTTTGCCCTGTTAACCTCGTTCTTCTGAGAGTTCCATTTCTGCCGAATCACACTTACTGTTCCTCCATACATGTTTCCTTCCTTTTAAAAGTGGAATTGTCTCCCTTGCTGAATCGACCAGGGCCTCTTGTAGTTGTCCCCAGTTTACGGGAGCCAAGGAATCAAGTTTCTGGGTGAACTGTTGGTTGGACTTCAGCTTTTCGGGGTCAAATCTATCTATCCTTTTCACAAGAGTCTTTCTGGAATTTCTAGGAATTAGTTTAACTTTAATCTTTGAAAGATAGTGATCTGAATCAAGTCGGGCACCCCTCAGAACTTTTACATTCTGGATCTCTCGTTGTGCTTTCCGGGTGATGGCAACGTGGTCAATTTGAAATTCTCCAAGGATCGGATTTGGAGATGTCCAAGTCTTCTGTTTTCTAGGCAAATGCTTGAAAGCAATCGATTTCAGTACGAGGTTGAACGCCATACACAGTTCAACGAGTCTCTCTCCAATGCGGTTTGTTCTTTTATGATCCGGGTAGTTTCCTACAATGCTCTGGAATTTCCTTTCTTTACCAAGCTGGGCATTAAAATCTCCAACTAGAATAATGGTGTGTTTGTCTGGAACTTCCCAGAATTGATCTGTTTTTTCTGGATCTGTCTTATTTGCCTGGTTGATTGGTGCATGGACGATCACTATGGCGTATACCTTATTTGTGCTTCGGAATGAAAGAATAGAGACACGACTGTTCGGGGAGTTGAAGTCTGTGAATCCAGAATCTTTTTTTGACAACAAATCCTGTACCTAGATGAGGGACAGTTTTTACCACTGGTTTGCCAGTTTTACCTTTAAAAATCCTGAATCCCTCTCATTCGAAGGCATGCTCATCTGTAAATCTCGTTTCCTGAATCGCCGCAATTAGTATTTTATGTTGGTGTAAGGTATTTGTGAGTTGTTTTAATTTACCAACCTTCTAATATTATTATTATTATTATTTTATTGTTATTATATTATAATGGACTATTATTATGATTGGTAAAATTTAATGATAAACTGTATACATTTTTATTAATTAATTCATGTGAATGAACCGTATTCTTCACTATTCCATTCGCTATGGGGGAGAATGACCTGGACTTAACGTCCATTCTACTACTTATCACCACAACAGGAAGTCTTCCTCGACTGTTATTTTTAAAATATTTTTCTATTAATTTGTGTTAGTTTAGTAGCAGTATTAATTATCATCCATAAAATAAATGAACAAATCCACCGGGCAAAGCTGGGTGCTACTACTATAATAGTAATAGTTTTATTTATACATATTTATATTAATGGTAACATTTAGCATAACGCTAATGGATACACAATATTTTTGGTTTTCTGATTCGGTGTAGAGATATACTGAGTTTTTGGAGTTCCTACTCTGGAGCAAGCAACATATAGTTGACCATGCGAAAAACATGGATTTTCTAAATTTAATCCGGCGACGCGCAGTGACTGTCCTTGAGCTTTGTTGAATGTCATCGCGAAGGCAAGACGCACAGGAAACTGTAGTCGTTTTAATGTGAAAGGCAAATCAGTGGGAATCATTGGGATGCGCGTAATTAGCACATATTCTCCTTTACATTTGCCGTTAAGTATTGTTGCTTCAATCACATTCGGCATAAGTTTTTTCAAGGAAAGCCTGGTTCCGTTACACAACTTTGGTGTGTTGAGATTTCGAAGGAGCAGTTTTGGTGAGCCAACTTTCAACGTCAATATATGCGGTGGCATTCCAGCAGGTTCCAATGAATTGAGAAATTCCATTGGATAATTGATATCTTGATCCTCTTCTGTAACTGTGTCAAATGATTTGTATTTTGTAACCTCACCAGGAATTTTCAATTGTATTTTATTATTGATTTTATTGACGTCATCATTCTTTGGAGCTAAGATAGCTCGCTCGCATAGCCAATCGTTGTTCCTGAAGTTGTTAGCAATGTTTGGAAAAACGTTATTTTCCAGATCTGAAATTGATGCTTGAATTTGACAGAAATTCATTGGGAGCGATATCTCCTGTGTTTCAGGAAGAACTGGAAGTTTGCCGTCACCCTTATCCAAAAGTTGTTTGGCAAATATTTGTGCAGAAACATCTCCAAGTAAATGCACCCGCATATTGGTCAACAGTGTAATTTTTTTACATGTCTCCAGAGAGCTGAATTCTTCAGACATGCGTTTAGCTCGTATGCAGGTGTTGATCTTGGGGTGACAGTCAAAATTTGACGGAAATCACCGGCGAGCAATATCAGAGCTCCGCCCATTGGACGTTGATTGTTTCGAAAATCTCGCATAGTACGTTTAAGTGCTTCAAGTCCTTTCTTATGGGCCTTGCTACATTCATCCCAAATAATTATTTGGCATGTTTTCAATACAGTTGCCATTCCTGATGTTTATATTATGTTGCAAATTGGATATGCAGTGATATTTAAATTCGGTGGCAGTTTGAGAGCCGAATGCGCTGTGCGCCCTCCATCGAGTAGCGTTGTTGCAATCCCGGATGATGCCACGGCCAGAGCAATCTCATTCTTCATCGAATTTGGGCGAGTATCAAATTGAGTAGAAATATTTTTCCTGTGCCTCCTGGTGCACCATGAAAAATTAGTCCACCATTTTCGCTTCGTACATCCTCCATAACTGTGTCGTACGCGAGTCGTTGATCGTTCGTTAAAAGTATTTTGTGAGCCTCAACATAAACTTGCAGCGCATTGACATCATATTGCTTTTCTCGCAGTACGTCTCTATCGATAACATTGTTTCTGTCACGTTCCGGAGAAAATAGCCCAAGCTGTTGGAGGATTTTGTTGTTAATCGACATACACATATCCTCAAGTGATATCAGTGCCTCATTAAAAATGTATTCAGAATATTGTATATCCATGTCGGGATTGATTCTGCGTGCTCGGAGAAGTATGTCTTCGCTCATAATCTCTTTCTGTTTTTCCCATAGCTCTTTCGGATTGGAAGGCGCACAGGCTGTCAAAATTATAGCGAACATAGTTCGTATTTGATGAGCATGACGTGTTTCAGAAGCTTCTTTCAATGCGTTGTCCCAATGCAGATCATTTTCAAGCAAACCAAGTTTGAGACATGCTTCTCTGTAGGTCTGACACAGTTGACCATCGATGGTTTTGATTGCTTGAAATGATGTTGGTCCTTTGACCACGTGAAGCAGCATTCGCAAATAGTAGCATTTACCATTATTCGGATGAACAGTGAATACACGTCCCAATGTGCCAGTAGAAAATATGCCAGCTATCGAAGAATGCCTGGCGCCTCATTTTCTTCTGCAAAATATCTTCATTGATTGATTCCAAGTGTAATAGTGCG
Source organism: Meconema thalassinum (assembly GCA_946902985.2). NCBI lineage: Eukaryota > Metazoa > Arthropoda > Insecta > Orthoptera > Tettigoniidae > Meconema > Meconema thalassinum. Next base: position 447,406,427 of record OX336394.1, on the reverse strand, counting down.
GGACTTCGTGATACAGCAAAGTTTTTGCGAATTCGTCAGTTGCACACAATTGGAAAAAAGTAGTCAACGTTGAGTTTGGTGGATTTTCAGCTCTCTGGGGTGCACTCTCTTCCGTGAAGTAAACTCGTTGGCCGTTTTCTAAATGAACACTGAGATGCATGAGAGCAGGAAACCGTCCATGGATGTCGAAACCAAGAATTCGCCATACAGCTTCATTACTGCTAATATAACGTCCCATTTGAAATTGCTCTACTTCATTGACTGATACATTGGGATGGGCAAGTCCAAAAACGGCCATTTCGCTGCCTTTATTCACATATTTACATATGTATTTTATTGATTGAACTGAATTGCAGGCCTCCATATTGATATGCACATTGAATGATTTGGAGAGAATAGGAGAATAGGGCACAATCCATTGGTTATCAATTTGAAAATCAACGTTATTGATTTTGATAGTTGTTGTGTGTCCTCCATCTTCTGGTTTTCGACGTCTGTACAGTGGATAACCATCGCCACCAGTTTGTGATTCATGGAGCATATCACGTGGATACTTTTTGGTGCTTTTACCGTCTTTCATGCATGGCGATTGTGGGTTGTGAAGTCCACATGGTCCGTGAATTATGTGTTTTTTGACGATTGTAAATAATTCTGGATCTTCTTTCTGATCTGGCAGTTCAGCAGTAATAATATCATGAATTTGTGTTCGAATAATTTTCTCAACCAATCAAATTAAGATATGGGCATGTGGTAGACCTATTTTCTGCCATTCAATGGAATACATGCAGCAGCGAGTTTCTCCTTATATATGGCTCTTAGTGATAAGATCCATAAAACGTATCAATTTTTGTCTGAAAACTCTCGCTGTGAGATCATGGCGATGGGATGGTTGCTGGCCAGGCAGAAGTAAATCTTTGACTTCAGTCCAAGATGGATTGCATGTGAAAGTGATGAATAGTTCTGGGCGTCCGTATTTGCGAACATATGGCAGAGCATCCTGAGCATATTCTTGCATGTGTCTTGGACTTCCGGTATACGAAGCCGGAAGTATAACTGTTTGTCCAATATTTGCAACTGTTCCATCTTTCGCAATTGCATCTCTCAAATGAATATACTCTTCGACTCGAAGTTTTGATTGATTGTAACGAATGTAATTGAGTCGTTCGCTTTCGATTTTAGCGTAAATATCAACTATCAATTGTTGGACAAGTTGACGACACTTCAGGATGTGGTTAGATTATTGGTCTCGAATCATGATAGGATATGCTTAAAAATCCATACAACTGACTCTTTTCATTGTCGCAGCACCTGTGATGGGATTAGTTTGATTCAATTCGAGATGATATCCGTCTTCTACTAATGGAAACAGTATTGGATATTGAAGTGCATCGTACGATCGGTGTGTTTCAGCAACAATTTGCTTGGTTTGATCTCGTATGTTGATAACAATATCTCGCCGGGTTATCTCTGTGCTGACAATTACAGCTGCGACTTCAGGTGCCGTTGGAGCATTGAATCGTCTTTCATGCTCATTCCATGGCGTTCTGTCTGCCCTGATATTGATTTTCAGGTCCTCTTATATTCTGTAATGCTGATTTGAAATCTCTGACCAAACAGTTGTGTTCGTGCAATAATGCTTGTAATTCAGCAATAATTTACCGATCTGTTGCTACACTAAATGCGCATCGTCGATCAGTCTCTTTCTCCACATTGACCAAAAATAAATTTGCAAAAACTTTGAGTCTTTTTCTGATATTGGAAAAAGTGAACCAATCTGATGGTACACTTGTCCTTGTACTTTGAATGTGTGCATGAAATTGCCACATCTCACAATATCCGTCGCTCCAAACGATGTCATTGCAAAGCATGAGTTGTATTTTCGAATATGTTGTAGAAAGTTTTTCGACTTTTGAGTAGCTCCAGTTACATAAGATAAAAGTGGTTCAGGTGGCTCAGGGAGAGGTGGCAAATTGACTTTGCCATTGGAGCAACACATGCCAGGAGTTTCCTTTTCAAACGTTAAAGCGCGACAATGAAAGCGCAAAGTAGTCATTGGACCGATGACAACATCGTGATGCATTCTGTAATCGTAGTCTCTATTGTAATTGGACGCTGCTTTATGGAGATCGATGTTTGTTATTGATTGCCTCTGCTGTGTGCTTGAAGCTTCACGTTGTGTTTCTCTGTCTTCGGGTGTTGCAATATTTCTGTAAATAGAAGCTCGCATTCGCAAGTTTTCAACTCGCGCGCCTCGCTTTTCAGTTGTTTCACCAGATCTTGAAGTAGTGGCTCTTATTCTGTCAGTTTCTCGGCGTGCGTCTCTCTCTTTGGATGTTTCAGCAGCTCTTGAAGTAGATGCTCTGTTCCGGTCAGTTTCTTGAAAGGCTCCTCGCTCTTCAGATGTTTCAGCAGCTTTACTGGCTGACCATGTCGTTCTTTTCTGGTGGATCTTCCTATGTTTGATTTCTTTTGGTGGCATTCGAAATATTTCCTGGTGAAAGATGAGGTGTTGGAAGTTGTGTGTGACACAAATGTTATTCTCCCTATAAAGAAGAATGGTGAAATGGTGTTGATAGGAGCCAAAGGGCCTAAGTGAAAGGAATGGGCTGTTTGAAATTTCAAGCAGACAGTGTTACTCCTCGGGTTCCACAGGGTAAGTACGTAACATTTCGTCCAGATCGATGAAATGGTGTAGATTTGTGCTAAAGGGCTTAAACGAAGGGAATGGAAAAGGCTATAGAAAATTATTGCAGCTAAGAACCTTTCAGGGTGTGTACACTAAAACCCAACAAAATTGCAATGCAATAGGTGAAACTGTCTCTGACAGACAGATACACCAAGTCCAAGTCTATACACCTAAATACTTCCGACATGACTGGTCATAGGACCGTAAAACTTGGTTTTCGGGTCACTTTGTTTGTTATTTATTCAAATTTACTCCATTTCTCCATAATGAATCAAAGTTTACGTCCCGCGAGGCTTACGGCTGTCTTATTTCAAGTAGGCAGTGTTTCCTGCAGTGTTCCGAAAGGTAGATACGTAAAACTTTGTTAAAATTGATGAAACGGTATAGATTTGTGAAGATCTAAATATAGAGAAAGGAGAGGGGTGTTCAAAATTTTGAAGTGGATAGTGTTACTCGCTGGGTTCCGAATGGTAAGTACGTAAAATTTGGTTACATTCCGTAAAATGGTGTAGATTTGTGCCAAAGGGCTTAAATGAAGGGAATGGAGAATGCTAGCCGAAATTATTGGAGCCTAAAACCTATCGGTGGTTGTGCACTACAACCCAAAACAATTGCAATGCAGTAGGTGATACGGTGTCGAAGTTCGTATTTTCCTAGACATCTCTTCCATATGAGTAGTAGAACATTTAATTATTCCAAATGAATATTCTTCTTCCTCTCCTTCTTCGTTTGGGCCTACTGATGACCACGGGGCTCGTATCTCCTCGTCGCTTTGTATTTCCTCTTCTTCCAGTGCTTTTTCATCATCTGACTATGAGCCTGCTTTCTTTCGTCCGTCCATGGTGGTCTGCTGACACCAGTGTTCTTCCTAGCTGTCAGTGATACAGGAAAACCTCCCTGTCGGATGGCTTTCCGGAGTTGTTGGCGGTCCTGTATGGAATTAAGTGAGATCCCTTGGTGGTCTAAATCCGTCCTGACCGTAGAGATCCACTTGGTCCTAGAGGCCTTTTCTCTTCCTGCCACTGTGAAGATCTTACTGGTGAGCCGGCAAGGGAACATGCGGGTCAAGTGTCCATAGAAGGCCAGGCGCCTCTTTCTTATACAAATCACAATGTCTCCTTGATGGTTGAAAAGCTCATCATTGTGCCGAATTCTGTAGGTGCCTCCCTCTTCCCGTATAGGTCCTAGTATCCTCCGCAGGATCTTCCTCTCCTTGAGTTCAAGTTTCCTGAGTGGGCCTTTCCTGGCCATCACGAGGCATTCAGAGGCGTACAGAACAGATGGTTTTACTACTGAATTGTGGTGTCTGAGCTTGAGGTTTTTGGAAAGGAACTTCGATGCGTAGATGCTGCGGCAGGAGTGGTAGGCCCCCTCTAACTTGGTGCACCTGGTGTATATGGCCAGATTCTCACTCTGGTTTGCCGAGATCCACTCTCCTAGGTACTTGACCGCAGTGACTTTTCGAATGAAGACCCCTCAAGTGGAATTGTGGACGGGGCTTCCTTGATGTTAGTCATGAATTCAGTCTTCCCAATGTTGATCTTTAGGCCAGCCCGAATCGCTACATCGTGAAGACTCTGTAGGAGGTGAGTAGCTTCCTCTATAGTGTTGGTCAGTATGGCGAGGTCGTCGGCAAAGGCCAGGCATGACACATGAAGGTTATCTTTCTTGTATCCAAGCTGCAGACCAATCCTTGGTGTTAGTCGCACCATCCATTCCCTTGTGATCTTCTCCGGGATGCAATTGAAGTGAATGCAGGAGAGTTCATCGCCCTGTCTAACTGCCGTCTTGATGGGGAAACTCTCGGATAGTTCACCTCTGAACTTGACTTTAGATGTTGTGTTCGTCAAGGTGGCCTGGACTAGTTTAAGGTTTTTTTCGTCAAGGCCAAATTCTCGCAAGGTGGAGAAAAGACTATCTCTGTCCACCGAGTCGTATTCCTTCTGATAATCCACTAAGTTAACTACCCAGGGTTGTTCCCCACGACTCTTATAAGTGAGGATGGTCTTGAGATTTTGTATCAGCTCTGGACAAGATCGATTGTTACGAAAGCCGGCCTGATATTCCCCTAATTGAGAGACTAGTTGGTTGGTGACCCTAGATAACAGAGCTTTCGAAAGAACCTTGTAGGTAACCTGCAACAAGGAGATACCTCTGTAATTGTTGAGGTCAGTCTTGTTTCCCTTCTTGTTTAACGGGTGAATTACTGCTGATGTCCACCCTTCTGGTAGGGTCTCTGTTATCCGTATGTCTTGTATGATCTGTTGGATGCTCTGCAAGGACTGTTCATCTGCACATTTCCACATCTCTGCTACTATTCCATCTTCACATGAGGCTTTATTATTTTTCAGGTTATTGATTATACTCTCTATTTCCTCTCTGTCAGGAGGTTGAGAATCAGGATTCCTGGTAGATGGTTCATGGAAGATTAATCTTGCACTAGGTTCTTCAGTGTTGAGGAGCTTCTGGAAATAATCTGCAAGAACGGTGGTACACACCTTGTTATTTAGTTGGATCTTGCCATCTGGTCCACGAAGAAGTAAGGTAGGGGCAGTGTACTGGGTCGTCTGTTCCTTAAGACCCTTGTACAGGTCTCTGGAGTTGTGTCTCTTGAAGTCCTCTTCTGCCTGTTGTAGCAGGGTGCATAGGTAATTCCTTTAGATCCACGTACAATGTTCGCTGTTGCCTTTCTTAGCGTGATAAAAGCCTCAAGGTTGAACTCATTCTTATACTGGTTCCACCTGATCCAGGCTCGACGTCTTTCTTCTACGGTCTTATCGCAATCTGTAGTCCACCAAGGGTGTTTTCCTTTATTGGACGTAGCGGGAATAGTTTCGTGAGCGGCATCCAGTAACGCTTTCTGGAGGGCTGTCCAACCTTCTTTCTGTGTATTCATCCGAAGGGTTTGTTGGAAGTTACAGTTTTCATCACGTAGGCGTTGAGTATTGAACCGAGGTATTCTAGAGTTCCTTGGTGGTTTTGCTACTTTTCTCAAGGGTTGAAAATTAGCTTTGACTAGTGAAAGGTAATGGTCAGAGTCTATATTGGCTCCTCTCAGTACTTTGATATTCTGTTTCTCCCTGTGATATAGTCTGTCTATAGCCACATGATCAAGCTGAAATTCACCTAGCAAAGGATTTGGACTCCTCCAAGTCTTGGGTTTCCTAGGTAGACGCTTGAAGGCTGTTGATTTTAGGACCAAGTGGTACTTGTCACAGAGTTCTATGAGGCGCTCACCGTTTCTATTTGTTCTCTTATGGGCTGAGTAGAGACCTACTATCCTTCGGTATTTCTGTTCCCTGCCAACTTTGGCATTGAAGTCCCCCATGAGTATAGTTGAGTAGTTATCAAGAGTTTAGTGCTTTTCAGTCGGTCAACACGATAGTACCCAAAAGAGATGGGTTATGCCCTAATCCTGAAATAAATTACATGAGATTAATAAAACACTAGGATGACCAGTTTCGATCGTCAAGCGATCATCATCAGATCCATTACACTTAGGCTACAAAATCTATGTTTGAAATACAGGTGAAAATATTTACAATATGTACAATTATTTAGTTGCAGTATTGGTACTGCAACTGTCAGTGTATGCTAAATGCAGTATATATGTTAGGTGAAATGCAAAATGGTGATAGCTATCCGGAGATTGTACTTTAGAGAGATTATATGGTTGTAAACTATGGTTAAACTATAAAATTTTAGGCTAACTACTTATCTGATTGTCTTCCGTATTACAGCTACTCGCAGTTTTCGTGCTCACTGGAAGTCACTGTGCGGTCGACTGCGGTGGTTATCTTAACGACTGGTTTTCCCTGCCTTCTCCCCCCTGTCCCTACGTGCTGTGGGGAGTGATAGCGATGTGTTTATGTGAGGTGTTGCCAACCTAGATAAGATGTATGTTATTGAATGAGGTGGGTCTACAACTATTAAAGACCGTGGATTAGCCCTCGCCACGCGTGGAGCATAACCCAATCGAACTAAGCGTTGACGGTCTTATGAGGACGTCCCGGCACCTTTAATACTGCCGCGAATATGGGCCTTGGTTTATTGCAGCAGAAAAGTACATCGTACACCTGATCCAGATAACATTTACCTATTAAAAACCCCCTAATTTCCCCCCTTTTTATCTAGCTTGGCTGTGTCGCTAAATTGTGTTTTGTTTCCGACAGGGTGTGTTTTTAGTAGCGTGAAGAGGGGTGAGCTCTCCATGAACGTGTGTTCATTTAGATTGTTGGGATTGTTTCGTTTGGCTAGGTGTATCTCGATTGCTTCCTTTATGTCAAGAGCTCTGCCTTTCGATTCGTGATGGATTATTTTAAGGTCCGACTCTATGTTAGTAAAGCTGTGCCCTGCGTCACAAATATGTTCGCACACGGCTGAATGTGTTCCGTATCTTATCGCATTCCTATGTTCATTATAACGTGTGTCTACTCGCCTTCCACTCTGCCCGATGTAATTAGCTTGACAATCGGTGTCTTGGCACGTTATAGAATATACCCCTGACCTTGAATACGGGTCACGTTTATTTAGATTACTATTTAGGAGGTGCCTACCGGTTGTGTTTTTCGTCGTGAAAGCTATCTTTATGCCTTGTTTTTTGAATAGGTTAGTGATTTTATATGTATTCGCATTCACATAGTTGAAACGCGCAAATGTTTTCTCATTACTGTCCGGTTTGGGAATCTTTTATCTTTATTTTTATGTTTGGCTATAATTTGATTTATTTTGCTTGGCGAGAAGTTGTTTTCCTTTGCTATTCGCATAATAGTTCTTCTTTCCTTATTATAGTTGTCTTTTGACATGGGTATGTTTAAAGCCCTGTGCACCATTGAATTGAAACCCGCTAGTTTGTGCGTACTGGGGTGATTAGACGGATTGTCGATTGCATGCGAGGTTTGTGTTGCTTTCCGGAATATGGAATATGAAAGGTCGTTGTCTTTACGTTCAATAGTTATATCGAGATAATTTATTTTCCGGTCTATTTCGGATTCCTTAGTGAATTTGATAGAGTGGTGAAGGCTATTAATGGATTGGAGAATTGTTTCTTCGCTTGTTAGTTCAGTATCGTAGATGCAAATTACATCATCTACGTATCTTTTCCATATTACTATTCCCTTTGTTGAAGTCTTTTCTAAGCACGCATTTTGTAGTGCATTGATGAAGATGTCAGCGATTAACCCACTTAGTGGCAATCCCATTGCTAGGCCTTCTCCCTGTGTGTATATTTTATTGTCGAATTGAAACACGTTTTGGGTGAGAACGACCCTCAGTAATCTCACAATCTCTTCAATTTCTTTTACCGAAATGTTGGATTTTAAGTTGTTTTCGATAGTGTAGATTGCTTCAATAATCGGAATATTGGTGTACATGTTAGTTACGTCGAAGGATACAAGCATGAAGCTAGGTTTCATTTGTAGGGTGTTCAATGCTGTTACTAGTTCTATTGTGTTCTTTACAGAGTTGTTTTTGTCGTTGGAAAGACGGCATTTCAAGGTTTTTAGTAACTCTTTGCTGATTTTGTAATTAGGGGCATTCCTACAATTGACTATTGGTCTCATTGGGCATTCCTTTTTGTGTATTTTTGGTTGTCCTCTCAATGACGGTATTTTCGGGTTCATGTTTATTAGTTTTGATTTTTCGGCTTTGGTCAATATGTATTCTGTTTCTTTTAGCGCACTTTTATTTGTTTTTGGAATTTTTTGGTGGGGTCATTTGTTAATTCCTTGATTTCGTTGTTGTTTAGGAATTCGACTGTTTTTTTCAATGTATTCTGTTTTGTTCAAAATTACTGTAGTGTTTCCCATATCTGCTTTTGTGATGATTAAGTCATGTTCTTTTAATTTTTGTTTCAACGACTTTATTTCTTTGAGTTGTTTGTTGTTTTGAATGTTATTGCTATCGCCCTCTCGTTTGGGGATTTTTTTGGCTTCGTTGGTGGCGAGATTTTTGGTTAATTCCCTGTCTTCTGCTGGGAGCTTGTGACTGGCTATCTAAATATCTGTGATTAACTGTTTTGTATTGTGGTTCGTCTGTGCGTCTGTGCAGTTGTATTTCAAACTTTTTTGTCTAACATATTCATTGCACCTTGAGAAAAGGTTACGTTCGTTCTGTTGTTTACTCTGCTGTGGAAATTGAATTCATTGTTATTCGTGTGTTGTCCGTTAGATTGATGGTTCTGTGTTTCTCCTAGATTTCTTAATTTATTTTCTAGCGTTTCATGCTTCCTCGTTGCTCTGATTTTGATGGTGTCATGTAGGTGCTCGGTGAAGCTGTCCCATTGGGCTGCGTGCCAGAAATTACTTAGTTGCAATTGAATGTCGTATAATTGTTGGTTAATTTTTTGCTTTCTTATGTAAGAAAACCTTAATTCATTTTTTATCCAAAGCGCTTTGGCTTGTTTGGTTGAAATGATCGAGGCTGGTGTGTTCGGTACGGTTTTAATTGGTACGTATTTAGGGGTGAGGTTTAGTTCTATACATTTTTTGTTGAACCAAATTGACTTGTCTAAATTCATGATTTTAGCCTGAGTGATTTGAATTTCTTGGCTTCACGATTTGCCTGACTAGCCTTGAACATTTTGGTGTTTGAAGCCATATTTACAGTGTTGCCTTAGTAAACAAGAGTTTAGTGCTTTTCAGTCGGTCAACACGAATGTACCCAAAAGAGATGGGTTATGCCCTTATCCTGAAATAAATTACATGAGATTAATAAAACACTAGGATGACCAGTTTCGATCGTCAAGCGATCATCATCAGATCCATTAAACTTAGGCTACAAAATCTATCTTTGAAATACAGGTGAAAATATTTACAATATGTACAATTATTTAGTTGCAGTATTGGTACTGCAACTGTCAGTGTATGCTGAATGCAGTATGTATGTTAGGTGAAATGCTAAATGGTGATAGCTATCCGGAGATTGTACTTTAGAGAGATTATATGGTTGTAAACTGTGGTTAAACTATAAAATTTTAGGCTAACTACTTATCTGATTGTCTTCCGTACTACAGCTACTCGCAGTTTTCGTGCTCACTGGAACGCACTGTGCGGACGACTGCGGTGGTTATCTTAACGACTGGTTTTTCCCAGCCTTTTCCCCCTGTCCCTACGTGCTGTGGGGAGTGATAGCGATGTGTTTATGTGAGGTGTTGCCAACCTAGATAAGATGTATGTTATTGAATGAAGTGGGTCTACAACTATTAAAGACCGTGGATTAGCCCTCGCCACGCGTGGAGCATAACCCATTCGAACTAAGCGTTGACGGTCTTATGAGGACGTCCCGGCACCTTTAATACTGCCGCGAATATGGGCCTTGGTTCATTGCAGAAGAAAAGTACATCATACACCTGATCCAGATAACATTTACCTATTAAAATAACCCTAATTTCCCCCCTTTTTATCTAGCTTGGCTGTGCGCTAAATTGTGTTTTGTTTCCGACAGGGTGTGTTTTTTAGTAGCGTGAAGAGGGGTGAACTCTCCATGAACGTGTGTTCATTTAGATTATTGGGATTATTTCGTTTGGCTAGGTGTATCTCGATTGCTTCCTTTATGTCAAGAGCTCTGCCTTTCGATTCGTGATGGATTATTTTAAGGTCCGACTCTATGTTGGTAAAGCTGTGCCCTGCGTCACACATATGTTCGCACACGGCTGAATGTGTTCCGTATCTTATCGCATTCCTATGTTCATTATAACGTGTGTCTACTCGCCTTCCACTCTGCCCGATGTAATTAGCTTGACAATCGGTGTCTTGGCACGTTATAGAATATATCCCTGACCTTGAATACGGGTCACGTTTATTTAGATTACTATTTAGGAGGTGCCTAGCGGTTGTGTTTTTCGTCGTGAAAGCTATGTTTATGCCTTGTTTTTTGAATAGGTTAGTGATTTTATATGTATTCGCATTCACATAGTTGAAACGCGCAATTTTTTTCTAATTACTGTCCGGTTTGGGAATCGTTTTATCTTTATTTTTATGTTTGGCTATAATTTGATTTATTTTGCTTGGCGAGAAGTTGTTTTCCTTTGCTATTTGCATAATAGTTCTTATTTCCTTATTATAGTTGTCTTTTGACAAGGGTATGTTTAAAGCCCTGTGCACCATTGAATTGAAACCCACTAGTTTGTGCGTATTGGGGTGATTAGACTGATTGTCGATTGCATGCGAGGATTGTGTTGCTTTCCGGAATATGGAATATGAAAGGTCGTTGTCTTAACGTTCAATAGTTATATCAAGATAATATATTTTCCGGTCTATTTCGGATTCCTTAGTGAATTTGATGGAGTGGTGAAGGCTATTAATGGATTGGAGAATTGTTTCTTCGCTTGTTAGATCAGTATCGTAGATGCAAATTACATCATCTACGTATCTTTTCCATATTACTATTCCCTTTGTTGAAGTCTTTTCTAAGAACGCATTTTCTAGTGCATTGATGAAGATGTAAGCGATTAACCCATTTAGTGGCGATCCCATTGCTAGGCCTTCTCTCTGTGTGTATATTTTATTGTCGAATTGAAACACGTTTTGGGTGAGAACGACCCTCAGAAATCTCACAATCTCTTCAATTTCTTTTACCGAATTGTTGGATTTTAAGTTGTTTTCGATAGTGTTGATTGCTTCAATAATCGGAATATTGGTTTACATGTTACTTACGTCGAAGGATACTAGCCTGAAGCTAGGTTTCATTTGTAGGGTGTTCAATGCTGTTACTAGTTCTGTTGTGTTCTTTACAGAGTAGTTTTGGTCGTTGGAAGGACGGCATTTTAAGATTTTTAGTAACTCTTTGCTGATTTTGTAATTAGGGGCATTCCTACAATTGACTATTGGTCTCATTGGGCATTCCTTTTTGTGTATTTTTGGTTGTCCCCTCAATGACGGTATTTTCGGGTTCATGTTTATTAGTTTTGATTTTTCGGCTTTGGTCAGTATGTATTCTGTTTCTTTTAGCGCACTTTTTATTTGTTTTTTGAATTTGTTGGTGGGGTCTTTTGTCAATTCCTTGGTTTCTTTGTTGTTTAGGAATTCGACTGTTTTTTCAATGTATTCTGTTTTGTTCAAAATTACTGTAGTGTTTCCCTTATCTGCTTTTGTGATGATTAAGTCATGTTCTTTTATTTTTTGTTTCAACGACTTTATTTCTTTGAGTTGTTTGTTGTTTTGAATGTTATTGCTATCGCCCTCTCGTTTGGGGATTTTTTTGGCTTCGTTGATGGCGAGATTTTTGGTTAATTCCCTGTCTTCTGCTGGGAGCTTGTGACTGGCTATCTCAATATCTGTGATTAGCTGTTTTATATTGTGGTTCGTGTGTGCGTCTGTGCAGTTGTATTTCAAACCTTTGTCTAAAATATTCATTTCACCTTGCGAAAAGGTTACGTTCGTTCTGTTGTTTACTCTGCTGTGGAAATTGAATTCATTGTTATTCGTGTGTTGTTCGATAGATTGATGGTTCTGTGTTTCTCCTAGATTTCTTAATTTATTTTCTTGCGTTTCATGCTTCCTCGTTGCTCTGATTTTGACGGTGTCATGTAGGTGCTCGGTGAAGCTGTCCCATTGGGCTGCGTGCCAGAAATTACTTTGTTACAATTGAATGTCGTATAATTGTTGGTTAATTTTTTGCTTTCTTATGTATGCAAATCTTAATTCGTTTTTTATCCAAAGCACTTTGGCTTGTTTGGTTGAAATGATCGAGGCTGGTGTGTTCGGTACGGTTTTAATTGGTACGTATTTAGGGGTGAGTTTTAGTTCTATACATTTTTTGTTGAACCAAATTGACTTGTCTAAATTCATGAGTTTAAGCCTGAGTGATTTGAATTTCTTGGCTTCACGATTTGCCTGACTAGCCGTGAACATTGTGGTGATTGAAGCCATATTTTCAGTGTTGCCTTATTAAACAAGAGTTTAGTGCTTTTTAGTCGGTCAACACGAATGTACCCAAAAGAGATGGGTTATGCCCTAATCCTGAAATAAATTACATGAGATTAATAAAACACTAGGATGACCAGTTTCGATCGTCAAGCGATCATCATCAGATCCATTACACTTAGGCTACAAAATCTATGTTTGAAATACAGGTGAAAATACACACATCAAAAAAAGTTTTGCATCACCTCGGTTCCAAGAGTTCCGGAACCTTTAAATACAAAGGGAATAGAGATCAACACAAAGAACATTTCAGCTCGTTTTATTGCTCATGAGACCCACACATTGCATGTTGTACCATCATACAGCTAGACTTTCAGCATTTGTGGTCCAGATTGCAGTACACACCACTACCTCTAATACCCAGTAGCACGTCCTCTTGCATTGATACATGCCTGTATTCGTCGTGGCATACTATCCACAAGTTCATCAAGACACTGTTGGTCCAAATTGTCCCACTCCTCAACGACAATTCGGCGTAAATCTCTCAGAGTGGTTGGTGGGTCAAGACGTCCATAAACAGCCCTTTTCAACATATCCCAGGCATGTTCGATAGGGTTCATGTCTGGCGAACATGCTGGCCACTGTAGTCGAGCGATGTCGTTATCTTGAAGGAACGCATTCACAAGATGTGCACGATGAGGTCGAGAATTGTCGTCCATGAAGACAAATGCCTCTCCAATATTCTGCCGATATGGTTGCACTATGGGTCGGAGGATGTCATTCAGGTATCGTAAAGCCGTTTCGGAGCCTTCCATGACCACCAGTGGCGTACGTCGGCCCCACATAATGCCACCCCAAAACATCAGGGAACCACCACCTTGCTGCACTCGCTGGACAGTGTGTCTAAGACGTTCAGCCTGACCAGGGTGCCTCCAAACACGTCTCCGACGATTGTCTGGTTGAAGGCATATGCGACACTCATCGGTGAAGAGAACGTGATGCCAATTCCGTGGGGTCCATTCAGCATGTTGTTGGGCCCATCTGTACCGCGCTGCATGGTGTCGGGGTTGCAAAGCTGGACCTCGCCATGGACGTCGGGAGTGAAGTTGCGCATCATGCAGCCTATTGCGCACAGTTTGAGTTGAAACACGACGTCCTGTGGCTGAACGAAACGCATTATTCAACATGGTGGAATTGCTGTCAGGATTCCTCCGAGCGGCAATCCGTAAGTAGCGGTCATCCACTACAGTAGTAGCCCTTGGGCGGCCTGAGCGAGGCCTGTCATCGACAGTTCCTGTATCTCTGTACCTCCTCCATGTCCGAACAACATCGCTTTGGTTCACTCTGAGACGCCTGGAAACTTCCCTTGTTGAGAGCCCTTCTTGACACAAAGTAACAATGCGGACGCGATCGAACTGCGGTATTGACCTTCTAGGCATGGTAGAACTACAGACAACATGAGCAGCGTACCTTCGTCCTGGAGGAATGACTGGAACTGATCGGCTGTCGTACCCCCTCCGTCTAATAGGCCCTGCTCATGCATGGTTGTTTACATCTTTGAGCAGTTTTAGTGACATCTATGAACAGTCAAAGGGACTGTATCTTGGATACAATATACACAGTCAACGTCTATATGCCGGAGATCTGGGAACCGAGGTGATGCAAAACTTTTTTTGATGTGTGTATTTAAATATGTTCAATTATTTAGTTGCAGTATTGGTACTGCAACTGTCAGTGTATGCTAAATGCAGTATATATGTTAGGTGAAATGCTAAATGGTGATAGCTATCCGGAGATTGTACTTTAGAGAGATTATATGGTTGTAAACTATGGTTAAACTATAAAATTTTTGGCTAACTACTTATCTGATTGTCTTCCGTACTACAGCTACTCGTAGTTTTCGTGCTCACTGGAACTCACTGTGCGGTCGACTGCGGTGGTTATCTTAACGACTGGTTTTTCCCTGCCTTCTCCCCCCTGTTCCTACGTGCTGTGGGGAGTGATAGCGATGTGTTTATGTGAGGTGTTGCCAACCAAGATAAGATGTATGTTATTGAATGAGGAGGGTCTACAACTATTAAAGACCGTGGATTAGCCCTCGCCACGCGTGGAGCATAACCCATTCGAACTAAGCGTTGACGGTCTTATGAGGACGTCCCGGCACCTTTAATACTGCCGCGAATATGGGCCTTGGTTTATTGCAGAAGAAAAGTACATCGTACACCTGATCCAGATAACATTTACCTATTAAAAACCCCCTAATTTCCCCCCTTTTTATCTAGCTTGGCTGTGTCGCTAAATTGTGTTTTGTTTCCGACAGGGTGTGTTTATTAGTAGTGTGAAGAGGGGTGAGCTCTCCATGAACGTGTGTTCATTTAGATTGTTGGGATTGTTTCGTTTGGCTAGGGGTATCTCGATTGCTTCCTTTATGTCAAGAGGTCTGCCTTTCGATTCGTGATGGATTATTTTAAGGTCCGACTCTATGTTGGTAAAGCTGTGCCCTGCGTCACACATATGTTCGCACACGGCTGAATATGTTCCGTATCTTATCGCATTCCTATGTTCATTATAACGTGTGTCTACTCGCCTTCCAATCTGCCCGATGTAATTAGCTCGACAATCGGTGTCTTGGCACGTTATAGAATATACCCCTGACCTTGAATACGGGCCTCGTTTATTTAGATTACTATTTAGGAGGTGCCTAGCGGTTGTGTTTTTCGTCGTGAAAGCTATCTTTATGCCTTGTTTTTTGAATAGGTTAGTGATTTTATATGTATTCGCATTCACATAGTTGAAACGCACAAATTTTTTCGCATTACTGTCCGGTTTGGGAATCGTTTTATCTTAATTTTTATGTTTGGCTATAATTTGATTTATTTTCCTTGGCGAGAAGTTGTTTTCCTTTGCTATTTGCATAATAGTTCTTATTTCCTTATTATAGTAGTCTTTTGACATGGGTATGTTTAAAGCCCTGTGCACCATTGAATTGAAACCCGCTAGTTTGTGCGTACTGGGGTGATTAGACTGATTGTCGATTGCATGCGAGGTTTGTGTTGCTTTCCGGAATATGGAATATGAAAGGTCGTTGTCTTTACGTTCAATAGTTATATCGAGATAATTTATTTTCCGGTCTATTTCGGATTCCTTAGTGAATTTGAAGGAAAGGAAGGAAGATTGTAGTTTTACGTGACCGTGAATCTTGTGATTATAAGCCACGGGACCTCCTTTTTACCTGGAATCCGAACCACAGGACATGGCATTTCACTTCGAAAATCTCACATGCATTGACCGGGAATCGAACCCGGACCGCCTTGGTGAGAGGCATACAGCTAGACCGCTGAGCCACCACGCCCCCTTAGTGAATTTGATGGAGTGGTGAAGGCTATTAATGGATTGGAGAATTGTTTCTTCGCTTGTTAGTTCAGTATCGTAGATGCAAATTACATCATCTACGTATCTTTTCCATATTACTATTCCCTTTGTTGAAGTCTTTTCTAAGAACGCATTTTCTAGTGCATTGATGAAGATGTCAGCGATTAACCCACTTAGTGGCGATCCCATTGCTAGGCCTTCTCTCTGTGTGTATATTTTATTGTCGAATTGAAACACGTTTTGGGTGAGAACGACCCTCAGTAATCTCACAATCTCTTCAATTTCTTTTACCGAATTGTTGGATTTTAAGTTGTTTTCGATAGTGTTGATTGCTTCAATAATCGGAATATTGGTGTACATGTTCGTTACGTCGAAGGATACTAGCCTGAAGATAGGTTTCATTTGTAGGGTGTTCAATGCTGTTACAAGTTCTGTTGTGATCTTTACAGAGTTGTCTTTGTCGTTGGAAAGACGGCATTTTAAGGTTTTTAGTAACTCTTAGTGGTTCGTGTGTGCGTCTGTGCAGTTGTATTTCAAAACTTTGTCTAACATATTCATTTCACCTTGAGAAAAGGTTACGTTCGTTCTATTGTTTACTCTGCTGTGGAAATTGAATTCATTGTTATTCGTGTGTTGTTCGTTAGATTGATGGTTCTGTGTTTCTCCTAGTTTTCTTAATTTATTTTCTAGCGTTTCATGCTTCCTCGTTGCTCTGATTTTGATGGTGTCATGTAGGTGCTGACATCTTCATCAATACACTAGAAAATGCGTTCTTAGAAAAGATTTCAACAAAGGGAATAGTAATATGGAAAAGATACGTAAATGATGTAATTTGCATCTACGATACTGAACTAACAAGCGAAGAAACAATTCTCCAATCCATTAATAACCTTCACCACTCTATCAAATTCACTAAGGAATCCGAAATAGACCGGAAAATAAATAATCTCGATATAACTATTGAACGTAAAGACAACGACCTTTCATATTCCATATTCCGGAAAGCAACACAAACCTCGCATGCAATCGACAATCAGTCTAATAACCCCAGTACGCACAAACTAGCGGTTTTCAAATCAATGGTGCAGAGGGCTTTAAACGTACCCATGTCAAAAGACAACTATAATAAGGAAATAAGAACTATTATGCAAATAGCAAAGGAAAACAATTTCTCGCCAAGCAAAATAAATCAAATAATAGCCAAACATAAAAATAAAAATAAAACGATTCCCAAACCGGACAGTAATGAGAAAAAATTTGCGCGTTTCAACTATGTGAATGCGAATACATATAAAATCACAAACCTATTCAAAAACAAGGCATAAACATAGCTTTCACGACGAAAAACACAACCGCTAGGCACCTCCTAAATAGTAATCTAAACAAACGTGACCCGTATTCAAGGTCAGGGGTATATTCTATAACGTGCCAAGACACCGATTGTCAAGCTAATTACATCGGGCAGAGTGGAAGGCGAGTAGACACACGTTATAATGAACATAGGAATGCGATAAGATACGGAACACATTCAGCCGTGTGCGAACATATGTGTGACGCAGGGCACAGCTTTACCAACATAGAGTCGGACCTTAAAATAATCCATCACGAATCGAAAGGCAGAGCTCTTGACATAAAGGAAGCAATCGAGATACACCTAGCCAAACGAAACAATCCCAACAATCTAAATGAACACACGTTCATGGAGAGCTCACCCATCTTCATGCTACTAAAAAACACACCCTGTCGGAAACAAAACACAATTTAGCGACACAGCCAAGCTAGATAAAAAAGGGGGGAAATTAGGGGTTTTTTAATAGGTAAATGTTATCTGGATCAGGTGTACGATGTATTTTCTTCTGCAATAAACCAAGGCCCATATTCGCGGCAGTATTAAAGGTGCCTGGACGTCCTCATAAGACCTTCAACGCTTAGTTCGAATGGGTTATGCTCCACGCGGGGCGAGGGCTAATCCACGGTCTTTAATAGTTGTAGACCCACCTCATTCAATAACATACATCTTATCTAGGTTGGCAACACCTCACATAAACACATCGCTATCACTCCCCACAGCACGTAGGGACAGGGGGGAGAAGGCAGGGAAAAACCAGTCGTTAAGATAACCACCGCAGTCGACCGCACAGTGAGTTCCGGTGAGCACGAAAACTGCGAGTTGCTGTAGTACGGAAGACAATCAGATAAGTAGTTAGCCTAAAATTTTATAGTTTAACCGTAGTTTACAACCATGTAATCTCTCTAAAGTACAATCTCCGGATAGTTATCACCATTTAGCATTTCACCTAACATATATACTACATTTAGCATACACTGTCAGTTGCAGTACCAATACTGCAACTAAATAATTGTACATATTGTAAATATTTTCACCTGTATTTCAAACATAGATTTTGTAGCCTAAGTGTAATGTATCTGATGATGATCGCTTGACGATCGAAACTGGTCATCCTAGTTTTTTATTACTCTCATGTAATTTATTTCAGGATTAGGGCATAACCCATCTCTTTTGGGTACATTCGTGTTGACCGACTGAAAAGCACTAAACTCTTGTTTACTAAGGCAACACTGAAAATATGGCTTCAAACACCACAATGTTCACGGCTAGTCAGGCAAATCGTGAGCCAAGAAATTCAAATCACTCAGGCTTAAACTCATGAATTTAGGCAAGTCAATTTGGTTCAACAAAAAATGTATAGAACTAAACCTCACCCCTAAATACGTACCAATTAAAACCGTACCGTACACACCAGCCTCGATCATTTCAACCAAACAAGCCAAAGCGCTTTGGATAAAAAACGAATTAAGATTTGCATACATAAGAAAGCAAAAAATTAACCAACAATTATACGACATTCAATTGCAACTAAGTAATTTCTGGCACGCAGCCCAATGGGACAGCTTCACCGAGCACCTACATGACTCCATCAAAATCAGAGCAACGAGGAAGAATGAAACGCTAGAAAATAAATTAGGAAAACTAGGAGAAACACAGAACCATCAATCTAACGAACAACACACGAATAACAATGAATTCAATTTCCACAGCAGAGTAAACAACAGAACGAACGTAACCTTTTCTCAAGGTGAAATGAATATGTTAGACAAAGGTTTGAAATACAACTGCACAGACGCACACACGAACCACAATATAAAACAGTTAATCACAGATATTGTGATAGCCAGTCACAAGCTCCCAGCAGAAGACAGGGAATTAACCAAAAATCTCGCCACCAACGAAGCCAAAAAAATCCTCAAACGAGAAGGCGATAGCAATAACATTCAAAACAACAAACAACTCAAAGAAATAAAGTCGTTGAAACAAAAAATAAAAGAACATGACTTAATCATCACAAAAGCAGATAAGGGAAACACTACAGTAATTTTGAACAAAACAGAATACATTGAAAAAAAAAACAGTCGAATTCCTAAACAACAACGAAACCAAGGAATTAACAAAAGACCCCACCAACAAATTCCAAAAACAAATAAAAAGTGCGCTAAAAGAAACAGAATACATACTGACCAAAGCCGAAAAATCAAAACTAATAAACATGAACCCGAAAATACCGCCATTGAGGGGACAACCAAAAATACACAAAAAGGAATGCCCAATGAGACCAATAGTCAATTGTAGGAATGCCCCTAATTACAAAATCAGCTAAGAGTTACTAAAAACCTTAAAATGCCGTCTTTCCATCGACAAAGACAACTCTGTAAAGATCACAACAGAACTTGTAACAGCATTGAACACCCTACAAATGAAACCTATCTTCAGGCTAGTATCCTTCGACGTAACGAACATGTACACCAATATTCCGATTATTGAAGCAATCAACACTATCGAAAACAACTTAAAATCCAACAATTCGGTAAAAGAAATTGAAGAGATTGTGAGATTACTGAGGGTCGTTCTCACCCAAAACGTGTTTCAATTCGACAATAAAATATACACACAGAGAGAAGGCCTAGCAATGGGATCGCCACTAAGTGGGTTAATCGCTGACATCTTCATCAATGCACTAGAAAATGCGTTCTTAGAAAAGACTTCAACAAAGGGAATAGTAATATGGAAAAGATACGTAGATGATGTAATTTGCATCTACGATACTGAACTAACAAGCGAAGAAACAATTCTCCAATCCATTAATAGCCTTCACCACTCCATCAAATTCACTAAGGGGGCGTGGTGGCTCAGCGGTCTAGCTGTATGCCTCTCACCAAGGCGGTCCGGGTTCGATTCCCGGTCAATGCATGTGAGATTTTCGAAGTGAAATGCCATGTCCTGTGGTTCAGATTCCACGTAAAAAGGAGGTCCCGTGGCTTATAATCACAAGATTCACGGTCACGTAAAACTACAATCTTCCTTCCTTTCCTTCAAATTCACTAAGGAATCCGAAATAGACCGGAAAATAAATTATCTCGATATAACTATTGAACGTAAAGACAACGTCCTTTCATATTCCATATTCCGGAAAGCAACACAAACCTCGCATGCAATCGACAATCAGTCTAATCACCCCAGTACGCACAAACTAGCGGGTTTCAATTCAATGGTGCACAGGGCTTTAAACATACCCATGTCAAAAGACTACTATAATAAGGAAATAAGAACTATTATGCAAATAGCAAAGGAAAACAACTTCTCGCCAAGGAAAATAAATCAAATTATAGCCAAACATAAAAATTAAGATAAAACGATTCCCAAACCGGACAGTAATGCGAAAAAATTTGTGCGTTTCAACTATGTGAATGCGAATACATATAAAATCACTAACCTATTCAAAAACAAGGCATAAAGATAGCTTTCACGACGAAAAACACAACCGCTAGGCACCTCCTAAATAGTAATCTAAATAAACGAGGCCCGTATTCAAGGTCAGGGGTATATTCTATAACGTGCCAAGACACCGATTGTCGAGCTAATTACATCAGGCAGAGTGGAAGGCGAGTAGACACACGTTATAATGAACATAGGAATGCGATAAGATACGGAACATATTCAGCCGTGTGCGAACATATGTGTGACGCAGGGCACAGCTTTACCAACATAGAGTCGGACCTTAAAATAATCCATCACGAATCGAAAGGCAGACCCCTTGACATAAAGGAAGCAATCGAGATACACCTAGCCAAACGAAACAATCCCAACAATCTAAATGAACACACGTTCATGGAGAGCTCACCCCTCTTCACACTACTAATAAACACACCCTGTCGGAAACAAAACACAATTTAGCGACACAGCCAAGCTAGATAAAAAGGGGGGAAATTAGGGGGTTTTTAATAGGTAAATGTTATCTGGATCAGGTGTACGATGTACTTTTCTTCTGCAATAAACCAAGGCCCATATTCGCGGCAGTATTAAAGGTGCCGGGACGTCCTCATAAGACCGTCAACGCTTAGTTCGAATGGGTTATGCTCCACGCGTGGCGAGGGCTAATCCACGGTCTTTAATAGTTGTAGACCCTCCTCATTCAATAACATACATCTTATCTTGGTTGGCAACACCTCACATAAACACATCGCTATCACTCCTCACAGCACGTAGGGACAGGGGGGTGAAGGCAGGGAAAAACCAGTCGTTAAGATAATCACCGCAATCGACCGCACAGTGAGTTCCAGTGAGCACGAAAACTACGAGTAGCTGTAGTACGGAAGACAATCAGATAAGTAGTTAGCCAAAAATTTTATAGTTTAACCATAGTTTACAACCATATAATCTCTCTAAAGTACAATCTCCGGATAGCTATCACCATTTAGCATTTCACCTAACATATATACTGCATTTAGCACACACTGACAGTTGCAGTACCAATACTGCAACTAAATAATTGAACATATTTAAATATTTTCACCTGTATTTCAAACATAGATTTTGTAGCCTAAGTGTAATGGATCTGATGATGATCGCTTGACGATCGAAACTGGTCATCCTAGTGTTTTATTAATCTCATGTAATTTATTTCAGGATTAGGGCATAACCCATCTCTTTTGGGTACATTCGTGTTGACCGACTGAAAAGCACTAAACTCTTGTTTAATAAGGCAACACTGAAAATATGGCTTCAATCACCACAATGTTCACGGCTAGTCAGGCAAATCGTGAAGCCAAGAAATTCAAATCACTCAGGCTTAAACTCATGAATTTAGACAAGTCAATTTGGTTCAACAAAAAATGTATAGAACTAAAACTCACCCCTAAATACGTACCAATTAAAACCGTACCGAACACACCAGCCTCGATCATTTCAACCAAACAAGCCAAAGTGCTTTGGATAAAAAACGAATTAAGATTTGCATACATAAGAAAGCAAAAAATTAACCAACAATTATACGACATTCAATTGTAACAAAGTAATTTCTGGCACGCAGCCCAATGGGACAGCTTCACCGAGCACCTTCATGACACCATCAAAATCAGAGCAACGAGGAAGCATGAAACGCAAGAAAATAAATTAAGAAATCTAGGAGAAACACAGAACCATCAATCTATCGAACAACACACGAATAACAATGAATTCAATTTCCACAGCAGAGTAAACAACAGAACGAACGTAACCTTTTCTCAAGGTGAAATGAATATGTTAGACAAAGGTTTGAAATACAACTGCACAGACGCACACACGAACCACAATATAAAACAGCTAATCACAGATATTGAGATAGCCAGTCACAAGCTCCCAGCAGAAGACAGGGAATTAACCAAAAATCTCGCCATCAACGAAGCCAAAAAAATCCCCAAACGAGAGGGCGATAGCAATAACATTCAAAACAACAAACAACTCAAAGAAATAAAGTCGTTGAAACAAAAAATAAAAGAACATGACTTAATCATCACAAAAGCAGATAAGGGAAACACTACAGTAATTTTGAACAAAACAGAATACATTGAAAAAACAGTCGAATTCCTAAACAACAAAGAAACCAAGGAATTAACAAAAGACCCCACCAACAAATTCAAAAAACAAATAAAAAGTGCGCTAAAAGAAACAGAATACATACTGACCAAAGCCGAAAAATCAAAACTAATAAACATGAACCCGAAAATACCGTCATTGAGGGGACAACCAAAAATACACAAAAAGGAATGCCCAATGAGACCAATAGTCAATTGTAGGAATGCCCCTAATTACAAAATCAGCAAAGAGTTACTAAAAATCTTAAAATGCCGTCCTTCCAACGACCAAAACTACTCTGTTAAGAACACAACAGAACTAGTAACAGCATTGAACACCCTACAAATGAAACCTAGCTTCAGGCTAGTATCCTTCGACGTAAGTAACATGTAAACCAATATTCCGATTATTGAAGCAATCAACACTATCGAAAACAACTTAAAATCCAACAATTCGGTAAAAGAAATTGAAGAGATTGTGAGATTTCTGAGGGTCGTTCTCACCCAAAACGTGTTTCAATTCGACAATAAAATATACACACAGAGAGAAGGCCTAGCAATGGGATCGCCACTAAATGGGTTAATCGCTTACATCTTCATCAATGCACTAGAAAATGCGTTCTTAGAAAAGACTTCAACAAAGGGAATAGTAATATGGAAAAGATACGTAGATGATGTAATTTGCATCTACGATACTGATCTAACAAGCGAAGAAACAATTCTCCAATCCATTAATAGCCTTCACCACTCCATCAAATTCACTAAGGAATCCGAAATAGACCGGAAAATATATTATCTTGATATAACTATTGAACGTTAAGACAACGACCTTTCATATTCCATATTCCGGAAAGCAACACAAACCTCGCATGCAATCGACAATCAGTCTAATCACCCCAGTACGCACAAACTAGTGGGTTTCAATTCAATGGTGCACAGGGCTTTAAACATACCCTTGTCAAAAGACAACTATAAAAAGGAAATAAGAACTATTATGCAAATAGCAAAGGAAAACAACTTCTCGCCAAGCAAAATAAATCAAATTATAGCCAAACATAAAAATAAAGATAAAACGATTCCCAAACCGGACAGTAATTAGAAAAAAATTGCGCGTTTCAACTATGTGAATGCGAATACATATAAAATCACTAACCTATTCAAAAAACAAGGCATAAACATAGCTTTCACGACGAAAAACACAACCGCTAGGCACCTCCTAAATAGTAATCTAAATAAACGTGACCCGTATTCAAGGTCAGGGATATATTCTATAACGTGCCAAGACACCGATTGTCAAGCTAATTACATCGGGCAGAGTGGAAGGCGAGTAGACACACGTTATAATGAACATAGGAATGCGATAAGATACGGAACACATTCAGCCGTGTGCGAACATATGTGTGACGCAGGGCACAGCTTTACCAACATAGAGTCGGACCTTAAAATAATCCATCACGAATCGAAAGGCAGAGCTCTTGACATAAAGGAAGCAATCGAGATACACCTAGCCAAACGAAATAATCCCAATAATCAAAATGAACACACGTTCATGGAGAGCTCACCCCTCTTCACGCTACTAATAAACACACCCTGTCGGAAACAAAACACAATTTAGCGCACAGCCAAGCTAGATAAAAAAAGGGGGGAAATTAGGGTTATTTTAATAGGTAAATGTTATCTGGATCAGGTGTATGATGTACTTTTCTTCTGCAATAAACCAAGGCCCATATTCGCGGCAGTATTAAAGGTGCCGGGACGTCCTCATAAGACCGTCAACGCTTAGTTCGAACGGGTTATGCTCCACGCGTGGCGAGGGCTAATCCACGGTCTTTAATAGTTGTAGACCCACTTCATTCAATAACATACATCTTATCTAGGTTGGCAACACCTCACATAAACACATCGCTATCACTCCCCACAGCACGTAGGGACAGGGGGAGAAGGCAGGGAAAAACCAGTCGTTAAGATAACCACCGCAGTCGTCCGCACAGTGCGTTCCAGTGAGCACGAAAACTGCGAGTAGCTGTAGTACGGAAGACAATCAGATAAGTAGTTAGCCTAAAATTTTATAGTTTAACCACAGTTTACAACCATATAATCTCTCTAAAGTACAATCTCCGGATAGCTATCACCATTTAGCATTTCACCTAACATACATACTGCATTCAGCATACACTGACAGTTGCAGTACCAATACTGCAACTAAATAATTGTACATATTGTAAATATTTTCACCTGTATTTCAAAGATAGATTTTGTAGCCTAAGTTTAATGGATCTGATGATGATCGCTTGACGATCGAAACTGGTCATCCTAGTGTTTTATTAATCTCATGTAATTTATTTCAGGATAAGGGCATAACTCATCTCTTTTGGGTACATTCGTGTTGACCGACTGAAAAGCACTAAACTCTTGTTTACTAAGGCAACACTGTAAATATGGCTTCAAACACCACAATGTTCAAGGCTAGTCAGGCAAATCGTGAAGCCAAGAAATTAAAATCACTCAGGCTTAAAATCATGAATTTAGACAAGTCAATTTGGTTCAACAAAAAATGTATAGAACTAAACCTCACCCCTAAATACGTACCAATTAAAACCGTACCGAACACACCAGCCTCGATCATTTCAACCAAACAAGCCAAAGCGCTTTGGATAAAAAATGAATTAAGGTTTGCTTACATAAGAAAGCAAAAAATTAACCAACAATTATACGACATTCAATTGCAACTAAGTAATTTCTGGCACGCAGCCCAATGGGACAGCTTCACCGAGCACCTACATGACACCATCAAAATCAGAGCAACGAGGAAGCATGAAACGCTAGAAAATAAATTAAGAAATCTAGGAGAAACACAGAACCATCAATCTAACGAACAACACACGAATAACAATGAATTCAATTTCCACAGCAGAGTAAACAACAGAACGAACGTAACCTTTTCTCAAGGTGCAATGAATATGTTAGACAAAAAAGTTTGAAATACAACTGCACAGACGCACAGACGAACCACAATACAAAACAGTTAATCACAGATATTTAGATAGCCAGTCACAAGCTCCCAGCAGAAGACAGGGAATTAACCAAAAATCTCGCCACCAACGAAGCCAAAAAAATCCCCAAACGAGAGGGCGATAGCAATAACATTCAAAACAACAAACAACTCAAAGAAATAAAGTCGTTGAAACAAAAAATAAAAGAACATGACTTAATCATCACAAAAGCAGATATGGGAAACACTACAGTAATTTTGAACAAAACAGAATACATTGAAAAAAAACAGTCGAATTCCTAAACAACAACGAAATCAAGGAATTAACAAAAGACCCCACCAACAAATTCCAAAAACAAATAAATAGTGCGCTAAAAGAAACAGAATACATATTGACCAAAGCCGAAAAATCAAAACTAATAAACATGAACCCGAAAATACCGTCATTGAGAGGACAACCAAAAATACACAAAAAGGAATGCCCAATGAGACCAATAGTCAATTGTAGGAATGCCCCTAATTACAAAATCAGCAAAGAGTTACTAAAAACCTTGAAATGCCGTCTTTCCAACGACAAAAACAACTCTGTAAAGAACACAACAGAACTAGTAACAGCATTGAACACCCTACAAATGAAACCTAGCTTCATGCTTGTATCCTTCGACGTAACTAACATGTACACCAATATTCCGATTATTGAAGCAATCTACACTATCGAAAACAACTTAAAATCCAACAATTCGGTAAAAGAAATTGAAGAGATTGTGAGATTACTGAGGGTCGTTCTCACCCAAAACGTGTTTCAATTCGACAATAAAATATACACACAGGGAGAAGGCCTAGCAATGGGATCGCCACTAAGTGGGTTAATCGCTGACATCTTCATCAATGCACTAGAAAATACGTTCTTAGAAAAGACTTCAACAAAGGGAATAGTAATATGGAAAAGATACGTAGATGATGTAATTTGCATCTACGATACTGAACTAACAAGCGAAGAAACAATTCTCCAATCCATTAATAGCCTTCACCACTCTATCAAATTCACTAAGGAATCCGAAATAGACCGGAAAATAAATTATCTCGATATAACTATTGAACGTAAAGACAACGACCTTTCATATTCCATATTCCGGAAAGCAACACAAACCTCGCATGCAATCGACAATCAGTCTAATCACCCCAGTACGGACAAACTAGCGGGTTTCAATTCAATGGTGCACAGGGCTTTAAACATACCCATGTCAAAAGACAACTATAATAAGGAACTAAGAACTATTATGCGAATAGCAAAGGAAAACAACTTCTCGCCAAGCAAAATAAATCAAATTATAGCCAAACATAAAAATAAAGATAAAAGATTCCCAAACCGGACAGTAATGAGAAAAAATTTGCGCGTTTCAACTATGTGAATGCGAATACATATAAAATCACTAACCTATTCAAAAAACAAGGCATAAAGATAGCTTTCACGACGAAAAACACAACCGGTAGGCACCTCCTAAATAGTAATCTAAATAAACGTGACCCGTATTCAAGGTCAGGGGTATATTCTATAACGTGCCAAGACACCGATTGTCAAGCTAATTACATCGGGCAGAGTGGAAGGCGAGTAGACACACGTTATAATGAACATAGGAATGCGATAAGATACGGAACACATTCAGCCGTGTGCGAACATATGTGTGACGCAGGGCACAGCTTTACCAACATAGAGTCGGACCTTAAAATAATCCATCACGAATCGAAAGGCAGAGCTCTTGACATAAAGGAAGCAATCGAGATACACCTAGCCAAACGAAACAATCCCAACAATCTAAATGAACACACGTTCATGGAGAGCTCACCCCTCTTCACGCTACTAAAAACACAACCTGTCGGAAACAAAACACAATTTAGCGACACAGCCAAGCTAGATAAAAAGGGGGGAAATTAGGGGGTTTTTAATAGGTAAATGTTATCTGGATCAGGTGTACGATGTACTTTTCTGCTGCAATAAACCAAGGCCCATATTCGCGGCAGTATTAAGGGTGCCGGGACGTCCTCATAAGACTGTCAACGCTTAGTTCGAATGGGTTATGCTCCACGCGTGGCGAGGGCTAATCCACGGTCTTTAATAGTTGTAGACCCACCTCATTCAATAACATACATCTTATCTAGGTTGGCAACACCTCACATAAACACATCGCTATCACTCCCCACAGCACGTAGGGACAGGGGGGAGAAGGCAGGGAAAAACCAGTCGTTAAGATAACCACCGCAGTCGACCGCACAGTGAGTTCCAGTGAGCACGAAAACTGCGAGTAGCTGTAGTACGGAAGACAATCGGATAAGTAGTTAGCCTAAAATTTTATAGTTTAACCATAGTTTACAACCATATAATCTCTCTAAAGTACAATCTCCGGATAGCTATCAACATTTAGCATTTCACCTAACATATATACTGCATTTAGCATACACTGACAGTTGCAGTACCAATACTGCAACTGAATAATTGTACATATTGTAAATATTTTCACCTGTATTTCAAACATAGATTTTGTAGCCTAAGTGTAATGGATCTGATGATGATCGCTTGACGATCGAAACTGGTCATCCTAGTGTTTTATTAATCTCATGTAATTTATTTCAGGATTAGGGCATAACCCATCTCTTTTGGGTACATTCGTGTTGACCGACTGAAAAGCACTAAACTCTTGTTTACTAAGGCAACACTGAAAATATGGCTTCAAACACCACAATAAATTACATGAGATTAATAAAACACTAGGATGACCAGTTTCGATCGTCAAGTGATCATCATCAGATCCATTACACTTAGGCTATAAAATCTATGTTTATAATATAGGTGAAAATATTTACAATATGTACACTTATTTAGTTGCATTATTGGTACTGCAACTGTCAGTGTATGCTAAATGCAGTATATATGATGTTAGGTGAAATGCTAAATGGTGATAGCTATCCGGAGTTTGTACTTTGGAGAGATTATGTGGTTGTAAACTATGGTTAAACTATAAAATTTTAGGCTAACTACTTATCTGATTGTCTTCCTTACTACAGCTACTCGCAGTTTTCGTGCTCACTGTAACTCACGGTGCGATCGACTGCGGTGGTTATCTTAACGACTGGTATTTCCCTGCCTTCTCCCCCTGCCCATACGTGCTGTGCGGAGTCATAGCGATGTGTTTATGTGAGGTGTTGCCAACCTAGATAAGATGTATGTTATTGAATGAGGTGGGCCTACAACTATTAAAGACCGTGGATTAGCCCTCGCCACGCGTGGACCATAAGCCATTCAAACTAAGCGTTGACGGTCTTATGAGGACGTCCAGGCACCTTTAATACTGCCGCGAATATGGGCCTCGGTTTATTGCAGAAGAAAAGTACATCGTACACCTGATCCAGATAACTTCCAGGTGTACGATGTACGTTTCTTCTGCAATAAACCAAGGCCCATATTCCCGGCAGTATTAAAGGTGCCTGGACGTCCTCATAAGTCCGTCAACGCTTAGTTCGAATGGCTTATGGTCCATGCGTGGCGAGGGCTAATCCACGGTCTTTAATAGTTGTAGACCCACCTCATTCAATAACATACATCTTATCTAGGTTGGCAACACCTCACATAAACACATCGCTATGACTCCGCACAGCACGTATGGGCAGGAGGGAGAAGGCAGGGAAAAACCAGTCGTTAAGATAACCACCGCAGTCGATCGCACCGTGAGTTACAGTGAGCACGAAAACTGCTAGTAGCTGTAGTAAGGAAGACAATCAGATAAGTAGTTAGCCTATAATTTTATAGTTTAACCATAGTTGATTTTTACAACCATATAATCTCTCCAAAGTACAAACTCCGGATAGCTATCACCATTTTGCATTTCACCTAACATCATATATACTGCATTTAGCATACACTGACAGTTGCAGAAATAATTGTACATATTGTAAATATTTTTACCTGTATTTCAAACATAGATTTTATAGCCTAAGTGTAATGGATCTGATGATGATCGCTTGATGATCGAAACTGGTCATTCTAGTGTTTTATTAATCTCATGTAATTTATTTCAGGATTAGGGCATAACCCATCTCTTTTGGGTAGATTCGTGTTGATCGACTGAAAAGCACTAAACTCTTGTTTACTAAGGCAACACTGAAAATATGGCTTCAATCACCACAATGTTGAGTGGTTATGTGGATTCTTGTCTAGTATTTCTCCTAGGCAGTCCCAGAAGTGTTCCACTAATTCCAGGTCTTTCCGGTTGGTGTCATTTGTGGGTGCGTGGAAGGTCACTATGGTATAGGCTTTGTTACGAGATCTGAATGATAGTGAGGAGGTCCTTCCGTTAGATGAAGTAAAATCTAAAATATGGTCAACCATACTGTGATGTACGGCAAAACCTGTGCCCAGGTATGGGACTGTCCTCATCACTCTTTCACCCGGTTTTCCCTTGTAGATCCTATACGCACCTGACTCAAATGCATCCTCGTCCATAAACCGAGTCTCTTGAAGCGCTGCTATCTTTATTTTGTACTTGGTGAGCAATTCAAGTGTTTGCTTTAGCTTACCTACCTTAAGAAGGGAGTTAATGTTCATTGTAGCTAGGTAGGTGACGTTTCTATTATTCTTTTCTTGTTTGTGTAAAGTTAATAGGAATGGAAAACATGAAAGTGCAGGTTCCTCTGACCCCGAGGACCTGCATGCCCCATCCTGAGTGGGGGTGGATTGGGTACCACCCGGGGGAGATTTTCGGAGTGAACGTTTCTTCATGCTTCGAGTTCCACGAGAATTGTAGAGGAATGGTTACCTAAAAGGTAACGAGTATTTAACTATCAAGGTAGTAAGCCTTGAAGCCCTCAGCACTGATCAGCTCACCGACCCAGCTTCCCGCTGGGATTAAGGACCGAACCTTTCACTGGGTTGCTCGGTTTAACAGGGGCACCTCGTGTAGGTTACGTACTGAAGTTGAAGTGAAAGAGGCTAGTTGGGTTCTCTTGCTGAACCCAATATATGACGCCTTTCTTTTCCATTTGCCAGAGTCTCAACGACTCCTCCCAGGTCAATTCCTGAGACCCTCCAAATGAATATATTATTATTATTATTATTCATTTCTTCTTGATTCCTTTCAGCCAATTAAATACCACGTCATTGGAACTGCCCAAATGAAGGGAATGGAGACGGCTGTCCGAAATTCTAAGTAGACAGTGTTACTCGTCGGGTTACAAAGGGTTTGTACGTAAAATTTGGTTCATATATTCACTTGAAATGTCATGTGATGTCGATTCGACTATGTTGTTGATTGATCTTAGTTCAAATTGCGATCTTCCATAATCATGTTATGTCCAATTTTAATGCGAATGTCTGTGGAAGAGGTTTTCATGTTAATATTGATTATCTCTTCTGATAGCTTCTATTGAATTAAAGGTTGCTGTACGTACCTATATTTAGATTTTGGATTGTTGATATTAAATATTTGTTTCAGTTATTGTCTCGTCTTGATAAGGTTTCTTGTCGTAAATAGTTCGCTGTTCAGTTATTGTATCGTCTTGTTCTGGTTTCTTGTCGTAATTAGGTCACTTTTAATATGTATTCAAAGTATTAATTAACATAAGAATGTATTTCAGGTATATTGATTTTATAAAAGACTGAATTTTCTACATACCTTTCGTTAAGTTGTAATCTAATAATTGTATGTGTCCTTAGTAGATGATTTGTTACCTTGATATCGTCTTTGTGTTCATAGTCTATATACTCAGAATGTTACAACAGGAAGCATGAGTCTCCTTAGAAAGTAATGAAGTTAGTGTTGTACACATGGTAATTTGTAGGAATATTAGTTCTAGCTTAATAGTTCGAGCGTTAGTGATTGAGTCTCCATAGAAACCAAGAATGTTATATCAGGAGGCATGAGTCTCCATATAAATTATTGAAGATAGTGCTCTACCCAAGGTAGTGTAATGTTAGTTGTCGGAAAAACAGAAAAATTAAATAAAGTATGCATAGAAGCAAGGAAAATAAAATTTTTATATTATGATATAGATATATCTTGAAAGAGGGATGACCGTTTAGATTTGTAATGCTCTTGTCGTGTTTAGATATATCTAGAGAAAGGGATGACCGTATAGATTTCTAATGTTCTTATCGTGATTTTATAAATATGTTATTGAAGTTACGTTCCTTTCAATTATTCTGGCTTTTAGAAACGCCGGGAGCTAAAATTGGTTCCCGAAGGGGATCCTTAACGTGCCAGTAAATTTACTGACCCGGCTCCCTTGCATTTGAGTACCCTCAAATGCCACCTGACTACGCCATGATACGAACCTGCAACCTTGGGCCCAGCAAGCGAACCGTTACTGCTGAGCCACGCAGCCAGTCTATCGTATTTTAGATAATAAATGGATTCGCATTGCCTCTTACAGGGATAGATGCAAAATTGGATGCCATGTCTTGAGCTACTGTTGCCATGTATACGGACTTGCATTTCGTTCATCAGTTTACCAGAACGTACTGTTGCCATGGATACGGACTTGCGATTAGTTCATCAATCAGAGCGAAGATAGTTTTCTGGGAATATCATCGAAACTCTTGGTTTTAGGGCCTTAAAATGTCGGTTTCGGTATCCCATAGGGACCTACCGAGTATTGTTTCTCGCATCGAGGGGCGTAAAATGAGCTATGTCCGGTCTTTCTGCGACAACTTCGATATTTTGTACCAGTTGAGTACTTTTTGTGACTTTTCGGTGTAGATTTGAGCCAAAGGGCCTAAATGAAAGGAATGGAGAGGGCTATCTAAAATTATTGTTGCCAAAAACTTTCCTTGGATTGTGCACTACAACCCTACAAAATTTCAGTGCAATCGGTTAAGCGGTGTCGGAGTCCATTAACCTCGGACAGATGTACATTTCCATTTTAGGTAGATTTCATTAGAAAGCTAACTATTGCAATGGGTCCCATGTTTCGACTTCCGGAAAATTTCGACATATCTTCGCGTTTCACATCCCCCGGACCCCAAAACCACCGTCAGTTCAAAAGTTTATATATAATTTATGTATGTATATATATATATATACAGGGTGTAAAAAAAGTCCTGCACCAAACTTAGACTCCGCATGGGGGTGGGGGCAGGGAGTAATTTGAGATAGGGAACCCATGTCCGGAACGCAACCGTAACGCCCCTATGAGCGATTTGAAATATGAGTACATCTGGCAACGTCGCGTGCTATCCACGGCAGAGGACCGATTATCACTCACAAGTCTACCTAGCTCCAGTCCCACTTCCTGGCTCAGTGATAAAGCGCTCGACCCTCAGGCGTAGGTGACTACACGCTGGGGTTCGAATCCTTCTTCCAACCCAAATTGTTTTTTTTTCCTCCGAGTAAATTGATGATGGAGCAACTCAATTACCGTAAGCATGATGTTTTCAGGTAGAATTTTCAAGAACGTTTTAAGATTCTTAATTAAATGTTTACGCTTATCCTAATAGCCACGTGTTCGGTAACAGTTCAAACTTCAGCAATATTGCGACTGTGTCTTTTCTTAAGAAGCTATGGCAGTTCTCTTTTTCATTTAATTTACGTATTTATCTTTTTATTGTTGTTGCGGAGGGAGGTCTGTAAATTAAAAAAACAAAAATTTCTCGTTTTGAAAATCAGACAATTTATCAGTTTTAATTCAAATTGTTTTTCATTTTCAATACATAAGATATCTTTCCAGAAAAGTAGACTTGGAAGAAATGAACAATAGCAAACTAAATTATCTTTACTTTGGGAGAGTTTTACAAATGATTTTTCGTTAAAGCAGTTGCTCAAAATTGCCTCCTTGCACATCGCCACGAAGGCAAAAATGAAAACGGTTTACAAGTGATTTGCGGACTCGTCCAAAAATTTCTTTTGCTCTTTCCCGAACGACGCCGGCTGCTACAGCTATTCTTCCGACTAGCTCTTCTTGACTGTCGATTTCTATCCCATCGTATATCAGGTCCTTTATGTATCCCCAAAAGAAAAAATCAAGTGGCGTCAAATCAGGAGAGCGAGGAAACCACTGAACTGGACCTCCTCTGCCGATCCATCTTTCGGGGAACGTTTCGTCCAAAATGTCCTTAACTGCTCGGAGCCAGTGAGCTGGGGCGCCGTCATGGTGGAAGACCATTTCAGCCCTTGTCTCCATCGGGACATCCTCCAGAAGTTCTGGGAGAACATCTTGAATAAACCGCAGATAAACGCGTCCGTTGAGTCCGGCTGGTAAAATGTAAGGCCCGATTAGATGGTCCCAATAATACCCGACCAAACGTTCACAGATAATTTTCTTGATTTCCCTGCCCGACTGTCTGGTGAGGATTTTCGTGACTCCACGTGTGATTGTTGTGGATGTTGAAGCAACCATCGGTGAATAAAATTTTCGACAAGAAATCAGGGTCCTTCTCCAAGCGATCGATCATTTGATTGGCGAAATCCATCCGGACTGGAAGATCCTCAGACTTTACTTTTTGAAATTTTTGAAAATGATACGGATACAGGCCATCATCTTGTATCACGCTGTGAGCAGTGGTATGCGTTAACCCTTCCGCACGTCCGATCGCACGCGTGCTTGTGGAAGGATTGTTGCGTACACGCTCCAAAACCCTTTCTTCCATTTCTGGAGTTCTCCTCCCCCGCGGTCTTCCCGGTCGGGGGTTGTGGGCCTGTGTAATGAAAAAGAACTTAATGAAACAATGTGAATTAAACCGTTCTTCTTTGTTCCCACTAAACGATAACTTTAAAAATCCAACCTAAAATTCAGATTAAAAACAAAGCAGAATAGAAAGCTCCGTTCGTAAAGAAAATCTTATTTCAAAACTGATACCTCTAGTAGGAAAGGTACTCAGAAAAATCACCGACGGATACCCTTAATCATAACAAAATGAACACTATGAACCACTAAAATTAAATTATTTTCAGAGAGTGTTAAGTTTATTTTTGCATCCAAAAACCCTGAATCCGCCTTGAAATTTTAAGGCTTCACAATCGAAGAACATACGGTCGGAAACCCACCGTTTGCCGTCCAGGCGCTTTCAAACGTTGGGTATCGGTACCCACCATTCAGACTGGGCACTGTTTGTTCTACAAATACAATATTGGAGTTGAATAAGGTGAGTTTTATTTTTTAAAGTAACTTTCATATCTGATATCTTTGACCTATTTGGAACGGTTTGGGTTTTAGGAGCCAAAAGCGAGATGTGAAAGTGTTACGTTCGATGGGAGAATGTTGACATTCTCTTCCCTGCTTCTAGTACCTCCACCGTTCCATTTTTAAATTGTTTAAAACACTAAGACGTAGCTATTATTTTATCACATTTACAGGGAAACAAAAGACGAATAGGAAGAGATACACATTGACAGATATGGTACTTACCTGAATCGATCCAGTTGCTCGCAAACGATTGTGAATTCGCGTAAAAAAATTGGCAGTGTGGGATATGGCGCATGGGAAACCTCTCTTGGTAGATGCGCTGGGCCTGGCGACTATTCCCGTCGGCCAATCCGTAGACGTAGTGGATGTCTGCGAGGTGTTCGTTAGGATATCCGTCCATTGCGAATTTTCAGGAAAGCGACGGTTTAGAAGACTCTCGCAGAAGAAGTGATAACGCATCGCTGTTCTTGAGGGCTTTGTACCCTGACAGAATTTTCTAGACTTTACAGAAACCGGAAACACCAAAATTTCCTGAAGTTCCAATACCTGTAGTTACTCGGATTCGAACCGGGAACGCCCGATTCGTAGGCCAACACGCAGACCAAAGGCTACCTCACTTTGATTGAAATAACGTGTAACAATAAGGCTTGGGAGCAACAAAACAACGGTTAGAAAATTCGGAGTTTCATTAATATACAATAATTAGGAAATCTAAGAAAAGCGACAGAGAGATGTGATCTTACGCACAATTCAATAAAATAATTGATAAGCATTAAAGTTCCTCAGTTCCAACGATCGCTGAATCTTCACTGTAACATTTTTGAACTCGCTATCTTTTGCTTGTAAAGTAACCGCCTATGACCTTTACCTCAAATTGCGATCTTAAAGATATCATTGCGAAACAATCATACATCAATATTTGTGTCCAAACAAAATCCTACCGCGAAGAAATAAATCGGCGACGAACAGAACCAATTTGTTTTTCTTTTAAAACGCAAAATTGCGGTGTATAATTTAGCTCCTTCTAAAACGAAATTAGAAACAAAAAGGTTCTAATCCAGCCCTATGTAGTAATTAATTGATGCAAATCCAAACGACTCAAAGAAAAAAATCAGCAATGTAGGAAGGGGGATTTGAACCCGGTCACCTCGCGTGTGAGAGTCTAACGCCTTGCCACTGAGCCACGATGTGGGTTTATAGCTAGATTGACTTGTGAGCCGTAATCGGTCCTCTGCCGTGGGTAGCACGCGACGTTGCCAAATGTACTCATAATTAAAATCGCTCATAGGGGCGTAACGGTTGAGTTCCGCACATGGGTTCCCCATCTCAAATTACTCCCTGCCCCCACCCGCATGTGGAGTTTAAGTTTGGTGCAGGACTTTTTTTACAGCCTGTATATATATATATATATATATGTATATCAGTTTCTTGTGGACACGATAACTGCCGTAATTTTGCACCAATCACTTTGAATTTTTTACATAATATGTATCCCTATAAAATCTCGGTCGAGTTCGTTAATGGGCAAAATCGGTCGAAGGGGGTGAAAATGGGGGGATTTTTTCGAAAAATTGAAATTTCGCTATAACTCTCTTAATACGTGAAATATCGAATCAATTCAAAGTTCATAATATGTGTCGGATAAGTGCCAACAATGTATGTCAAATAAGATTTTTGATAGCACCAACCATTGACCAAAGGGGTGGAAAAAAGTGGGTTTTTCGGGAAACATTAATCATATCTCTCTTAATAGGCACAATATCAAAACCGTACAAAATGGACAACATTCCCCTAATAATTACCTAAAACTTTTGTCTGAAAGAATTTTTGATATGACCCACCATTACGCCAAGGGATGAGAAAAATGATTTCGGAATTATAAGAAAATGCCAAGAGCTATCAGAGGTTGCCATGGCAACACTACTAAATTGATGAGGGATGAGCCGTTGCCATGACAACGCACTTGCACGAGATCAGATTCAGTATTTCCATCTGACTAAGCCGGCCCCGTGGTGTTGGGGTAGCGCGCCTGCCTCTCACCCGGAGTCCCCGGGTTCGATCCCCGGCTCCGTCAGGGATTTTAAACCTGACGTGAGGGTTGGAACGGGGTGCACTCAGCCTCGTGAGGACAATTGAGTAGCTGTCTGACAGTGAGACAGCACCCCGATCACGAATACCAATATTAACGGCCGAGGGGACCCGACGCGCTGATCACGCGTCACCCCAATATCTGCAGGCCAAATGGCTGGGCAGCGGTCGCTTGGTCGGCCTTAGCCAGTCATGGGCTGGATGGTGCCAGGGGTTGACTTTGACATCTGACTAAGTGGGAAGCGGCTTCGGTGACGTAACTGGTAGCATGCAGAATGTCCATGCCCAAGGTCGCGGTTTCAAAGCCGGCCGAAGTCGTCGGATTTTCTAAGAGCGCTAAAATCCCTCAGTATGCTTTCCTTTGGAGGGGAAGTTCCAACGTTCGTTACGAACTGCTGGTTGGGGTGGCATCTAGTAGCCAAGTTCACAGCTAGGTGTCATTGACGGTAGTACCTGGTAGCAACATTAGGAACTACTGCTTGAAATTGACCGTCTGCAGTCCTTACCTGAAATACAGACTAATACATCCATTACAATTCACACCGTTTATCAGACAGATTCTACACTCACCCAAAGTACACGGGGTTATATGACCACGTTGTCGCAGCCCCTAAACTGAGGAACCAACCAGAGGTAGATTTCATTAGAAAGCTAACTATTGCAATGGGTAGGCTACCATGTTTCGACTTCCGGAAAATTTCGACATATCTTCGCGTTTCACATCCCCCAGACCCCAAAACCACCGTCAGTTCAAAAGCATATATATATCAGTTTCTTGTGGACACGATAACTGCCGTAATTTTTCACCAATCACTTTGAATTTTTTACATAATATGTATCCCTATAGAATCTCGGTCGTGTTCGTTACTGGGCTAAACCGGTAGAAGGGGGTGAAAATGGGGGGCTTTTTTCGAAAAAGTGAAATATTGCTATAACTCACTTAATATATGAAATATCGAATCCGTTCAACGTTCATACTATGTGTCGGATGAAGCCCAAAAATTTATGTTTGAAGAGTTTTTTTATATCACCAACCATTGACCAAAGGGGTGGGAAAAAGTGGGTTTTTCGGGAAACATTAATCATATCCCTCTTAATAGGCACAATATCAAAACCGTACGAAATGGACAATATTTCCCTAATAATTACCTAAAACATTTGTCTGAAAGAATTTTTGATATGACCCACCATTATGCCAAGGGATGAGAAAAATAATTTCGGAATTATAAGAAAATGCAAAGAGCTATCAGAGGTTGCCATGGCAACACTACTAAATTGATGAGGGATGAGCCATCAGACGTTGCCATGACAACGCACTTGCACGAGATCAGATTCAGTATTTTCATCTAAGTGGGAAGCGGCTTCGGTGACGTAACTAGTAGCATGCAGAATGTCTATGCCCAAGGTCGCGGTTTCAAAGCCGGCCGAAGTCGTCGGATTTTCTAAGAGAGCTAAAATCCCTCAGTATGCTTTCCTTTGGAGGGGAAGTTCCAACGTTCGTTGCGAGTTGCTGGTTAGGGTGGCATCTAGTAGCCAAGTTCACAGGTTGGTGTCGTTGACGGTAGTACCTGGTAGCAACATTAGGAACTACTGCTTGAAATTGACCGTCTGCAGTCCTTACCTGAATTAAGACTACTACAGCCATTGAAATTCACACCGTTTATCAGACAGATTCGACACTCACCCAAATTACACGGTGTTAGATGACCGCGTTGTCGCCGCCCCTAAATTGAGGAACCAACCAGAGGTAGATTTCATTAGAAAGCTAACTATTGCAATGGGTACCATGTTTCGACTTCCGGAAAATTTCGACATATCTTCGCGTTTCACATCCCCCAGACCCCAAAACCACCGTCAGTTCAAAAGTTTATATATAATTTATGTATGTATATGTGTATATGAAAATGAAAATCCACAGCCTGCTTCCAGTCTCCGACCGGGTCAGGAATGGAATGAATGAAGCCCCCATCTAGCGGCGAGGATATGAACTGTGCCGGCTGCCGAGGCCTGACGCACTCCTCTGGGGCAATGATTAGATGAATGACAGATGAAATGAAATGATAGTGGAGAGTGTTGCTGGAATGAAATTTTGACAGGGAAAACCGGAGTACCCGGAGAAAAACCTGTCTGCCTCCGTTTTGTCCAGCACAGATCTCACATGGAGTGACCGGGATTTGAACCACAGACCCAGCGGTGAGAGGCCAGCGTGCTGCCGCCTAAGCCACGGAGGCTCTCATATGTGTATATATATATATATATATATATATGCGTATCAGTTTCTTGTGGACACGATAACTGCCGTAATTTTGCACCAATCACTTTGAATATTTTACCGAATATGTATACCTATAAAATCTCGGTCGAGTTCGTTAATGGGCTAAATCGGTCGAAGGGGGTGAATATGGGGGACTTTTTTTTTCCAAAAAGTGAAATATTGCTATAACTCTCTTAATATGTGAAATATCGAATCCGTTCAACGTTCATACTATGTGTCGGATAAAGCCAAAAAATGTATGTTTGAAGAGTTATTTTTATAGCACCAACCATTGACCAAAGGGGTGGGAAAAAGTGGGTTTTTCGGGAAACATTAATCATATCTCTCTTAATAGGCACAATCTCAAAACCGTACAAAATGGACAATATTCCCCTAATAATTACCTAAAATTTTGTCTTAAAGAATTTTTGATATGACCCACCATTATGCCAAGGGATGAGAAAAATGATTTCGGAATTATAAGAAAATGCCAAGAGCTATCAGTGCTTGCCATGGCAACTCTACTAAATTGATGAGGGATGAGCCATCAGACGTTGCCAAGATAATGCACTTGCACGAGATCATATTCAGAATTCCATTTGACTAAGTGTGAAGCGGCTTCGGTGACGTAACTGGTAGCAAGCATGCTGAATGTCTATGCCCAAGGTCGCGAGTTCAAAGCCGGCCGAAGTCGTCGGATTTTCTAAGAGCGCTAAAAATCCCTCAGTATGCTTTCCTTTGGAGGGGAAATTCCAACTTTCGTTGCGAGTTGCTGGCTGCGGTGGCATCTAGTAGCCAAGTTCACAGGTAGGTGTCGTTGACGGTAGTACCTGGTAGCAACATTAGGAACTTCTGCTCGAAATTGACCGTCTGCAGTCCTTACCTGAATTACAGACTAATATAGCCATCCCTAAGTACACGGGGTTACATGACCGCGTTGTCGCAGCCCCTAAACTGAGGAACCAACCAAAATCTCTGCGGGAGATATAATTTTGCGTGAAGAAGTAACAGACCGTTACATAGTTACACATCAGTGTCGAAACCTTGCATAAGGACAGTGTGACCACAAGTATAAAAATGGACCCCAAATGACGAGAAGGTTACCGTTCCCATAAGACAATAAAATGTTTAAAATAAGCATAAAATGACGAAAAACAAAGTTAATTAAGCTCCAATTATAAAATACCTTCTCGCAATAAATGAGGTCTGATCCTTCTACGAAAACCTGCATATTCTGCCTATTTTCGCCTGTCCCCAAGTTTGTCCGGTGAAATCTACCTCCGCCTTCCGGCGTGCCGAGAGGTCTTTTTTATATATAAGATGTATTATATTTTATGGCTAATTCACTGTTGCTATGTCGATTTCAACCTTTCATAAACTTCTGTTGCGCAACATATCAAGTGATTGGACTCTCCCACTGCCTCGAGCTTGCAACACGACTAACTTGTGTCACACTTCCAGGATTTATATTTGCTAGTTAAATTTTATCATGGGCTCAGAAAATACTCTCATTTTGTCCCAAAATAATTCAATTTTCGGGGGCATTTCCCCTTCATCTCAAGTTAAAAACAGTTGCAAAATTGTTTTAATCATTCTAATTCAAGACTTTTGATATGTCACTTAAACTCCAATATTGATTTTTTTAGCCTACTTTCTTATGATACTTTATTAAATTCTTAGCGTTGAATTTTCCTAGAATAACGTTATTTTCTTCGTCAAATAACTCAAAACAGTTATTCCCATAAGCATTGTTTATGCGGAACGGGCCAATAAAGACGACACCAAATTTTGGGTACATGTTTTTGCTCACGTCCGCTTTAACTGGTCTGCGCAATAAAACCAAATCTCCAATTTCTAATGGTGTACCGAAACGTTTTCCTGCAACTCGTTTCATACGTTTCTCAGCTGCTTTCTGAAGTCTTTCTTTAGCCTTGTCTATCCTTGCTTGTCGGCCTAAATTAGGATCGCTGGGAATGAAATCAAATACACTGTCCCATGGCCTTTCTGGATTCTGCCCTAAGAGAAGAATCATCGGAACTTCTGCCGTGCTCTCTTGAACTGTGGAGTTCAAACGTCCTCTATAATTGGCACGTATTTTACCCAACTGGGGTGATCATTTGGACAGAAAATACTGCAGAATTTGCTAAATTCAGCCATAAAACGTTCGCTAGAATTCGACTCTGGATAACGCACGCTCGAAAAGATATGCTTAATTCATAATCATTCCATGTCTGCTGCAAATTCGGCTGAAGTGAACTGCGCTCCATGGTCCGATAAGAGATATTCTGGTTTCCCAGTCTTAGGAAACACAGCATTCTCTAATCTGCTCACCGCATTTCTGGTAATGGCTTTTTGCATGGGATTCATGGTGACGAATTTAGTGAATACAAACAGTCACTATCAGGAACTGATTACATTGGTATCCTTTCGGACATGGACCGAATATATCCGTGGCCATCAGCTCACGTGGTTTAGAAGGTATCATAGCTCTGGGTCTTTCTTTCAACACTTCCGATGCGAATTCTCCTCTCTGGCATTTATCACAAGATCTTATAATTGTCGCTATGGCAGATC
The DNA here is from genome assembly GCA_946902985.2 of Meconema thalassinum. NCBI lineage: Eukaryota > Metazoa > Arthropoda > Insecta > Orthoptera > Tettigoniidae > Meconema > Meconema thalassinum. The sequence goes on along the minus strand of OX336394.1, from coordinate 447,364,518 downwards.
TCTTATTGGTCCAAATAAATCTCTCTTTAAGAGTACTGAGGGTTTTATCTAAACCGCCATGTCCAATAGATTGCTATGCCAACCACACTAACTTTGTGACACGATTAGGGGGCACTACTATGCGAATCTTAATGCGCTCACAGTCTGCGTATTTGCACACGAGATCTCCACTCAATACATAGTGTTGTGATCGCCTTTGAGTAGCAGCATAATCAGGATCTGCTATGTCCATGTAACCCTTAAGGAATCTGTACATCTTCCTAATTGGAGCATGTCTCTTCTGTGACACACCGATTCGGGCTAATATCCTAACGGTCTCTTGATCTTCCTCCTCCAATTGTACATGGTTTATCTGCAAATTTCTAATGGGGTTACGTGATAATGCGTCAGCCAACAAATTGTCCTTACCTGGCTGATGGATTATTGTAGCATTAAATTGTTGAGTGAATAGGGCCCATCGTGTTAATTTATCACTCGACATGTTGGTTTGAAGCATAAATTGAAGTGCCTTATGATCGGTGATAATTATAATCTAGTGTCCGATTAATATATTCTTCCACGCTTGAAGTGCTGTCACGAAGGCTAACGCCTCAAGTTCTGTCGTGAAATAGTTCTCTTCATGTGTCTTAAGCTCTCTTCCGGTGAACGCAATATAGTGCTTATTAGCATCCTCATATTTTTGGTCTAAGACTGCACTAATGCCTACACGTGAAACGTCAGATTCTATGTAGAATATTCGTTCGAAATCCCGATATTCCAATTTCACGTTGTTTTTCTACATTTCCTTAGCTTTTTCAAATGCGTCGTCAGCGGTAATGCTCCAGTTCCAACGATTATTCCTTTTTAATAAGTCATATAGAGGGGCCATAATCTCTGAATACTTCGGTCAATGACTGCTAATGAACTGGCATGCACCCACGAACTCTCTGATTTGTCTGACGTTAGTGGGCTTTGGGAACTTCATGATAGCTTCCACTTTCTGCAAGTTCGGGTGATATCCATGCTGGTCAATGGTATGTCCAAGAAAATTAATTTTCTCCTTCATGAAATGGCACTTATCAAAGTTTACCTTTATGTTTGCGTCTCTTAAGTTTTCAAAAAGCCTACACAAATGTACTAGATGTTCCTGGATATTTGGTGAAGATATGATTAAATCATCTATATAACAAAGGACGTTCTTCTTGACTTCGTCTGTGAGTTTCTTATCAAGGGATCTAATCAGGGCTGGTCCACTGTTAACCATGCCAAAGGGAATTCTCTGAAATACCCAGGATGTCTGGTAAAACAGAAACTCTTTCTATTGTTGGCTCTCTTCTTCAAGCTCTATCTGGTAAAATGAAGACGTCAAATCTAATACGGTTAAACAAGCTTTTCCTTTGAACTTTCTGAGCAGATCTCGTATTTTAGGCGGTCGGTCTGCCTCGGGCAAAATCTTTAAGTTAATGGTCCGTGCATCGAGACATAGGCGTTACTGACCATTATTTTTCTTGACTACTGTTATAGGGTTGATATAAGAAGACGTCTGTTTCTTTATAATTTCGTCAGCTTCCATTTTCTTAATTATCCCTCATACTTCTTCATAGTACTTTTCCGGCATCGGATAAATCCCCTTCTGGTAAGGGGTTTAATCTGTTTGCCTAATCTTATACTTGTAGTCCTTTATCAATCCAGGCTTTTCATCAAAAATATCCTGAAACTCCATGATCAAATTCTCAATTTCATCCTGAATTTCACCAAATCCTTCTGCTCTTAGAGTAAGTAATTCTCTTCCATTTTCTACCTCTTCAATAATATTGTTTATTATTTCTTCCCTAGGATCTATATCTAGACTCTCATTCGAATCCTTTTCTTCTAACACTCCTGTGTTTATTAACCCTTCACTAAATGTTATGGCTCAGTTCTTCATATCAATTACTGCTCCAAATTTAGTAATGAAGTCAATGCCTAGCACGATACCAAAGTTAATTTTGCTTACCACTATGAAAATGTGTTCATATGTGCGTCCATTTATCTCAAAGTTTAACAAAACTTGGATTTTGCACTTCACAGCTTTGTCCTGAAAAATACCACGCACTTTAACAGCAGATGCGGGTAAAACTGTCATCTTATTGCCCTTAGATTATCTCTGACAACACTCATCTGACATGATAGACATAATGGCACCAGTATCCATTAAAGACTTGCATATTTGTCCATCGACATTAACACATATAATCGGTAACTCAAATGATCTTTCCACTTTGACAGTTTCCTTCTCGAAAAGTAAGTCTCCATCTGTTAACTCATAAATTTCATTTATCGTAATCTGGCTTAGTGTTGCAGTATATCCTAACTCCTCTAATTCCATTTCAAATTTGTTTTTTTTTTGTCCTTGAGTCTCATTCTTATAGTTCCCCTCCTGACTAGTAGATGGTTTGGGATCTATACTCAAGCTTCTCTCCCCTCCGTTACCATTTTCCTTATCTCTTAATTACTTGAGATACTCTTTTCCTTCCCTATGACGTTGGTCATATTTCTCATTTGTCATTACTTCGTCTTGGGAATTCCTATTACTGTTGTAATTTTGGTTATTTCTATTATTGTTTCTGTTGTAATAACCATTGTTGTTGTATCTATAGTTATTATTGTTGGGATAATAGCCACTTCTACGATTTCCATTACTGTTGTCGTTATTACGTCCTTGCTGTTGTTGATACAGACGACCTCCACGGAATCTCCTGTATGTGGGTTCCGGTCTTCGATCTCGGAAATAGGTATTCCGTTCAGGACCTATATTTCCCTTTTCCTGTTCCTCTGGACTCTCGGTTTGTTGCGTTTGGTCAAGATATACTGTATTTATATCTTTGTTCTCTTGCCTTTGGTTCTTCAACACAACATTCGGCAACATCGAGTTTTCTGAGCAGTTCGTCCATGCTCGCAAGATCAGCTATCCCGGACGAAATAATTAGACGTCTAACTTCAACAGGGAGCATCCTGGCTATCGCATCTATCAACTGCGCCGTAGATAATGGGGGTTGAAGAAATCTGAGACGGGCAACCTGACTTGTGCAGAAGTCTGCGTATCGTGTGGGTAGTGTACCTGAATACTTCCGTGAGTATACTTCTGCGCGTAGGGAGTTCTGTGCTTCAATACTAGAGAAACCCTTTATCAGGGCTTCTGCGAATTCGTCGAAGTTCATAAAGGTACATCTGAATGCAAAAAAACATTCAAGGGGTCCACCTGAAAGATAACGCTCTACAATATTCATTTCCCTCTCTCTTGGAATATGGCTTCGATAAAATAATCTTCAAGATTCCTGATATACTCTATCTGTGTGAAACTGTCTAGGTTGCTGAATTTACGAGGTTTATCCTCATAGTTTCTTATGACCGTCACGTTTCTCTGATATGAATCCTGAAGGTTTGAGCGAAAATCTCTATTGTAGCTTTCGGGCTCCTTACTCCTCTCTTCCAAACCTTCCATAAAACTGAATAATCTTTCTTCCGAACTTATTTCTCTTTCTTCTACTTCAAGGCTACTTCTTCGAGTGTGGTTCCTCGAATCTTCTAAATCTATCTTCTCCTTTTCCTTTTCTTCTATCTCAATGATAATCTTCTTCAGCTGATGTCCTACTTCGGTCTTTAAGTCTTCCTTGTAAGTCCCAAGACTGGCAACATCTCCCAGATAAAGACCTTTTATATTCCTCGATATATATTCGTCTAGTTCGTTATTTTCCCCCTCACCCATTGCAGTTACGTCCGTGACAACCTTGTCTGTGCGTTCCTCTATCGTTTTTGTTTTACTATCTAACGATTCTTTCAAAGCTTGCACATCCCGACTAGATTGAGTTCTATCTTCTACTTGCTTTTCAGTAAGCTTATCCATTCTGTTAGCTAAATCTGATCTTACTTTAATAACTTCTCGATTAATTTCTAATTGAGTACTGGCTAACTTTTTCTCTATGTTATCCTGAATTTGTTTAACATGTTCCACACTGGATTTGTTCCACTCATCTTTCCAGACAACTACATTAGCTTATAACATTTCAGCTATGTCTCCCTCAATGCCTTCTTTAAGGTTCTTATTATGATCCATAACTTGTATGCGTAAGGTTTCTACATTACTCTTTAATTCTGCCAGAGAAGCTGTAGTTTTTAACGCATCGTCTATAAAATGTGTCGTTAAAGCACCTATGTTTTCACTACACAGTGTTTTAGAAGCTTCCACCTCTTGCCTAATTTTGTTAATGTCCCCTTGGACTTTCACTACATCTACAAACATCGTGTTAACTTCTGTTTAGATTTTACCTATGTCGGTCTGTACATCAGCGACATCTGTCTGCATATTATTTATGTCTACCTGAAAATTATTGACATCTGCCTGAACCTTTGTAACATCGGACTGTACATTGCCTACTTTATTCTGGACTGTATCTACTTTACTCTGGACTGTGGATACATCTACTTGGACTGTATCTACTTTACTTTGGACATTCTCTACATTGACTTGAACGCTAGCTACATCAGTTCTGACATTACCAACATCGGACTGTGCATTAGCTACATCAGTTCGGACATCTCCGACATCTGTTCGAACACCACTTACATCATCCTGTATCTGCTGGGTACTGGTCTGTAAACGCGTAACATTTACAACCATTTTAGAGGCACTAGTCTGTAGTCTGAACTCCTTGAATTTCATCTTTAAAACTCTCTTTGACACTTTCTGCAACTTTGTCTGTAATAGAATCAACTACTTTAACAATTACCGTATCAAGATCCTTTTTACGTTCACGTTTCAGCTTTTCAAGGTCCTGCTTCGCCTCCCGAAATTTATCTTGCATATCTTTCATATTCACAGCTAAATTTTTCTTTATCTCACCTTTGACAGCCTTTAAACTGTCCTGCAGCTTTTCCTGCACCTCCTCCAACATCTTCCTAACATCCTATGTTGCCATTACAATATAAATTTCCAAACTGCTGTAGGGACATATTTAACAACAGAGCAAGACAACAACATCTGAGCAACGCCTTTCTCCATGTATTAGGGAACCTTAATGTCTAGAAGTAATTTATAATTACCGTACCATTAACTTATTAGACACCCTTCGCTAAACAAAATTACACAAAGAGTTCGTTCTCTTGTGATTCACTTTAAACATCTTATATATAAAAGTGAAAATCTGTATGTATGTGGGTATGTGGGTCTGTTCCGTATACAAATCTACACCGTTCCGCCAATCTCAACCAAATTTTGCATACATATAGTTTAGGATCCAGAAGGAACCGCTGGCTACATGAATTTTCGATAGTCTTTCTCATTCTTCTGATTTCGGCCCTTTTGCACTCAAGCACAGGCTAATCAAATCATAAAATATGCTCATGAAGGAATAGCAAGCCAGATAGTTTCCATGGCAACATAGCTAAAGTCGAGACACGGCCGACTGGATGCCAGTTCTGCTCTGCACTACCGGTATAGAAAAAGAGGATCTTTACTTGAAATCCCGTTAGTTACTCAACTATTCACACAGCACTGTCAACCGAGTTTAGCATAACAAAGACTTGACACTATCATCTACTATATATATTTGTCAAATACCACTCACTCTCTCATTCATTCATCACGAAATCGCAGAAACCACCGACGGATTGGAATGAAATTTGGTATGCAGCTTCCCAAAGGGCCGCAAATGCCCACTAAGAGAGGAATTTTGGATATTCAGGTTCTAAAGGGGTGTTAAGGGGCTAGACCTGCATTTCATTGAATTGCAATATCTCCCGATTGGTTTCATTGGGGGATGTGATACTCGGCACGTAAACTCATCCTTAAAAATAAGAAGACACGAGTCTGAGGGTTTTTGGATGTGGTGTATATCATGAGGTGAAAGGGGTGAAAAGTGGGGATTGAAAGATTCTTAACGGAGCGTGTATCTCTTAAACGACATAGGTGAGGAGTTTGAAACTCAGCGGAAAACAATCAGCATACAAAATACGTAAATATGTGTTTGACCATTTATTCATAAATCCAATTTAAGGGGCCCATGGGGAGGGGTGAAATACTGGAGGGGGGGGAGAAACAGGAAAGAAAGTGTCCTAACTGATTGACTGACTCACTCACTCATCAAACTCAGGGGAAAAAAATGCTTTAAAGTAAGTAAATAGCTGTTCGACAGTTTTTTTATTAAATCAAATTTAAGGGGTTCATGGGGAGGGGTGAAATTCTGAAAAAAGAAAATTGAAAAATAATGTCCTGACTCACTCACTCACTCACACAATCATCATCGCCCAGCCAAAATTATTGAAGTTAGAAACATGACAGTTTGGGGATATGTTCATTGTATGTCAAAACCGTCTACTAAGGGAGGATTTTCGGATATTCAGGTTCTGAAGGGGTCTTAAGGGGGTTAAACCTGCATTCCATTGAATAACAATATCTCCCGATTGGTTTCATTGGGGGATATGATACACGACATATACACTCATCATTAAAAAGGAAGAAGACACGTCTCTGAGGGGTTTTCGATGTGGTGTATATTATGAGGTGAAAGGGGTGAAAAGTAAGAATTGAAAGATTCCTAACGGAGCGTGTATCTCTTAAACGACATAGGCGAGGAGTTTGAAACTCAGCGGAAAAAATCAGCATAAAAATAAGTAAATATGTGTTTGACCGTTTTTTCATAAATCCAATTTAAGGGACCCATGGGGAGGGGTGAAATTCTGGGGGTGGGGGTGGGGGAAACAGGAAATAAAGTGTCCTAACTGATTGACTGACTGACTCACTCATCAAACTCGGGGGGGGGGGGGAAATGCTTTAAAGTAAGTTAATAGCTGTTCGACAGTTTTTTTGATCAATCATATTGAAGGGGTTCATCGGGAGGGATGAAATTCTGAAGGAAAAAAATGAAAGAAAATGTCCTGACTCATTCACTCATGATCGCCCAGTCAAAAATATTGAAGTTGGAACCATGGCATTCTGGGGATATGTTCGTTGTATCTCAAAACCGTACACTAAGGGAGGATTTTTTGATATTCAGGCTCTAAAGGGGTCTTAAGGGGGTTAAACCTGCATTTCATTGAATAACAATATCTCACGAGTGGTTTCATTTGTGGATGGGATACTCGGCATATAAACTAATCATTAAAAATAAGCAGACATGTGTCTAAGGGTTTTTCGCTGTGGTGTATTATTATGAGGTGAAAGGGGTGAAAATTGGGGGTTGAAGGATTCCTAACGGAGCGTGTAGGCCTATCTCTTAAACGACATAGGCAAGAAATTTGAAACTCAGCGAAAACAAATCAGCTAAAAAATTAAGTAAATCGGTGTTCGACCGTTTTTTCATAAATTAATTTAAGGCGCCAATAGAGTGGGGTGAAATTCTGGGGGGAAAAAGGAGAGAAAGTGTCCTAACTGACTGACTAACTCACTCACTCATCAAACTCAGGGGAAAAAGACAGCTAAAAAAATAAGTTAATAGGTGTTCAAGCGTTTTTTCATCAATCCAATTTAAGGGGCCCATGGGGAGGGGTCAAAATTCTGTTAAAAATAATTGAAGGAAAATGTCCTGTCTGACTCACTCACTCATCTCGCCCAGCGAAAACTATTAATGTTGGAAAAATGAAATCTTGGGAATATGTTCGCTGTATGTCAAAACGTCAACTAAGGAATGATTTTTCTTTATTCGGGTTTTAAAGAGATGTTAAGGGGGTAAACGTGCATTTCATTGAATAACGATATCTCATGAGTTGTTTCTTTGGGGATGTGATATTCGGTTTATAAACTAATCATTAAAAATAATCTCTCTATATATAAGAATGAAAGTTTGTCTGTTTTTTCTGAATTTCTACGGAAATTTGCGTTATTTACGCGTTTTAGACTGTTTTATGACGGATGCGCGCGAAAATGAAATTTTTGTCTGTCTGTCTGTCTGTCTGTTTGTTTGTTTGTCTGTGGACAAGTATGTTCCCTTATAACTCGAGAACGGCTGGGTGGATCAACGTAAAATTTGGTACAGATATCCTTCAGAGGCACGACACTAATCATTGATCTAACTCTTCTCCGTACCTCTCATATGAGGGGCATACCCCCTTAAAATGCATGCTGAAATAGGTGTAGAAGGGCGAGACAAAGCTCATTTTCAGCCCCTCAATATCAGAATCAAAACTCGGAGGCCCGAAGGGCCCCGAAAACCACATTTTAAGGCCCTAAAACCAATAGTTTTTGAGTTATTCCCAGAAAACTAATTTGAATTAATAAAATAATGAAAGTATGCAACCCGGTAACTATGGCAACAGAATCTCACAGGTCATTGTTAGACGCAATACAATTCCAATTATTACATTACTGAGAAAGTTTGTAAACGGCTATACGGTTATCACGGAACCAAATTACGGTGTAAAATGCATCAATACATACAGTATACTGCGCTTAAGGGTGTCAAGAGGTACTCTAGAATTTTTTCATGTGATTTACACGTGTGGGTGTGGTACGGAAGGTCTATTTAATCCCTATCTCTATATAATTATACAATTATTATTATTATTATTATTATTATTATGTCGCCTCCGTAGCGTAGCGGTCAGCATGGTTAGCTGCCGCCCCGGAGGTCCTGGGTTCGATTCCCGGCTCTGCCACGAAATTTGAAAAGTGGTATGAGGACTGTAACGGGGTCTACTCAGCCTCGGGTGGCCCAAATGAGTAGAGGAGGTTCGATTCCCACCTCAGCCATCCTCGAAGTGGTTTTCCGTGGTTTCCCACTTCGTCTTCGGGAAAATGCCGGGATGGTACTGCTCCCGTAAATTGAATTATATTGAGACCACGATGGCTGTATTGGCATAAATGAGTAAAGTTATGGATGTCATAGTTGTGACGTGTATATTCATCACGTAGGCACGGATGACGTAGATTTCATGCAAGTAGGCTGGTTGAGCTGAGATTCTTGGTGACGTCATGATTTTGTTCGAGAAGGATCTGAGATTTACGACGCAGTCGCAGGAAACAAGGTATTGTGCTAAGGAAGAAGTTACGCTATTGGAGGAAAGGCTCGAACCAATGAACGATAGTTTGGAAGGAAGACGGAGATTACTGAAACTACGATATTTGATTACTTTTGGCATGCAGAATTGTGGAAATCTATTTTCAGTTATGGCATTGATTTGGAATTTTGAAGAAATTAATTTTGAGTTTTTGAAATTTGAAAATCCGTCAAGTATAGCCAAAGTTGAAACTTCTAGCAATGACGGAGCAACAGGCTATGGAAGGGATAGATACGCCCCTTAAGAAGTTGATAAAAGGTCGTGCACAGGATAGAGGAGCTCTCATAACCGCATAACTGATATCCTCATATCTGATATATCATACCGCATATATATTTCAGATGTCATATAGTCATTTTCGAGTGAATAAGTGAAGCAAGTCGTCTTTAGCGTGTGGTTAAAGCCCGGCGCATCGAACGAACACGGAGCAGTTCCATTTTACAGTGTTTGAAACTAGGCGAAGTTGAAACGCTCACATTAACGTTTCTACCAGATAAGATATCAAGAGTTGGCTTCTGCCTTTATTATAATTCAATTGGGCAGTACAACATTGAGGTGTGTAGAAGATTTGAACAATTTCACAGTTATAATTTGAAAGATATTGGCATTTTAAGACTGCAGACCAAAGTGATTTTCTCGCCACCTGAGAAGCACTTTTAAAATTCCACATTATACACTACGGCTGACACGATTATCGCAACCGTGATATTGAAGAATACGTTTGGTGATACAACGATACATTCTACTATGGAACATTATAATCTGGCAGTGCTTTCAATGATTATAACAGAAGTTGAGATGGAAGGCTAAAGGCTTTAATGCAATTGGGACATATATCGATGGAGTGAAATAGCAGCATGGAACTTCGTTAATCGTCATTCTACAAAAGCGAGCATGTAGTGAACATCCAACTACACTCATGCATCGTGAATCCATCGCTGAATTATATCAAATGACAGTGGAAATATTTTCATACTCCACAATTATGAATATTTCTGCGGAAATAACTGCAATAAACTTCATGGCGAATTGCGACCAGAACTTGAGGGAACTTTCAAGAGAGGCCAGGGTGGACCCGGCTCACAAAGAAGAAATTTGCCAGAAGGATGTCTTTCGTATACATGGAGCAGTGCAATTTCCGGAGGAGGAAGCAGTTCGATTCTCCAAGGGCGCTGATTCCAGGTTCGAGGTCGGAGCACATCTTCACGCTGGTGAAATGGAACCAACAGCAGTTTTCTTTGGAAACTTTCCTCTAGAACTTCAATCAACAGATAAGGTAGTCGTGAACGTTTCTTGTATTATTTGAGTTATTTAGCGATATCTGAGCAACCATTTTTCCCATATTTTCTGTCCTATATTTTGCCCCATTTTCTTGCTTGATATTTCTGTACTCAGTACACTTCGTTGATGTATGCCTTTTTCTACGATTTGTTGAGACATTGTTATGTCATTGGCATTATTAAATAATTTTGGATCAGTTGAGACTGATAATTAATATTCTTTCAGTAATTTGCATATTTTTGTAGTCACGATTTGACTGTAAAGTTAATGATTTGCTATGGCAGATTTGAATTCAGACAGCGTGTCATTTTATTAAAGTAATTCCATTCAGTAAATTACTTTGACCAATTTTCTGTCATCCTCAAGAAAGAAGAATGATTAAAAGATTTTAGAGCGTTAAAATCTATTACGTTATCGACGATCTTTGAAATACTAGTCGTCTTATGAACATGATTGCATTATAGACAATTTTATGAAATATGAACTTTGAATACGATTTATTGAATACACTAGAGTAATGAACATTTGATAGGAGTTTTTCTCAATTATAGATTGGAACAATAATGTTTGCATTCCACAGTCTAATTGTATTCTATTCGACTATTTATGCAGTTTAGATGAACTTTGATTGAAGATGGTATTTTATACTGCGTTACTTTGATGATATTAATCTCAATTTTGATAGACCAGGGAGGAGTGTCTAATCGTATTTGCTATTACATTTATTTGTGATTGGCAAATTTTTACTTCATATCGATTCATGAATGAAACCCACGAAGGTTAAATAATAACAGTCATTAATACAATTGATGAATATAAGAATTTTTAAAGAGGAACAATGGATGTATAATCGTTAGTTCAGTGGACGTGTAAAAGTCGCTATGAATAATGCCCTTGAATAGTGAAGGAGGTTCCCACAGTAAGATGGATGATGTTGTTGAATTTATAAGTGGAGGTTTTTGTATGTAATTTGGAAGATTTTGATGCCATATATATAAGATATATGATGAATTCTGGGCCAATTGTTGTGCAATTTTGTGCGTTTTGAGCGAAGTATTTTTCCGCTGAATGTATTGTCCTGGTTCTTTGAAAGTTATTCATGTGAAGATACTGTTAAAATTAACAAGAGTGTTAAATAATTTGAGATAAAGATGTTGAATGGAGGTTACCGTCACAAATATTAATAATAATAATTAAACCTTATTAAACCTGAATCTAACATTTAAATATAACTAACCTTCATTGGTTGATTATATCAACACGATTTGAGTAATTATCAACCGGATAAACGTGTGGTTTAATGTATTTCTTGTATAAATAATATAAACAATATTAATATTGTAAATAATTTTGTAAATATATTTGATAATAATTTGAAATGAAAAGGATTAATAGAGGCGTGTATAAAATTTTCAATTGTCGTTTGACATTGTTATAAACAATTTATTATTGTTATAAATAATTAATGAACTTTTGTTATTAACATTAAGAGTTTTGTTATTATACTCTAAACAACGCTAATTAAACAAGTGGTTTGAACAATTAAAGATGATTTGGGATTATTAGAGTATTCCAATGGTGTTTGAACGAAGCATTTAAAACATTTAGGTGATAATATTTCAGTTGAGATGTGGACATTTAACGTGTTTTGAAAGAGAGCTGGGCTCTGATGTAACTGGCATATGCTGGGGTTGAATGGACGGGTGAGTCCATTAAACGATGCAAACATGTTGCAGGCTGTCTTGCACCTGGCCGAACAACTGTATGATAGAGGCCAAGGACGTCTCCATAATAGCCTTGTGGCTATAAATAAAATGTGATGTGTATAAACACGCAAAACAATTGATATATGTCTCGTCCCAAATCCCGTTTCCATTCCAAGTGCATTATTATTTTTACGCTATTTTGAGCTTGAGAAAGCTGAAACATTGTATGTAGAGTATACAAGTCCTACAGGAGGACATGGTTAAATGGACGATGGCTTCTGATTGCCACGTGGATTTTGTTGTTTATTTTTGTTAAAATCATTCTTTATGTGAAATAAATTATTGTGCAGTTTAAAGTTTCTCGTCTTCGTTATGGTTCATTTTAAATATCATGGTGGAGGTTATTGTGTGGGCATACTTTAAGTGATCCAGTTGACAACCCAGTCCCCAAGATAAATTTAAAAGGTAAGTAAAAGGTAAGTATGAACCCCCGTATATTTTGGTGTGTTCCACAATAATTTCTTGTTAACTACTGTGTTCTAATCTCGATAGTATCTGTCAGTGCCATTTTCATTGATGTAGCTGTGCCGGTGCGATTGATTATTGGCAATCCGATTGAGGGGGCGGATAACTGACAGCCTACTATCCGGATATCGGGGACAGTACCTACTGTAAGGCCACGGCCGCCTCCTTCCCTCTTCCTAGCCTATCCATCCCAATCTTCCATCCCTTCCCATCCCTCATGAGGCCCCTGTTCGCTTTGCAGGTGAAGCCGCCTGGGCGAAGTGCTGATCACACCTCCCCAGTTGTATCCCTCCCGACCAGATGTTCCAAGCTCCAGGACACTGCCCATAGAGGCGGTAGTGGTGAGTTCCCTCGCTGAGTCCGTGGGAACCACCAACCTAGAGGGTAAATTGACTAAATAAAAAAAAATTATTATATAATGGCACACAACGACGAGACAAAGCTCAATTTCAGCCCCTCTGTGTCGGAAACAAAACACGGGGGCCCTAAAGTGTCCCCGAAAACTAAATTTTAAGGCTCTCTAACCCACAGTTTCTGAGATAATCCCTGAAAACTAATTTCATTTAATAAACTAATCAAGGAATATAAGCCGGTAACCATGACAACAGTATCTCAAGAGATGACATCCAACTTTCCATCTCATTCTGTAAGAAGCAATACCACTCCATTTATTAAATTTCTGTGAACGTTTGCAAATGGCTATAAGGTTATCACGGAACCAACTAAGGCTGTAAAATTCGTCAATGCGCTTAAGGGGGTCAAGGGGCACTCCAGAATTCTTTCAGCCGACATACACGTGCGATATGTTGTACAGAAGGTCTATTATATCTCCAAACAGCAATATTATTTTCAACAATTCCTGAATTGAAATAGTATTTTTGCGGCTTTTTAGGAATTTGAGGTATTCAATTTTATTTTCACGTCAGGTAGTACACGTTAGGTGAATTTAGTTTGAGAGCACATTTTAACTAATCATTCTTTTTGTCAACAAACGGGTGCATCGTAAGGATGATTTTGTTTGAGTTAGTTAGTTATTGTTGTTTTAAAGGGTGGAACTACGAGGTCATCTGCCCCTTCAATTTGTTTGATACTGTGTGGTTGATATATCCATATTTGGACATCTGGGTGATACGTTGTAGTCAATAGAGTTAGTCTGCCTCATGGCCACTAGCTGCCTTTGCTCCTGCATAAATACACCTATCTATAAACATATGATTGTTTGTTTATTAAAGTTTCAATTTTCTTTCTTTTACGCGTTTCGGTTTGTTTTTTGACGGATGCAAGCAAAACGTGGATTTGTGTGTCTGTATTTCTGTGTATCTTTATGTATACTTATAACTCGTGTTCGGATGCTTGGAGCATCGTAAAATTAGGTAGGTATCCATGAGGGTCAATACACTAATCATTTATATAACTCTTCACTGTACTTCTCATAGAAGGGTGGGTATAGGGAAATAAAGTTTCAAAATACATGCTAAAATAGGCGAAATATAACAATTATTCTAGAAGGACGACCAAAGCATATGTTGCGCTTCTCAATGTGAGACACAAAATTCGGGGGACTATAAAGGGTCTCCGAAAACCACATTTTAAGGCCCCTAAATTAACAGTGTGTGTGTGATATTCCCAGAAAACTAACTTCGTTCTGAAAAAACTTTTGAAGGAATGACAAACCGTTAACCATTGCAACAGTTGCTGAATTGATAACGTCAGGTTATTCATACCAAAGGCCGTTCGAAGAACGGGAACTTCTGCTAGTCAGACATATATCTAAAGGTTTATCGATGTCGTGTATATTATGAGGTGAAAGGGGTGAAAATTGGGGATTGAAGGATTCTTAACGGAGCGTGTATCTCTTAAACGACATAGGCGAGAAGTCTGAAATTCGTCGGGATAAAACAGCTTAAAATACAAGTAAATATGTGTTCGACCGTTTTTTCATAAATCCAATTTAAGGGGCCCTTGGAGAGGGGTGAAATTCTGGGGGGATAAAACAGGAAAGAAAGTGTCCTAACTGATTGACTCACTTACTCACTCAACAAACTCAGGGGGAAATCAGCTTTAAATAAGTAAATAGGTGTTCGACCGTTTGTTTCATAAATCCAATTTAAGGGGTTCATGGGGAGGGGTGAAATTATCAAATATAAATGAAAGAAAATGTCCTGACTGACTCACTCACTCATCATCGCCCAGCCAAAATTATTGAAGTTGGAAACATGAAATTTTGGGGATATGTTCCTTTTATGTCGGAAACGTCCACTAAGGTAAAAGTTTTGAATATTCAGGTTCTAAATAGGTGTTAAGGGGCTAAACGTGCATTTCATTGAATAACAATATCTCATGAGTGGTTTCATTTGGGGATTGATACTTGGCATATATACTAATCATTAAAAATAAGCTGACACATGTCTAATGGTTTTTCGATATAGTTTATATTATGAGGTGAAAGGGATGAAAAGTGGGGGTTGAAAGATTCTTAAACGACATAGGCGAGGAGTTTGAAACTCGGAGGAAATCAATCAGCTTAAAATAAATAAATAAATAAATAAATAAAATAAATAGGTGTTCGACCGTCTTTTCATAAATCCAATTTAAGGGGCCTATGGGGAGGGGTGAAATTCTGGAAGAAATACGTCCACTAAGGAAGGATTTTTGGATGTTCACTCTCATCGACCAACCAAAACTATTAATGTTAGAAGAATGATATTTTGAGGATATGTTTGTCGTGTGTCGAAAACATCTACTAAGGAGGGATTTTTGGATATTCAGGTTCTAAAGGGGTGTTAACGGGGTTAAACCTGCATTTCATTGAATAACAATATGACAAGACTATGACGCGAGCGAAGCGAGACTAAAAATGAGATGGTGTGTGTCTGTGTATTACTCAATCACGCAAGTACCACTGGTCCGATTGACATGAATTTTACATGGAAGTAGCAGATCTACCTGATTAACATACAGGTTACTTTTGATTTCAATACTTTGCACTAATTAAAGAAGGCGACCATTTTAGTGACGTCACTCTACCCTTTGGTTTTAAACCTTCATATTTCCATTTCAAATAAAAAGAGAACGCTAAGAAATAGCAAACTTTTGATGGCATGTACGAGGTTAAAAATTGCATTTTCTATCCGAAATGTATCTCCAACCGTTAGCGACTAAAACCTAAATGTGTGCTATAAAACACGGTCAAGGCAGAGCGGTGTAGTTGGACAAAATGTTACATCCTTAATCTCCCTCTGCGCAGCACCTCGCCTATCCCCTGTTTTAACTGTCACCTTCACATTTTAATTTATTTACGACCCGTAGCGAAGCACGGGTACTTCAGCTAGTACTACCATAAAGAAAAACTCTACATTTACAATCATAAAAACAAGTTAGCTTTATATTTAACATGACTAACAACTGCCATGTACCGGTATAATACAATAAACATCAAGATCACAGGTCGTTTTTCGAAACTTTCTACCTATTTCACCTCTCTCAGGTTTTCTAAGATCTGATCTTTATTTGAGTGCAACTTTACAAATATCAATTCAAAATTACCTATATAATTACACTCACATCCATCCAAAATTGGACTGGCCATCCCATAAGTCTGGTAATTATTTTTTTCACTCGAAATGTTCAAACCAACTTCTTCTAGAGGCTCTACGAAGCTAATTTCGTAGCCCCAAAGTTTAGGGTGCCTTCCCTACTGTACCCGTATATCCGGGAAGTTGCCCGTCGGAATATCCATAGACCCAGCGGGATTGCCTATTTCTAACAGCACCGGCAAATCACTACATTAGAAATCGCTCCAACAACGTCTTCAGGGATTTACATACAGTAGCTTGAAGAATATTGTGGATAACAACAAAATAAAAGGGGCTCACCTACCTTTCTTACCTTTCTCGTGGTTATGGGAACTCAGCTTCGCCTGAAAATGGATTCACAATATCTTGTTCCTTATATTTAAAATAAACCTCTCGTATACGACCAAGAACAATGAACTGTGTAAATTTATTCAAAGAAATGTAAACTAAATCTAATATAAACAATAAATAACAATAAACTATATTAATAGAAAACATCCATACATTCATACTCGTTTCTCTTCCACTACACACATTCTACTTCATTTACTGGGTTATAAATTAAAAGCACAAAAATTTTGAACTGTCTAGGCCTACTGTAGGTGATAAAAAACGTTTAACAAACATTCTTGCATTAATAGCATTCCTTTCAAAAGGTTACTCTGCTACCACGCGTCTCAAAAATTCACCTGCTTACTCCGTTTCACTGACGCACTGACAACCACGTGTCACTGTGGGCTGTCACCAGGCTGCACATTACATCACAGGCTGGCCTCGATTTCCTAACATTAAATCTCTCCACTCATATTTGCTTGCAAACACACAGCTTGCCGTGCGTCGAGAAGCCTCGTTTAAAATGACATTCTGTCTTGATAAAAATGCTTTTATCTTACATAGTTTTTTACCAATTTCACTAAAATGTTAATAAAACCTTCATTTCATACTCCCGAATCGTTCTAGAACCAATCAGGTTGTTCAGTCATACTTAACAACTGGCAATCATCCATACTTAATGCATTCGCTCATAAAATACACACTATTTCAAAAACATCCTACTAATTAATCCTAACAAATTATTTAAGTAATTAAATAATTGCGGAAAAATATTTACAAGTAATCTGGTCGTTATAACAAACGAAATTTAACGCTGTCAACACGTTATCTACGAGAATCTATGTTCTCTCTCATTAAACAATGTGAATTTAAATATTTACAATGTTTCTCAACATAAAGTTTCGCTAACACTCATAAGTGTTTATATACTGCACAAACTGTCTTAGGTAGGTTTTTATACATTATCGGTCAAATACATTCAACCAGCAAAAGTCATCTGTGCGTTTCTATACAACTCCGTGTTTTAATAAATGTTTAATAAAATATCAATGACATAAGTAGACAATCGTTCTCTAATTGCTTTCCGCTCAAACCCTACTGTCATCACAGCTAAAACGTTGTTTCAACTGAACTGGATTTCTTACATACAACGACTCCTTCATGATCTATGCCACGTTCCTATCAAATGATCTATACTTCGTTAACTTCCCTTAAAATGCGGAAACACCGTCGCATGAGCTCAGACATAGCTCTATATATCACCTCATATATTACTGTATATGGTATTGACAAATATTTTCCACTATGTTAAACAATAACCAAAAGCGGATTAATTGTTATTAACACTTCTTCTGTAGGAACATCCTTCAATTAATGGCATGATCGGCATCGTCGTCAAATTCGACTACTGATCTACAATAATACATCCTTGAGTTCTTCAATTAAAACTTCCATCAATTACAAACGACTTTAGACTGTCGTGAACAACCTCATCGAGTTTACTTCACAATAAGATAATTAATTGTTAACTCAACTGTCACAAATACATGTAATATAAATACTAATTCTGTTTCTTTTCACTTGTCAAGCTTTAAATTGCATGTCCATGCAATATCAGGTCTACATTATGACGTGATATTACACATATAGTGTATAAATAACCACACATGTTATTTATAATGTCTAATAAAATTCAATCTTGACCGGGATAAACTAGCTTCGAATTCCTAGCCAAAGATTTAAATTATCTTCCATAAAAATATTTCCTCCAACAATTAATTGACTAAAGCATTCAGCTTTTCAAATAAATTAAGGATTGTCAGTTTCGCAATGTATTTCAACACGAAGAATGTCTATGAATTTAAGACTTCAGTCTTATCTAACGACTAGTTTTTGCTAGATCGCCGTATAGTTTATATACAACTAGCAGAAGTACCCGTTCTTCGAACGGTGTTCGGTGTTAACACCAGGCATTATCAATTGAGCTACTGTTGCAATGGTTAGCGGTTTGTCATTCCTTCATAAGTTTATCAGAACGAAGTTATTTTTCTGGGAATGTCACACACACTGTTAATTTATGATCCTTAAAATGTGGTTTTCGGAGACCCTTTATAGACTCCCGAATTTTGTGTCTCACATTGAGAAGCGCAACAGACTTTGATGGTCCTTCTAGGATAATTTTATATTTTGCCTATTTTAGCGTGTATTTTGAGAAGTTTTTCCCTATATCCACCCTTCTACTGTATGAAAAGTACGGTGAAGAGTTTTATAAATGATTGGTGTTACCATACCTAATTTTACGATACACCAAGCATCCGAACACGAGTTATAGACGTACATAAAGATACACAGAAAGACAGACAGACAATTCTATTGTCTACAACATATCACCCAGATATCCAATTATGGGTATATCTACCACACAGTATCAAATAAAATCATCCTTACGATGAACCCGTATGTCGACAAAAAAAGATTACCGGTAGTTAAAATGTGCTCTCAAATTAAATTCACCTAACGTGCACTTCCTGACGTAAAATAGAATTGAAAGCTTTGTAGACGAAACGCCATACATGTCACATAAAAACTGACCCTCTACGTTGTGTTAGGTCCCCATACACAGGAATTCCCCTTTCATAAATTATAAAGGCTCGTGGTGCACGAAAATTCAGGTTTTTTAGCCTCAAATGGCCCAAATTCCTAAAAGCCGCAAAAAATGATGATTCAATCAGGAATTTTTGAAAATAATGTTGCTGTTTTGAGATATAATAGACCTTCTGTACTATATGTCAAACGTGAAAATTGCATGAAAAAATTCTAGGTTACCCCTTGCCCCCTTAATTACATTGATGAATTATACAGTCTACGTTGGTTCCGTGATAACCTTATAGCCATTTGCAAACTTTCACGGAAATGTAATAAATGGAGTGACATTGTTTCTTACAGAAATAGATGGAACGTTGGATGCCACCCCTTGAGATAATGTTGTCATGGTTACCGATTTGCATTCCTTCATTAGTTTGTTAAATTGAATTAAATTAGTTTTCTGGGAATATTTCAGAAACTGTTTGATTTAGAGCCTTATAATGTAGTTTTCGAGGACCCTTTAGGGCCCCCGAGTTTTGTTTCTGGCACCGAGGGGCTTTGTCTCGTCGTTGTATGCCATATAATAATAATAATAATAATAATAATAATAATAATAATAATAATAATAATAATAATAATAATATAGGGATATGAATAAAATATACCTGCCGTACCACACCCGCGGGTGTAAATCGCGTGAAAAAATTCTAGAGTACCCCTTGACCCCCTTAATCGCATAATACGTATTGATGAATTTTACGGCTTAATTTGGTTCCGTGATAACCTTCTAGCCGTTTGCAAACATTCACACTAATGTAATTAATGGAATTGCATTGCGTCTTACAGCAATAGGTGGACCTCTGAGAATATGTTGCCATGGTTACCGGCTTGTATTCGTTCATTAGTTTATTTAATGAAATTAGTTTTCTGGGAATATCTCAAAAACGGTTGGTTTTAGGGCCTTAAAATGTGGTTTTCGGAGACGGGACTCCGAGATTTGTCTCTCACATTGAGGGGCTGAAAATGATCTTTGTCTCGTCCTTCTACGACTATTTCAGCATGATTTTAAGGGGGTAGGCCCCCTTTTATGAGAGGTACAGAGAAGAGTTACATCAATGAATAGTGTCGTGCCTCTGATGGATAACTGTACCAAATTTTACGTTGATGCACCCAGCCGTTCTCGAGTTATAAGGGAACAAAGTTGTCCACAGGCAAACAAACAGTCAGACAGACAGACAGACAAAAAATATTTTCGCGCGCATCCATCATAAAACAGTCTGAAACGCGTAAACAACTCAAACTTCCGTAGAAATTCAGAAAACACAGACAAACTTTCATTTTTATATATATAGAGATATACTGCACCGCTCGGTGTTGACCGTGTTTTATTGCACAAATTTAGGTTTTACTCTCTAACCGTTGGAGATACACGAAAAGTGATACAGACCTTTCGGATAGAAAATTAAATGTTAAAGCTCATGTATGCCATCAAAAGTTTGCTATTTTTTAGCGTTCTCTTTTATTTGAAATGGAAATATGAAATTTTGAAACCAAAGGGTGTAGTGACGTCACAAAAGTGGGTTTTACTCGCTAACCGTTGGAGATACACGAAAAGTAATAAGGAACCCCCGGATAGGAAATTAAATTTTAAAGCTCATATGTGACATCAAAAGTTTTCTGTTTCCTAGCCTTCTTTTTTTATTTGATATGGAAATGTGAAGTTTTGAAACCAAAGGGTGTAGTGACGTCACTAAAATGGTCGCCATTTTTTTATAGTGCAAAATTTCGAAATCAAAAGTATCCTATATGTAAGCATGGTAAATCAGCTACATCCATGCAAAATTTCATTTAAATAGGACCAGTGGTTCTTGCGTTATTGAGTAACACACAGACAGACAGAAAGACAGACACACACCATCTCATTTTTATATATTAGTATGATAATGATATAACGATATCATTCGATGTTTTTTCTGGTCTTGAAGTTGATACAATAAAGTGCCCAAATTAAATTATGAAAAAGAATTTAATTTGAAACTATGACACTACGTCTGAATCCTTGGTTCAAATAAAAATCAAAATTCGATAGTCAAAACGACTAGGCCTACATAAGGAAATCTGATTCCTCGAACAAAATCTTAATGACAGTTCAACAACTGATCCGTAGAATAAAATTTGAAAAATAGATGAAAGACAATCATCTCTAATGATCTTGAAGCATCATAATCTTGATACACATCTGAAGTGTAATTTACATGGAAACAATCAAATACATGAAATATGGAGTATAGACATCGGCTCAGCATGTCACTAATCAAGCTCTGTACTACAAATAGATAACACTGCTACCTTATTTGGACGATGACTTGAAGATCAGGTAAGTATTTGCACAATACTTGGTATTTCCTCAGTCCAATATACTGGACTGGACCTCCATTCGAAACCTCGGAACAGCGACTTCGGATTTGGGAAGACGTTCCCTCTCTGGTAAACACCAACCTCCGTCTGGTATCGAACGACATCCTTTTGGCATATTCTTCTGGTTTTGCTGGGATTCCCTAGCATCTTGACCATCTTCTTTTGTAGGATCTTCATTCTCAATCGCAAATATATATCAGCATCATCTTTTAGTAATTATTTATAGAAATATTCATGTAGGTGATGAATGAATTATTTCTATTGGTAATCGTTGTTATATTAGTGTTCGTAGACTGACGAAAATGTACAAGATGCAACGTACACTACGTCTGTATTCTGCAATACGTTGTTTATCAAAGCTCCATTGTTGTATCTTAACTCTGCATCAAATATGTCTCTGGCGCATTACTGCTTAGTCCATCATGTCAACAATGATAATGTTGAATGGAACTAATCGTTGAATATTAACAGCCATCATAATAATGTTTGCTGCGCCAATGTAAAAGTTCTCCACTGCTGTTCACTCGAACTCTGTTCACTAACTTCACGTTCCAACAAAAGTGTTTTTCAGCTTCTACGTCCGTCACATTTGTAAAGCTGTCTTTTCTCTGAAATATCGTCGAAATGGGTCGAATTAAAACGTTGAACTTTTAATATAATGTAGTATTCGACCAGTACTATCTATTTATTCACTTGGCTGAAGTATATTCTCAATTAGCAATGCGATAACCTGATATCAATGCTCCTCTCAACTTCGCTTATAATGCTAGCGCGGGGATCTCCACGGCCATACCAATCTCCCACCATAATTTTAGCGCGTAATTTAACAATGCTTATTACTGCGTAAATTAACCGTTCTGCGGTTTTTAAAGTATCAGACATATTTTTATTTAATTTTCTCTTCATTCCCAATTAAGAAAATCTCCTTCTATGGGCCTAAATGCATACTTTCATCAAAATATGTAGTTTAAGTTAATCCCGTCTTCAATAAGACCTCTTCTCATTGGCTCTGGGCTGGTATCCAATAGCATAATTTATAACAATATTTATTATATTTTATGGCTAATTCACTGTTGCTATGTCGATTTCAACCTTCCAGAAACTTCTGTTGCGCAATATATCAAGTGATTGAACTCTCCCAATGCCTCGAGCTTGTAACACGACTAACTTGTGTCAAACTTCCAGGATTTATATTTGCTAGTTAAATTTTATCATGGGCTCAGAAAATACTCTCATTTTGTCCCAAAATAATTCAATTTTCGGGGGCAGTTCGTTCTTCACGGTCGTGAATACGCACAGCGGGGAGCACCGTTATAATTCAAATCGCGAGCGCAGTATTCTAGTTGTGGACAATACACACACTCTATAGTTATAATTCGAATGGCGAGTGCGGTGACAGATTATTATTCATACTAGAACGCACAATGAACTTGCATTTAGTTCGACAGTCATGAGGCTGAATTACAAGGCTGACATTCTAGCACAGTCTAGTGGAGACGTGATACACAGTGTTACAGGTTAGTTGAAGTTGTTATTCCGTGTGAGCGAGAAATTTTTGTATGGTTCAGCTGTTACATTCAACACTAGTCGAATACAGAACCGTGTGGAACATTCTGGCATTGATTATGAAGCGCCAGCATTATAACACGAGGCTTCGTCATTCTAGGCAGCACCTTCCTGTGTAACCGATATTACACTAATGTTATCTAACGATACAGTGAAGTGGATTAAGACTTTGACATATTATAGAAGCCATGCACACTGAGGCTTCATACGACACGAATGTTGTGTGGCCTAGCAGACTTTAATATTACGCAAGTACAGTGTGGTCGATCAGTACAAAGAACAATTTTAATTATTCACAAATTGAACTATATTAACTTTGAATCCTAGTTCTGGACATTGTCGAACATTATTGGCGTGGACTAGCAGTGCAGTAGCGTGCGATAATCATCGATATAGGGGTCCATTATAGTTTCACCGAAAATTACATCTTACGTGAGAAATAATTGAAACGGGAAGCTGATGGAACATTCCAGCATAACCATGATGAACTAAATACAACGAGAGGAGATGGAGGAATGGACCGTCAACCCTGAAGGGACGTGATGAGCGATGGTCGGCAAGATTTTCAAGAACTTACGGAAGGCGACAACGATCTTCAAGAATGCATGCTGAGATACCATGGACGTGGGTGACCACAGGGTGCAGACAGTGGTGGATCCAGGCCTTGCGGGGCCTTGGGCGATATGATAAGTTGGGGCCAACAAAAATAGAAATTTAAAAAAATATCAAATCAAATGGAAAATAGTTTGGTAATAATAATAAAATACAGAATAGTTACAATATTTTGAATATCGTACACTACAGCACATATTCTTAAATAATATCAAAGAAACCTTTAAGACCCCTTGAAGAAGATTATGTAAACTATGAAATATTAAAATATTACTTTGCGACCTCTTCCCCGACTTTTGTCTTCTATTATTTCACTGAAATCTAAACTCGCTAAACGGTCACGGGAGATTATCGCTGCACCGAAAAAAGGAATATGAATTATAAATTAGTTTGAAAAGTATAATTAATTAAATTTAAAAACAATCCATGGCGCGGGGCCCCTCGGATCGTGGGGCCCGGGGCGGTCGCCCTCCTCGCCCTCCCCTAGACTCGCCCCTGAGCGCAGAAGAGGATGCCGAAAGCCGACGAGGATCCACATCGTGGTAATCAGAAGCCAACTGAAGGTAAAAGAACACCGATATACCATGCTAAAGATTTCTCATATTGAATAGAGCACATGAATATGATATTTATTGAATTTTCTACATTCCTGCGGATGTTTTGACTGTGACATTTTCACAATAGTTTCTTTATTTCTACGAACAATTTGAGTGGATATTTCTCCTCTTCTGAACGCTTTTCTGTATTTTTGTGAATGAGCAATTTTCTATGTTTCGCTGATAACCTGGCTGTTCACTGACGGCTGATTCCATTCCCGAGCATTTCTCAAGTTAGCCGACGTGTGGGGCGTACTGCCTCGCAGTATGTGGGAGAGAATATCACAGACCAAGTCAGTAATTTAGCCGATATTCGGGTCCTAATGCATGGCAGTATGTTGGAGAGAATATCTGAGACCAAGTTAGGAATTAGCCTATATTCCGGTCCTACTGCCTCGCAGTATGTGGGCGAGAATATCCCAGACCAAGTTAGGAGTTCAGCCTGTATTCGGGGCCTACTGTCTCGCAGTATGTGGGAGAGAATATCTCAGACCAACATAGGAATTCAGCCTGTATTCGGGGCCTACTGCCTCGCAGTATGTGGGAGAGAATATCACAGACCGAGTTAGGAATTTAGCCGATATTCGGGGCCTAGTGCCTCGCAGTATGTGGGAGAGAATATCACAGACCGAGTTAGGAATTCAGCCGATATTCGGGGCCTAGTGCCTCGCAGTATGTGGGAGAGAATATCTCAGACCAACATAGGAATTCAGCCTATATTCGGGGCCTACTGCCTCGCAGTATGTGGGAGAGAATATCACAGACCGAGTTAGGAATTTAGCCGATATTCGGAGCCTAGTGCCTCGCAGTATGTGGGAGAGAATATCACAGACCAAGTTAGGAATTCAGCCTATATTCGGGGCCGACTGCCTCGCAGTATGTGGGAGAGAATATCTCAGACCAACATAGGAATTCAGCCTGTATTCGGGGCCGACTGCCTCGCTGTATGTGGGAGAGAATATCACAGACCAAGTTAGGAATTCAGCCTGTATTCGGGGTCTACTGCCTCGCAGTATGTGGGAGAGAATATCTCAGACCAACATAGGAATTCAGCCTGTATTCGGGGCCTACTGCCTCGCAGTATGTGGGAGAGAATATCACAGACCGAGTTAAGAATTTAGCCGATATTCGGGGCCTAGTGCCTCGCAGTATGTGGGAGAGAATATCACAGACCGAGTTAGGAATTCAGCCGATATTCGGGGCCTAGTGCCTCGCAGTATGTGGGAGAGAATATCTCAGACCAACATAGGAATTCAGCCTATATTCGGGGCCTACTGCCTCGCAGTATGTGGGAGAGAATATCACAGACCGAGTTAGGAATTTAGCCGATATTCGGAGCCTAGTGCCTCGCAGTATGTGGGAGAGAATATCACAGACCAAGTTAGGAATTCAGCCTATATTCGGGGCCGACTGCCTCGCAGTATGTGGGAGAGAATATCTCAGACCAACATAGGAATTCAGCCTGTATTCGGGGCCGACTGCCTCGCAGTATGTGGGAGAGAATATCACAGACCAAGTTAGGAACTCAGCCTGTATTCGGGGTCTACTGCCTCGCAGTATGTGGGAGAGAATATCTCAGACCAACATAGGAATTCAGCCTGTATTCGGGGCCTACTGCCTCGCAGTATGTGGGAGAGAATATCACAGACCGAGTTAAGAATTTAGCCGATATTCGGGGCCTAGTGCCTCGCAGTATGTGGGAGAGAATATCACAGACCGAGTTAGGAATTCAGCCGATATTCGGGGCCTAGTGCCTCGCAGTATGTGGGAGAGAATATCTCAGACCAACATAGGAATTCAGCCTATATTCGGGGCCTACTGCCTCGCAGTATGTGGGAGAGAATATCACAGACCGAGTTAGGAATTTAGCCGATATTCGGAGCCTAGTGCCTCGCAGTATGTGGGAGAGAATATCACAGACCAAGTTAGGAATTCAGCCTATATTCGGGGCCGACTGCCTCGCAGTATGTGGGAGAGAATATCTCAGACCAACATAGGAATTCAGCCTGTATTCGGGGCCGACTGCCTCGCAGTATGTGGGAGAGAATATCACAGACCAAGTTAGGAACTCAGCCTGTATTCGGGGTCTACTGCCTCGCAGTATGTGGGAGAGAATATCTCAGACCAACATAGGAATTCAGCCTGTATTCGGGGCCTACTGCCTCGCAGTATGTGGGAGAGAATATCACAGACCGAGTTAAGAATTTAGCCGATATTCGGGGCCTAGTGCCTCGCAGTATGTGGGAGAGAATATCACAGACCGAGTTAGGAATTCAGCCGATATTCGGGGCCTAGTGCCTCGCAGTATGTGGGAGAGAATATCTCAGACCAACATAGGAATTCAGCCTATATTCGGGGCCTACTGCCTCGCAGTATGTGGGAGAGAATATCACAGACCGAGTTAGGAATTTAGCCGATATTCGGAGCCTAGTGCCTCGCAGTATGTGGGAGAGAATATCACAGACCAAGTTAGGAATTCAGCCTATATTCGGGGCCGACTGCCTCGCAGTATGTGGGAGAGAATATCTCAGACCAACATAGGAATTCAGCCTGTATTCGGGGCCGACTGCCTCGCAGTATGTGGGAGAGAATATCACAGACCAAGTTAGGAACTCAGCCTGTATTCGGGGTCTACTGCCTCGCAGTATGTGGGAAAGAATATCTCAGACCAACATAGGAATTCAGCCTGTATTCGGGGCCTACTGCCTCGCAGTATGTGGGAGAGAATATCTCAGACCAACATAGGAATTCAGCCTGTATTCGGGGCCGACTGCCTCGCAGTATGTGGGAGAGAATATCACAGACCAAGTTAGGAATTCAGCCTGTATTCGGGGCCTACTGCCTCGCAGTATGTGGGAGAGAATATCTCAGACCAACATAGGAATTCAGCCTGTATTCGGGGCCTACTGCCTCGCAGAATGTGGGAGAGAATATCACAGACCGAGTTAGGAATTTAGCCGATATTCGGGGCCTAGTGCCTCGCAGTATGTGGGAGAGAATATCACAGACCAAGTTAGGAATTCAGCCTGTATTCGGGGCCTACTGCCTCGCAGTATGTGGGAGAGAATATCACAGACCAATTTAGGAATTCAGCCTGTATTCGGGTACCAACTGCCTCGCAGTATGTGGGAGAGAATATCACAGACCGAGTTAGGAACTTAGCCGATATTCGGGGCCTAGTGCCTCGCAGTATGTGGGAGAGAATATCACAGACCAAGTTAGGAGTTCAGCCTGTATTCGGGGCCTACTGCCTCGCAGTATGTGGGAGAGAATATCTCAGACCAACATAGGAATTCAGCCTGTATTCGGGGCCGACTGCCTCGCAGTATGTGGGAGAGAATATCACAGACCAAGTTAGGAATTCAGCCTGTATTCGGGGCCTACTGCCTCGCAGTATGTGGGAGAGAATATCTCAGACCAACATAGGAATTCAGCCTGTATTCGGGGCCTACTGCCTCGCAGTATGTGGGAGAGAATATCACAGACCAAGTTAGGAGTTCAGCCTGTATTCGGGGCCTACTGCCTGGCAGTATGTGGGAGAGAATATCACAGACCAAGTTAGGAGTTCAGCCTGTATTCGGGGCCTACTGCCTCGCAGTATGTGGGAGAGAATATCACAGACCAAGTTAGGAATTCAGCCTGAATTCGGGGCCTGCTGCCTCGCAGTATGTGGGAGAGAATATCACAGACCGAGTTAGGAATTCAGCCATTATTCGGGGCCTAGTGCCTCGCAGTATGTGGGAGAGAATATCACAGACCAAGTTAGGAGTTCAGCCTGTATTCGGGGCCTACTGCCTCGCAGTATGTGGGAGAGAATATCACAGACCGAGTTAGGAATTTAGCCAATATTCGGGGCCTATTGCCTCGCAGTATGTGGGAGAGAATATCACAGACCAAGTTAGGAGTTCAGCCTGTATTCGGGGCCTACTGCCTCGCAGTATGTGGGAGAGAATATCACAGACCGAGTTAGGAATTCAGCCTGTATTCGGGGCCTACTGCCTCGCAGTATGTGGGAGAGAATATCACAGACCAAGTTAGGAATTCAGCCTGAATTCGGGGCCTGCTGCCTCGCAGTATGTGGGAGAGAATATCACAGACCGAGTTAGGAATTTAGCCATTATTCGGGGCCTAGTGCCTCGCAGTATGTGGGAGAGAATATCTCAGACCAACATAGGAATTCAGCCTATATTCGGGGCCTACTGCCTCGCAGTATGTGGGAGAGAATATCACAGGCCGAGTTAGGAATTTAGCCGATATTCGGGGCCTAGTGCCTCGCAGTATGTGGGAGAGAATATCACAGACCAAGTTAGGAATTCAGCCTATATTCGGGGCCGACTGCCTCGCAGTATGTGGGAGAGAATATCTCAGACCAACATACGAATTCAGCCTGTATTCGGGGCCGACTGCCTCGCAGTATGTGGGAGAGAGTATCACAGACCAAGTTAGGAATTCAGCCTGTATTCGGGGCCTACTGCCTCGCAGTATGTGTGAGAGAATATCTCAGACCAACATAGGAATTCAGCCTGTATTCGGGGCCTACTGCCTCGCAGTATGTGGGAGAGAATATCTCAGACCAACATAGGAATTCAGCCTGTATTCGGGGCCGACTGCCTCGCAGTATGTGGGTGAGAATATCACAGACCAAGTTAGGAATTCAGCCTGTATTCGGGGCCTACTGCCTCGCAGTATGTGGGAGAGAATATCACAGACCGAGTTAGGAATTTAGCCGATATTCGGGGCCTAGTGCCTCGCAGTATGTGGGAGAGAATATAAGAGACCAAGTTAGGAATTCAGCCTGTATTCGGGGCCTACTGCCTCGCAGTATGTGGGAGAGAATATCTCAGACCAACATAGGAATTCAGCCTGTATTCGGGGCCTACTGCCTCGCAGTATGTGGGAGAGAATATCACAGACCGAGTTAGGAATTTAGCCGATATTCGGGGCCTAGTGCCTCGCAGTATGTGGGAGAGAATATCGCAGACCAAGTTAGGAGTTCAGCCTGTATTCGGGGCCTACTGCCTCGCAGTATGTGGGAGAGAATATCACAGACCGAGTTAGGAATTTAGCCGATATTCGGGGCCTACTGCCTCGCAGTATGTGGGAGAGAATATCACAGACCAAGTTAGGAATTCAGCCTGAATTCAGGGCCTGCTGCCTCGCAGTATGTGGGCGAGAATATCTCAGACCAAGTTAAGAGTTCAGCCTGTATTCGGGGCCTACTGCCTCGCAGTATGTGGGAGAGAATATCACAGACCGAGTTAGGAATTTAGCCGATATTCGGGGCCTACTGCCTCGCAGTATGTGGGAGAGAATATCACAGACCAAGTTAGGAATTCAGCCTGAATTCAGGGCCTGCTGCCTCGCAGTATGTGGGCGAGAATATCTCAGACCAAGTTAAGAGTTCAGCCTGTATTCGGGGCCTACTGCCTCGCAGTATGTGGGAGAGAATATCACAGACCGAGTTAGGAATTTAGCCGATATTCGGGGCCAACTGCCTCGCAGTATGTGGGAGAGAATATCACAGACCGAGTTAGGAATTTAGCCGATATTCGGGGCCTAGTGCCTCGCAGTATGTGGGAGAGAATATCAGAGACCAAGTTAGGAATTCAGCCTGTATTCGGGGCCTACTGCCTCGCAGTATGTGGGAGAGAATATCTCAGACCAACATAGGAATTCAGCCTGTATTCGGGGCCTACTGCCTCACAGTATGTGGGAGAGAATATCACAGACCGAGTTAGGAATTTAGCCGATATTCGGGGCCTAGTGCCTCGCAGTATGTGGGAGAGAATATCACAGACCAAGTTAGGAGTTCAGCCTGTATTTGGGGCCTACTGCCTCGCAGTATGTGGGAGAGAATATCTCAGACCAACATAGGAATTCTGCCTGTATTCGGGGCCGACTGCCTCGCAGTATGTGGGAGAGAATATCACAGACCAAGTTAGGAATTCAGCCTATATTCGGGGCCTGCTGCCTCCCAGTATGTGGGAGAGAATATCACAGACCAAGTTAGGAATTCAGCTTGAATTCGGGGCCTACTGCCTCGCAGTATGTGGGAGAGAATATCACAGACCAAGTTAAGAATTCAGCCTGTATTCGGGGCCTACTGCCTCGCAGTATGTGGGAGAGAATATCACAGACCAAGTTAGGAATTCAGCCTGTATTCGGGGCCTACTGCCTCGCAGTATGTGGGAGAGAATATCACAGACCAAGTTAGGAATTCAGCCTGTATTCGGGGCCTACTGCCTCGCAGTATGTGGGAGAGAATATCTCAGACCAACATAGGAATTCAGCCTGAATTCGGGGCCTACTGCCTCGCAGTATGTGGGAGAGAATATCACAGACCAAGTTAGGAATTCAGCCTGTATTCGGGGCCTACTGCCTCGCAGTATGTGGGAGAGAATATCACAGACCAACATAGGAATTCAGCCTGTATTCGGGGCCTACTGCCTCGCAGTATGTGGAAGAGAATATCGCAGACCAATTTAGGAATTCAGCCTGTATTCGGGGCCTACTGCCTCGCAGTATGTGGGAGAGAATATCTCAGACCAACATAGGAATTCAGCCTGTATTCGGGGCCTACTGCCTCGCAGTATGTGGGAGAGAATATCACAGACCAAGTTAGGAATTCAGCCTGTATTCGGGGCCTACTGCCTCGCAGTATGTGGGAGAGAATATCTCAGACCAACATAGGAATTCAGCCTGTATTCGGGGCCTACTGCCTCGCAGTATGTGGGAGAGAATAACACAGACCAAGTTAGGAATTTAGCCGATATTCGGGGCCTACTGCCTCGCAGTATGTGGGAGAGAATATCCCAGACCCAAGTTAGTAATTTAGCCGATATTCGGGGCCGACTGCCTCGCAGTATGTGGGAGAGAATATCACAGACCAAGTTAGGAATTCAGCCTGTATTCGGGGCCTACTGCCTCGCAGTATGTGGGAGAGAATATCACAGACCAAGTTAGGAATTCAGCCTGTATTCGGGGCCTACTGCCTCGCAGTATGTGTGAGAGAATATCACAGACCGAGTTAGGAATTTAGCCGATATTCGGGGCCTAGTGCCTCGCAGTATGTGGGAGAGAATATCACAGACCAAGTTAGGAGTTCAGCCTGTATTCGGGGCCTACTGCCTCGCAGTATGTGGGAGAGAATATCTCAGACCAAGTTAGGAATTCAGCCTGTATTCGGGGCTTACTGCCTCGCAGTATGTGGGAGAGAATATCTCAGACCAAGTTAGGAGTTCAGCCTATATTCGGGGCCTACTGCCTCGCAGTATGTGGGAGAGAATATCACAGACCATGTTAGGAATTCAGCCTGAATTCGGGGCCTGCTGCCTCGCAGTATGTGGGCGAGAATATCTCAGACCAAGTTAAGAGTTCAGCCTGTATTCGGGGCCTACTGCCTCGCAGTATGTGGGAGAGAATATCACAGACCGAGTTAGGAATTTAGCCGATATTCGGAGCCTAGTGCCTCGCAGTATGTGGGAGAGAATATCACAGACCAAGTTAGGAATTCAGCCTATATTCGGGGCCGACTGCCTCGCAGTATGTGGGAGAGAATATCTCAGACCAACATAGGAATTCAGCCTGTATTCGGGGCCGACTGCCTCGCAGTATGTGGGAGAGAATATCACAGACCAAGTTAGGAATTCAGCCTGTATTCGGGGTCTACTGCCTCGCAGCATGTGGGAGAGAATATCTCAGACCAACATAGGAATTCAGCCTGTATTCGGGGCCTACTGCCTCGCAGTATGTGGGAGAGAATATCTCAGACCAACATAGGAATTCAGCCTGTATTCGGGGCCGACTGCCTCGCAGTATGTGGGAGAGAATATCACAGACCAAGTTAGGAATTCAGCCTGAATTCGTGGCCTACTGCCTCGCAGTATGTGGGAGAGAATATCTCAGACCAACATAGGAATTCAGCCTGTATTCGGGGCCTACTGCCTCGCAGTATGTGGGAGAGAATATCACAGACCGAGTTAGGAATTTAGCCGATATTCGGGGCCTAGTGCCTCGCAGTATGTGGGAGAGAATATCACAGACCAATTTAGGAATTCAGCCTGTATTCGGGTACCAACTGCCTCGCAGTATGTGGGAGAGAATATCACAGACCGAGTTAGGAATTTAGCCGATATTCGGGGCCTAGTGCCTCGCAGTATGTGGGAGAGAATATCACAGACCAAGTTAGGAGTTCAGCCTGTATTCGGGGCCTACTGCCTCGCAGTATGTGGGAGAGAATATCTCAGACCAACATAGGAATTCAGCCTGTATTCGGGGCCGACTGCCTCGCAGTATGTGGGAGAGAATATCACAGACCAAGTTAGGAATTCAGCCTGTATTCGGGGCCTACTGCCTCGCAGTATGTGGGAGAGAATATCTCAGACCAACATAGGAATTCAGCCTGTATTCGGGGCCTACTGCCTCGCAGTATGTGGGAGAGAATATCACAGACCAAGTTAGGAATTTAGCCGATATTCGGGGCCTAGTGCCTCGCAGTATGTGGGAGAGAATATCACAGACCAAGTTAGGAGTTCAGCCTGTATTCGGGGCCTACTGCCTCGCAATATGTGGGAGAGAATATCACAGACCGAGTTAGGAATTTAGCCAATATTCGGGGCCTATTGCCTCGCAGTATGTGGGAGAGAATATCACAGACCAAGTTAGGAGTTCAGCCTGTATTCGGGGCCTACTGCCTCGCAGTATGTGGGAGAGAATATCACAGACCGAGTTAGGAATTCAGCCTGTATTCGGGGCCTACTGCCTCGCAGTATGTGGGAGAGAATATCACAGACCAAGTTAGGAATTCAGCCTGAATTCGGGGCCTGCTGCCTCGCAGTATGTGGGAGAGAATATCACAGACCGAGTTAGGAATTTAGCCATTATTCGGGGCCTAGTGCCTCGCAGTATGTGGGAGAGAATATCTCAGACCAACATAGGAATTCAGCCTATATTCGGGGCCTACTGCCTCGCAGTATGTGGGAGAGAATATCACAGACCGAGTTAGGAATTTAGCCGATATTCGGGGCCTAGTGCCTCGCAGTATGTGGGAGAGAATATCACAGACCAAGTTAGGAATTCAGCCTATATTCGGGGCCGACTGCCTCGCAGTATGTGGGAGAGAATATCTCAGACCAACATACGAATTCAGCCTGTATTCGGGGCCGACTGCCTCGCAGTATGTGGGAGAGAGTATTACAGACCAAGTTAGGAATTCAGCCTGTATTCGGGGCCTACTGCCTCGCAGTATGTGGGAGAGAATATCTCAGACCAACATAGGAATTCAGCCTGTATTCGGGGCCTATTGCCTCGCAGTATGTGGGAGAGAATATCTCAGACCAACATAGGAATTCAGCCTGTATTCGGGGCCGACTGCCTCGCAGTATGTGGGAGAGAATATCACAGACCAAGTTAGGAATTCAGCCTGTATTCGGGGCCTACTGCCTCGCAGTATGTGGGAGAGAATATCTCAGACCAACATAGGAATTCAGCCTGTATTCGGGGCCTACTGCCTCGGAGTATGTGGGAGAGAATATCACAGACCGAGTTAGGAATTTAGCCGATATTCGGGGCCTAGTGCCTCGCAGTATGTGGGAGAGAATATCAGAGACCAAGTTAGGAATTCAGCCTGTATTCGGGGCCTACTGCCTCGCAGTATGTGGGAGAGAATATCTCAGACCAACATAGGAATTCAGCCTGTATTCGGGGCCTACTGCCTCGCAGTATGTGGGAGAGAATATCACAGACCGAGTTAGGAATTTAGCCGATATTCGGGGCCTAGTGCCTCGCATTTTTTGGAGAGAATATCACATACCAAGTTAGGAGTTCAGCCTGTATTCGGGGCCTACTGCCTCGCAGTATGTGGGAGAGAATATCTCAGACCAACATAGGAATTCAGCCTGTATTCGGGGCCTACTGCCTCGCAGTATGTGGGAGAGAATATCACAGACCAAGTTAGGAATTCAGCCTGTATTCGGGGCCTACTGCCTCGCAGTATGTGGGAGAGAATATCTCAGACCAACATAGGAATTCAGCCTGTATTCGGGGCCTACTGCCTCGCAGTATGTGGGAGAGAATATCACA
Source organism: Meconema thalassinum (assembly GCA_946902985.2). NCBI lineage: Eukaryota > Metazoa > Arthropoda > Insecta > Orthoptera > Tettigoniidae > Meconema > Meconema thalassinum. The sequence continues at coordinate 447,330,228 of OX336394.1, read as the reverse complement.
GACCGAGTTAGGAATTTAGCCGATATTCGGGGCCTAGTGCCTCGCAGTATGTGGGAGAGAATATCAGAGACCAAGTTAGGAATTCAGCCTGTATTCGGGGCCTACTGCCTCGCAGTATGTGGGAGAGAATATCTCAGACCAACATAGGAATTCAGCCTGTATTCGGGGCCTACTGCCTCACAGTATGTGGGAGAGAATATCACAGACCGAGTTAGGAATTTAGCCGATATTCGGGGCCTAGTGCATCGCAGTATGTGGGAGAGAATATCACAGACCAAGTTAGGAGTTCAGCCTGTATTCGGGGCCTACTGCCTCGCAGTATGTGGGGGAGAATATCTCAGACCAACATAGGAATTCAGCCTGTATTCGGGGCCGACTGCCTCGCAGTATGTAAGAGAGAATATCACAGACCAAGTTAGGAATTCAGCCTATATTCGGGGCCTGCTGCCTCCCAGTATGTGGGAGAGAATATCACAGACCAAGTTAGGAATTCAGCTTGAATTCGGGGCCTTCTGCCTCGTAGTATGTGGGAGAGAATATCACAGACCAAGTTAAGAATTCAGCCTGTATTCGGGGCCTACTGCCTCGCAGTATGTGGGAGAGAATATCACAGACCAAGTTAGGAATTCAGCCTGTATTCGGGGCCTACTGCCTCGCAGTATGTGGGAGAGAATATCACAGACCAAGTTAGGAATTCAGCCTGTATTCGGGGCCTACTGCCTCGCAGTATGTGGGAGAGAATATCTCAGACCAACATAGGAATTCAGCCTGAATTCGGGGCCTACTGCCTCGCAGTATGTGGGAGAGAATATCACAGACCAAGTTAGGAATTCAGCCTGTATTCGGGGCCTACTGCCTCGCAGTATGTGGGAGAGAATATCTCAGACCAACTTAGGAATTCAGCCTGTATTCGGGGCCTACTGCCTCGCAGTATGTGGAAGAGAATATCACAGACCAATTTAGGAATTCAGCCTGTATTCGGGGCCTACTGCCTCGCAGTATGTGGGAGAGAATATCTCAGACCAACATAGGAATTCAGCCTGTATTCGGGGCCTACTGCCTCGCAGTATGTGGAAGAGAATATCACAGACCAATTTAGGAATTCAGCCTGTATTCGGGGCCTACTGCCTCGCAGTATGTGGGAGAGAATATCACAGACCAAGTTAGGAGTTCAGCCTGTATTCGGGGCCTACTGCCTCGCAATATGTGGGAGAGAATATCACAGACCGAGTTAGGAATTTAGCCAATATTCGGGGCCTATTGCCTCGCAGTATGTGGGAGAGAATATCACAGACCAAGTTAGGAGTTCAGCCTGTATTCGGGGCCTACTGCCTCGCAGTATGTGGGAGAGAATATCACAGACCGAGTTAGGAATTCAGCCTGTATTCGGGGCCTACTGCCTCGCAGTATGTGGGAGAGAATATCACAGACCAAGTTAGGAATTCAGCCTGAATTCGGGGCCTGCTGCCTCGCAGTATGTGGGAGAGAATATCACAGACCGAGTTAGGAATTTAGCCATTATTCGGGGCCTAGTGCCTCGCAGTATGTGGGAGAGAATATCTCAGACCAACATAGGAATTCAGCCTATATTCGGGGCCTACTGCCTCGCAGTATGTGGGAGAGAATATCACAGACCGAGTTAGGAATTTAGCCGATATTCGGGGCCTAGTGCCTCGCAGTATGTGGGAGAGAATATCACAGACCAAGTTAGGAATTCAGCCTATATTCGGGGCCGACTGCCTCGCAGTATGTGGGAGAGAATATCTCAGACCAACATACGAATTCAGCCTGTATTCGGGGCCGACTGCCTCGCAGTATGTGGGAGAGAGTATTACAGACCAAGTTAGGAATTCAGCCTGTATTCGGGGCCTACTGCCTCGCAGTATGTGGGAGAGAATATCTCAGACCAACATAGGAATTCAGCCTGTATTCGGGGCCTATTGCCTCGCAGTATGTGGGAGAGAATATCTCAGACCAACATAGGAATTCAGCCTGTATTCGGGGCCGACTGCCTCGCAGTATGTGGGAGAGAATATCACAGACCAAGTTAGGAATTCAGCCTGTATTCGGGGCCTACTGCCTCGCAGTATGTGGGAGAGAATATCTCAGACCAACATAGGAATTCAGCCTGTATTCGGGGCCTACTGCCTCGGAGTATGTGGGAGAGAATATCACAGACCGAGTTAGGAATTTAGCCGATATTCGGGGCCTAGTGCCTCGCAGTATGTGGGAGAGAATATCAGAGACCAAGTTAGGAATTCAGCCTGTATTCGGGGCCTACTGCCTCGCAGTATGTGGGAGAGAATATCTCAGACCAACATAGGAATTCAGCCTGTATTCGGGGCCTACTGCCTCGCAGTATGTGGGAGAGAATATCACAGACCGAGTTAGGAATTTAGCCGATATTCGGGGCCTAGTGCCTCGCATTTTTTGGAGAGAATATCACATACCAAGTTAGGAGTTCAGCCTGTATTCGGGGCCTACTGCCTCGCAGTATGTGGGAGAGAATATCTCAGACCAACATAGGAATTCAGCCTGTATTCGGGGCCTACTGCCTCGCAGTATGTGGGAGAGAATATCACAGACCAAGTTAGGAATTCAGCCTGTATTCGGGGCCTACTGCCTCGCAGTATGTGGGAGAGAATATCTCAGACCAACATAGGAATTCAGCCTGTATTCGGGGCCTACTGCCTCGCAGTATGTGGGAGAGAATATCACAGACCAAGTTAGGAATTTAGCCGATATTCGGGGCCTACTGCCTCGCAGTATGTGGGAGAGAATATCACAGACCAAGTTAGGAATTCAGCCTGAATTCGGGGCCTGCTGCCTCGCAGTATGTCGGAGAGAATATCACAGACCGAGTTAGGAATTTAGCCGATATTCGGGGCCTACTGCCTCGCAGTATGTGGGAGAGAATATCACAGACCGAGTTAGGAATTTAGCCGATATTCGGGGCCTAGTGCCTCGCAGTATGTGGGAGAGAATATAAGAGACCAAGTTAGGAATTCAGCCTGTATTCGGGGCCTACTGCCTCGCAGTATGTGGGAGAGAATATCTCAGACCAACATAGGAATTCAGCCTGTATTCGGGGCCTACTGCCTCACAGTATGTGGGAGAGAATATCACAGACCGAGTTAGGAATTTAGCCGATATTCGGGGCCTAGTGCATCGCAGTATGGGGGAGAGAATATCACAGACCAAGTTAGGAGTTCAGCCTGTATTCGGGGCCTACTGCCTCGCAGTATGTGGGGGAGAATATCTCAGACCAACATAGGAATTCAGCCTGTATTCGGGGCCGACTGCCTCGCAGTATGTGGGAGAGAATATCACAGACCAAGTTAGGAATTCAGCCTATATTCGGGGCCTGCTGCCTCCCAGTATGTGGGAGAGAATATCACAGACCAAGTTAGGAATTCAGTTTGAATTCGGGGCCTTCTGCCTCGTAGTATGTGGGAGAGAATATCACAGACCAAGTTAAGAATTCAGCCTGTATTCGGGGCCTACTGCCTCGCAGTATGTGGGAGAGAATATCACAGACCAAGTTAGGAATTCAGCCTGTATTCGGGGCCTACTGCCTCGCAGTATGTGGGAGAGAATATCACAGACCAAGTTAGGAATTCAGCCTGTATTCGGGGCCTACTGCCTCGCAGTATGTGGGAGAGAATATCTCAGACCAACATAGGAATTCAGCCTGAATTCGGGGCCTACTGCCTCGCAGTATGTGGGAGAGAATATCACAGACCAAGTTAGGAATTCAGCCTGTATTCGGGGCCTACTGCCTCGCAGTATGTGGGAGAGAATATCTCAGACCAACATAGGAATTCAGCCTGTATTCGGGGCCTACTGCCTCGCAGTATGTGGAAGAGAATATCACAGACCAATTTAGGAATTCAGCCTGTATTCGGGGCCTACTGCCTCGCAGTATGTGGGAGAGAATATCTCAGACCAACATAGGAATTCAGCCTGTATTCGGGGCCTACTGCCTCGCAGTATGTGGAAGAGAATATCACAGACCAATTTAGGAATTCAGCCTGTATTCGGGGCCTACTGCCTCGCAGTATGTGGGAGAGAATATCTCAGACCAACATAGGAATTCAGCCTGTATTCGGGGCCTACTGCCTCGCAGTATGTGGGAGAGAATATCACAGACCAAGTTAGGAATTCAGCCTGTATTCGGGGCCGACTGCCTCGCAGTATGTGGGAGAGAATATCTCAGACCAACATAGGAATTCAGCCTGTATTCGGGGCCTACTGCCTTGCAGTATGTGGGAGAGAATAACACAGACCAAGTTAGGAATTTAGCCGATATTCGGGGCCTACTGCCTCGCAGTATGTGGGAGAGAATATCACAGACCCAAGTTAGTAATTTAGCCGATATTCGGGGCCGACTGCCTCGCAGTATGTGGGAGAGAATATCACAGACCAAGTTAGGAATTCAGCCTGTATTCGGGGCCTACTGCCTCGCAGTATGTGGGAGAGAATATCACAGACCAAGTTAGGAATTCAGCCTGTATTCGGGGCCTACTGCCTCGCAGTATGTGTGAGAGAATATCACAGACCGAGTTAGGAATTTAGCCGATATTCGGGGCCTAGTGCCTCGCAGTATGTGGGAGAGAATATCACAGACCAAGTTAGGAATTCAGCCTGTATTCGGGGCCTACTGCCTCGCAGTATGTGGAAGAGAATATCTCAGACCAAGTTAGGAGTTCAGCCTATATTCGGGGCCTACTGCCTCGCAGTATGTGGGAGAGAATATCACAGACCATGTTAGGAATTCAGCCTGAATTCGGGGCCTGCTGCCTCGCAGTATGTGGGCGAGAATATCTCAGACCAAGTTAAGAGTTCAGCCTGTATTCGGGGCCTACTGCCTCGCAGTATGTGGGAGAGAATATCACAGACCGAGTTAGGAATTTAGCCGATATTCGGGGCCTAGTGCCTCGCAGTATGTGGGAGAGAATATCACAGACCATGTTAGGAATTCAGCCTATATTCGGGGCCTGCTGCCTCCCAGTATGTGGGAGAGAATATCACAGACCAAGTTAGAAATTCAGCTTGAATTTGGGGCCTACTGCCTCGCAGTATGTGGGAGAGAATATCACATACCAAGTTAAGAATGCAGCCTGTATTCGGGGCCTACTGCCTCGCAGTATGTGGGAGAGAATATCACAGACCAAGTTAAGAATTCAGCCTGTATTCGGGGCCTACTGCCTCGCAGTATGTGGGAGAGAATATCACAGACCAAGTTAGGAATTCAGCCTGTATTCGGGGCCTACTGCCTCGCAGTATGTGGGAGAGAATATCTCAGACCAACATAGGAATTCAGCCTGAATTCGGGGCCTACTGCCTCGCAGTATGTGGGAGAGAATATCACAGACCAAGTTAGGAATTCAGCCTGTATTCGGGGCCTACTGCCTCGCAGTATGTGGGAGAGAATATCTCAGACCAACATAGGAATTCAGCCAGTATTCGGGGCCTACTGCCTCGCAGTATGTGGAGGAGAATATCACAGACCAATTTAGGAATTCAGCCTGTATTCGGGGCCTACTGCCTCGCAGTATGTGGGAGAGAATATCTCAGACCAACATAGGAATTCACCCTGTATTCGGGGCCTACTGCCTCGCAGTATGTGGGAGAGAATATCACAGACCAAGTTAGGAATTCAGCCTGTATTCGGGGCCGACTGCCTCGCAGTATGTGGGAGAGAATATCTCATACCAACATAGGAATTCAGCCTGTATTCGGGGCTTACTGCCTCGCAGTATGTGGGAGAGAATATCACAGACCAAGTTAGGAATTTAGCCGATATTCGGGGCCTACTGCCTCGCAGTATGTGGGAGAGAATATCACAGACCCAAGTTAGTAATTTAGCCGATATTCGGGACCGACTGCCTCGCAGTATGTGGGAGAGAATATCTCAGACCAAGTTAGGAATTCAGTCTGTATTCGGGTCCTACTGCTTGGCAGTATGTGGGAGAGAATATCTCAGACCAAGTTAGGAATTCAGCCTATATTCGGGTCCTACTGCCTCTTAGTATGTGGGAGAGTATATCACAGACCCAAGTTAGGAATTCAGCCGATATTTGGGGCCTATTGCTTCGCAGTATGTGGGAGAGAATATCTCAGACCCATGTTAGGAATGTATGCTCTATAGGAGTATACAATATAAAGCCAGTCTATTATAACCAGGGCTCTCACACCCAATGTTAGGAATGTATGCTCTATAAGAGTGTAATATCATGTAAAACTTCCTGTCAAGGTAACGGTTAATGACACTGTTGAACCCAGACCCCCCCCCCCCCTGCTAAATGACCGGAGAATTCCTGTCTTGAAATACTAATGCAATACAGAGACCACGGTGCATTCACGGAATTGCCAAGGGTCTAAAATGTGGGCAGCAGTCATTTAAGATTTACAACATACCACCAAGTGTAGGAAATATGTGCTTATGAGTAAATACGCCACAATATGTATTCTTTTATAAAAACGGCAAAAATATGTAAAGAAATAGAAGATCTTTAGTTGAATAAAAATATTTAAATACATAACAATGAGATGATAATAATAATCCACCATCGTCTTTCCAAAGGTTTTAGGAACAGTAGGAGCTGTTTTATTACTGGGGAGGAATGTTGTTGATATAGGAAAATAGTGGATCTCAAGTTGTATGATGCTCGAGTCAAATGCACTCATAGTCGATGGTAACTGATCCAATGTTACTGTAAATTTGAGGACAGAACGTAAGATGAATTTTACAATCCATTAAGATTAAGGGATATATCTTCAGAGTAACTAAATGGTAGATGTAATGGAGGAAATACTGATGATCTTTCATCAGGCTTTTGATATAAAGTACTTTATGCACTCGATAGAGCAACGATGAATGAATTGATAATGTTGCCACGTAATGATGGCGTTATAATGGAGTTTCACTGAGGATGATTTTGAATCTAGTTGATTTAAGAATGAACAGGCAAGGTTAATTAATGGAATCGCAGTCCTATAGAGATGTGATTTATGATGAAAAGATTTAGATATTTCTTTTATGGATGATGTTCTATTTAGGAATATTCACGCGGTGTTGCTGAGGCACACGCAGCTTAGGCATGTATTAGTTAATCAAATCCTCATAATTTATGAAAGATAATATATTTTAGCACATCAGGAGAAGGATAATGGATGGATTGAAAATCATTTTAGGTATAAATCTCAGATAACGAATAACCCAGTTGAACTGTTCAGAAGCTGAGGAAACCTACCCTATATTTGTTAATGAAACTCATGCAGCGCGATTGTGATGATTGATTGAATAACTTATCAGGATAAGCATACGTTAAGGATATGTTAAATTATAATAAATCCCACGAAACCTCAGTGTAATATATATTAAATGGAAATATTATTGTTCAATTTATAATACATGAAACTAGCAGGGATGGACTACTGAATTGTAGCACCAATGGATTGTGGTTTTCTTTTTCCACAACATCATAAATAAGTGTAAATAATTATAAGTTTTCTTATTGTGATTTTTGATACCGTGCTTAGCAGATGTTTTGGATATATTCACAGGATACTGTATAATGTTATTATGGATTAGGTCACTCAGGAATTATAGTGATGTCACGTGTGATAATGTGCGACGAAATAATTCCTTGTGTGGCTGATGAACTTAGTTTTTTTCTTTTTATCACTTCTTTTGAACCCTGTGAATTAAGATTGAGGCACGAGCTGATCGGTTCCTTGCATCATAATTTACTTCCGCTATACCGTCAGTCTCGGGGGTAGGATTGATCTATTTTTATTCTTGCTCGCCAGATACAAGAAGCCTTTGTTTTCATTAATCTTATCCGTGACTCTGTTATTTCTTGTTATTTTATTCCTTGGTAACGAGGCTTCACCAAGAGAGTGTTGTTTATTTATGAAACCCAGTTTGAGGTTGCCCACCTTTGCTGTTACCCGTAACGTCCCACCTTTGTCTCATGCCTTCCCGAGCTGATTGTTTACCAGGCTGGATTTCCACACACTCTATTTGTTTTGTTATCTTAACCGATTGCCGCTTTTGGGATGATGTGCGATACTTTTAGCCGGGTCATTGCATATCGCTTCCTTGAAGCACAATACGCCCGCCATCTTGAAACTATTTTGCTGATGACCTTGTAGTTTGGGCACAAGACACTTCCAACATGAAGGTACATTGTTGCAGAATTTGGAAGAGATCGGAAAATTAGGTTAGTTGTAATTTGATTTAAGCTGTGAACATTTGGGGGGCTGCCATTAAGTTACCGTCAAGATGACTGCGATATAAAACATATTAGTGCAACCTCTCTACCAAATTTCGTTCAATTTGAATTCGTATTGTTTGAATTGATAAGCGGGAGGGGGCGGGGGAGATATATGCACACTCACAGACAGACAGACTGACGACTTTTGGGCCGTGTAGATCTCATAAGTTTACTTGCAGTTCTTGCAAAAATCGAAAGTAAGCTAAAACACCAGGTGGATGGACAATGGAGATTGTTGCTTAATGCCGTTGTCTATCGAGAAAGTGATTCAATTAGGAGGGGTAGATGACCTCGTAGTTCCGCCCCTTAAAACAACAATAACTAACAAAAGTGATTAAAAACAGACACAACCAGAAAAAGGAGATTTGCCCTTGTCTGTCATTCATTGACATTGCATGACAATATACTACTACAACAACTATTTAGCTACCTTTGGAAATATATAACAAAAACTAATTAGTTCATAGAAGTTCAAAATGAATTAGATGAGTTGAATATTACAATGAAATAAATCGAAAACAGAGAGAATAAAAGGATTCTGATAAACAGACATAAGGCGTACACTAAAAATCAATCAACGGAAACAATGTGTGATAACTGCTGAGGAAGGGGCGGGGAGAGGAGGAACATTCCCCGTCAATTCGTAGAGGATTTGAAAGTACGGTATTTGGTTTGATTTAATGTGGGCGTAAACTATGTAAATAAATAATGGTGGTATTTTTATAATTATTCAGTGGACTACGATATCAGTTGACGAGAATTGCTTCTTGTAGACAGCAAAAAAACCGTGGTTGCTTATTTATTTATATTTGTAAATTAGAAATGATTTTATTTTCACAAGTTCAAAATACGCGTCTTAACTACATTATCGTAGTGATTCTTGCGAGGATATTTGTGTAGGCCTACTACAAATATTTTCGAATATTCGACTATGTAGTCGGCAAGGCTTCCTAATATCATTTTAATGGATATTATGTAAGCTCACGATGAAGAATTTCTAAGCATTTGAAAGGAGTTAAATGTGTTTCAGTCGCTCAACACGATTGTATCCAATTGTGATGGGTTATTCCCTATTCCAAATATTTATTATTATACATATTTAATAATCATATTTATTTATTAATATTTATTGATCCCATGCACAATGTTTCAGCATTAGCGACTAACCCCTCACAATTGGGTACAATCATGTAGAACGACTGAAAAACATTAAACTTGGTTTACTTTGGGAACAATGAAAATGGCTTCAAGCACTATAATGTAGGCTTTGTAATAATAGGGCATTTATTGACATTTGAGCTGGCGATGGCCCCAATGAAACACATTACAATATATTAGGCTAAATGGTAAAGTCTTACTACAAGTTCAACATGAGGACCGGACTTGTCGGAATACGAACTTAATCTAATGGACTCGGAGAGCCCCATTGCGCTTGAGCGTCCTCTGGAACACAGCATCAACACTTAAGGTATCTCGGAAACCTGTATATATTGTTTAGAACTATTTATGGACAGTTCTGTCTGGGATTAGTGTAATTGGTTGTTTTATTATATCCTCAACTACAGAATATGCACAATACTTCCCGATGATGAACCACTAGTTGTAACAAAAACTCAGATCTCTTAGGTACCCACCCAGACGCTAAGAATATGGTTCCTCTAAAATGTCACCGACACACTCAGAATGTCACTAAGAAAATATCATTGAGTTTAGAGCTCCTAGGTACCCACCGAGACTGTGAGTAGATGGCTACTCATCAAGGTATTACCACACTGGGGTGTCTTTAAGCTAACATCCTTCAGTTTAGAGCTCCTAGGTACCCACCGAGACTGTCGGCAGATGGTTCCTCTTGGAACATAAATAAGCAAATATCAGTCTGTTTAGAGGTCATAGATACCTAAACAGATAGTTCGTCTTGTAACATAATTAGGCTAATATCAGTCTGTTTAGAGCACCTAAGTCCCCACCAAGACTGTCGGCAGATGGTTCCTCTTGGAACATAATTAAGCTAATACGAGTCTGTTTAGAGGTCATAGATACCTAAACAGATAGTTCCTCTTGTAACATAATTAGGCAAATATCAGTCTGTTTAGAGCACCTAAGTCCCCACCAAGACTGTCGGCAGATGGTTCCTCTTGGAACATAATTAAGCTAATATCAGTCTGTTTAGAGCTCATAGATACCTAAGCAGACTGTCGGCAGATGGTTCCTCTTGTAACATAATTAACCCTCTTAGTGCCAGGCGAAAAGGTAAAGGTGAAGTCTAAAAGTGCCAGGCTGTTTTAATGGAAAATGTAGGCTTTCAGAAAAAAATATGTATATCCTCTGTTTTGAAAGATACAAAATCGAAATTTAGTCAGGGAGTGTAAAACATAGCTATATAAATTCAGGGAAATTTTCAAATCATTATGAAACTTTTTTCTTTCTTTATTAATTATTTAATTAAAATAATTTCTTCTGTAAAATAAAAATTAGAAAGTTTGATTATTCCTATTACCACACGCTTATAAATGGAATAAAAATGAACACTGGAGAGCACACATACATAACAAAAGAACCAGGGAATGCAGTTTTCAGTTTAAAAAATATCAGCAGGGGTGTCAAAAATCCGAAATTCTAAAATCTAGCCTATTCATAAAAATACCGTACACCAACAATGGCATTGTTGATATAAATAAAATAAAAATAATTACAGTGAAAATAAATAAACAGAAGGGCACCCTGTAGTTTTATCTTTCACGTTTGTGGTTGTGTAGCCTGTGGAGGATTGTCCTGGTCAACGTTCCTTTCTTCCCAGTCACTATTACTATCAACATCATTACCATCACTATCACTTGATTGGTTATGTACGATCGCATTCAGCGCAGGTAATTCATTGTACGAAGCGGAATCGGCACTTGTTTCATCACACACAAGATCGCAATCACTGTCCACGAAGTCCAAGAGTTCACCACTTGACTCATCAATCATTAATTCTTCAATTTCTTCCTCTCTCAAACAATGATTCCTTCCCTTGGACGCCATGCTTTTACGAGTCGCGCGTAAAAAAGTCAAGGAATTTCAAATATCGCTCGAGTATATCGATAAACAGAAAACAAAAGATGTTTGCCAGGAAATGGTTGCTATAACTCTCTTTAATGGTCACGTCAAGTTTAGACGCCATTTTCGGTCTATAAGCCCCTCTAAGAATACAAAAACGAAGCGTCTCTCAGAGCGACGCTGGCAAGTTTCGTTCATTTTATGAGGATCGCTCACAGCGACTCTGGCACTAAGAGGGTTAAGCTAATATCAGTCAGTTTAGAGCACCTTAGTCCCCAGAAAGACTGTCGGCAGATGGTTCCTCTAGGAACATAATTAAGCTAATATCAGTCTGTCTAGAGCTCATAGATACCTAAGCAGACTGTCGGCGATGGTTCATCTTGGAACATAATTAAACTAATATCAGTCTGTTTAGAGCACCTTAGTTCCCACCAAGACTGTCGGCAGATGGTTCCTCTAGGAACATAATTAAGCTAATATCAGTCTGTTTAGTGCTCATAGATACCAAGACAGACGGTGAGCAGATAGTTCCTCTTAGAGGTTTTGACACATTGGACAGTCTTTAATCTGATATCATTCAGGTTAGTGCTCCTAAATACCCCAGGCGTTCAGTAGATTGTTCTCGTTAGAGGTATTGACACACTTAGAAAGTCATTCAGTTTAGAGCTACTATGTACCCTCCCAAACTGTAAGAGGATGGCTCCCCTTAAAGGTAATGCCACTCTGCGAATGTCATCAGGCTATCATGACTCCGTCTAGAGCTCCCTAACATATCTGATATCCTCTCCATTTGACCCTGGAACACCAATGTGGTGTGAGCGACCCTGCGAGAAACAAACAATTGAATGTCTTTATGTGAAACAGTCCGCTACTAAGACCTGTTTGTAAACTAGGATAATAGCCAACTACCCTCGGCTAGCGACATTCAGATCTGTCAGCGTACGAGAACATTCTTGAGACAGAAATAAATATAGGTCAGGGCCATAGAGACCCCAGTGTGGTATTCACCCTGGTGTGGCATAACACCCTGCTACTGCTGCAGTTCTTGATAGCTAATTGACGAGGTGCGATGAACTTCCTTAGTGTTAGAAACGGTGTGGGAAATGGCTAATTGCAAGAAATGTCTGTCTGATTGCAATATCAGGGAATTGTTGTCAACAAATAGTGACAGTGAGCAGGATACCGGTGGTGACTCAGATTTCAAATCTGACAATGTTTTTGAGGATAGCGAACACGAAAGTGAATTCATTGCAGAATATGAAAGATACACTGAAGTTGACATCAAAGTCCCGGGTTCAAGTCGCAATTCTGTCAGTGTCACCGAGCCTTGGCTTGCGATTTCAGTTCATGTGAAGGATATTGTAACCCGTTAGTAAGGGAAACTGACAGTGACATTTGTTCCAAGTGACTGTTTATGATTATTTTTAATTTTTACTGTACATTTACCCCAAAACATGACAAATATTGTCCACAGTGGTAACAAAAATATTAATTATTGTACCTCTGCAATATTCAGGCTGTAATTGCTTTGTGTTCATCTGTTTATTAATGAAAATATGTAAGCAACGCGCTTCAAACTAATAATTTTCTGGCATTCTCAAACTATAAAGTAGACAGCTGGAATAATAATAATAAGTGATGAAATTCGTCAGATACTATATAAACGACTATAACTAGACTGGGTCGGTCAGCCCCGACTGTGGTATGCACTTTATGAGTGTGGTGATCCAGGGTTTGATTAGGGCGAGAGATTAAAACATTCAGTTGGAGGGACATCAATATACATTAGTGCAGATTTCATGATTTGTTTCTCAGAAAATAATCATATTAATTTATTTCCAATGATGCTTTGGTCTTCTTAATGTAAACTGTTTCAATAAATGAAGTTATGTCCCTTTCATGAATTTCAATGTCTCTTCTTTTATTCCATCCGTTATCATTTATCTCGCTCTTTGGCTTTTATCTTGTAAAATCAACTGTTAATTTATCTGCCAATGAATGTAATTATTTTCATTTCCAGCAGTAAAGAAAACTCTAGTCGTAAGTCCTTTATCTTAGAACATTATTGACTCCAACGTCCGTTATTCATGCTACTCAAAACATTCGATCGACGTTAACCTCAGGCTCGAGTGGCGAGATTGCTATAGCAGGAAACACAGTTGTAAGCCGTCTTGAAGTCCCTCCGTCATACCTGTTCTCTTATGTACCGCAGAGTTGGTGATTGGACGACGAGTTGGTGGCGTAGGTGGTAGTTGCTCTCACTTTGCATGACATGCAGGTAGTAAAACTTCCATTCTTCGTTGTATACAAATGGGTTAATATGTGTGCAAAGACGATTCCTCCCTAAACTTTACTGCTCATGAAGGACATGTGTGCAGCTTCCAGCCACGATGGATCATCCGGTATGTGTAAGTTCTTGCTTTCGTAGTTAGGTTCTTCCCGCATGTGTTTTTCTAGTAACTCGGTTTTAAAATATACACATAAAAAGGTTATGCACATTGCCATGGTGTAAAGTGAGGACGAACTTCATTACTAAGCGATCTAAACTTCTGTTCTACACAATTGAGATCGGGATCAAAGCCAGGCAATTCCATTCTGTGATTAACATTCTCGCCTCTGGGCTGTCGAGATTATCATCCAAGAAAGTGAAATTTAGGCCAACATTGCAAGCATAGCCTATAACTACAGGTGATAGAATAGTATCCCTGCACCAACTCCTCCCTGATGGCATCGGTCTCGGATGTATTGATTGAGCGTACGTTCACCAGGTCGTATCCGCACTCATACAGATCCAACCCCATAGACATAGGCGAGTATTCACAACCGATACTTACACACGGAAGAACGAGGAAAGGGTATGAGACTACTTGGCCAGCAATACGCAAACCTTTTTTCCGATGTATGCAGATTCCGCATGTACTACATGAATGTGGGTTCAGGGCTTTAGGCCACTATGATTTAGGAAGAGTCTCTTCAAAGACGCTTTCCCTGAGAAAGTTGGTCCGTATGTTCTACATGATAAGGCTTTAAGGCCACTATTGATAAACACGTGTTTCTCCAAACTGCTTTTCTCAGTAAACGTTGCTCCACCTGTTCCACTGACCTTTATGAGTAAAGTTTGCACTGCTTACACTACATGAATGTGGCCTTAAACCACTATGAATCAACATTTGTTTCTTCAAATTATGCACTGTGAATGTTCTTTTAGACCTCTATAGATCTTCCGTCATGTGTAGCACAAATTCTTCTTCTCAGGAAAGTTTCGTTCACACGAAACACATTAATGTGGCGTTTAACCACTATGGAACAACATGTGTGACAGCAAATGACGCTTTCGAGTAAAGTTTGCTTTGCATGTGTTACATGACTATAGCTCTAAACCATTATTGATCAACGTATGTTTCTTTAAACCCCCTTTCGAAAAGAACTTAACTCCTCATGTATTAGATGAGTGTTGATACAGTCCACTACGGATTAACATGTGTTTTATCATTTGACTTTAGTGGGTAACGTTTGCTCCGCATCCATCACATGACTATGGCATTCGACCACTACGAATCAAAACGTATCACTTCAAGTAACTTTCGTAAGATAATTCCTCTCCGCATTTTTTAATAATAATTTAATTAGATGCGTTCGAAAGAGCATTACATAACCTACATAATACACGAAAATATCATTCTAAATACAATTTGATCTTACAGTGCTATTTAGTTTTCAATGTAGTCTCTGATGGATTTAGTTCTTTTTGCACACTTAGTTAAGTGATAACGGTCACACCTCTTATTACACAACGAACATACGCAATCATGACCTGGCTGGTGAAAATCTTGACTTAAGCAGATCTTATGATGAAAACCATGATTTGCAAGTCTCGTTACCACATGTCATAGATCTTGTCCTGCCTCAGTCCATTGTCGATCCATCATTGCGCTAGTGCTATAAAAATCAGGGTCGATGTCATTTCTCTTCCTCCGCCGCAGTTCGAGATGCGCTTGGTAAGGACCGGTAGATGGCAGCGTGAATTGCAGTCTCAGGTCTTCTAAGAAAAAGGTTTCCCTTGCTAATTCGTATACAATCCTTGAGTGTGCATAAATCCCAACTCCCAAAGCACTCTTCAGATATCGTGCTTTAACACTTTCTAATCGTTTGAAATCGCTACTCGAGAGCTTATCCCATATTAATTCTATTCCATATCAGACAATTGGAGTTATTACTGTTTTGAATAATGACGTTGCTGTGGGCAAAGAAAGCTTTCGCATATTTTTAATTCGATGAGTGGCTTTCGTAGCTGCTGAAGTCCTTTCCTGAGTGTGTATCCTGTAGGAAGACAATGTCGTTTGTAGATACATTCCTAAATAACGGAAATTCATTACGACTCTTAGCATATCTCCTTGCAGAGTTAAATGATCATCCAACGCCCGTCTGCCTCCTTTTCTAAAAGTCATATGCACTGTTTTTCTATGTTGATCACTAAACTGTTTTCGTCAGCCCATAATTCAAGTTTCTAAAGAACGGCACGCAGGTCACTTATGCAATGTGATCCTAGTGGCATGTCATCGGCGTACATGATAAGTTTCACTGTTGGGTAGTCTTGGACGGTGTTCATAATGTCAGATGTCAAGATGTTAAAAAGTAGGGGACTCATACAATCGCCCTGAAGTACGTCATTTGTCTGACGGACCCTTTCTGACAGAACTACACCGTCATTTAAAATGATACAGTTGTATGCTAGGATTACCTCAATTATTCTCGCAAGGGGGTTAGAGTTCCCTAGCATCCCTTGAAGGGCACCTGTCTGTGAAGACCATTGTGAAGGGGCAGAATATCGGAATGATTGTAATTTTAATTAGGGCAGATATACTTATTGTAGTTAAACAAAAATTATCATGCAGTATAAATGAACATTGTAGAATATTGCTAGCTGACTAGTTTCTGGTTACACTTCATGGTTCATTTTTTATGACAAGTTTTTTCTTCCGATATATGTTTAAGGCTACAAATACACATCAATCTTTGGGAGGAGTAAACTCAGAAACTACTCAAGTGACATCCATGTAATTTCTACAGCTGCTTTCCACAGCATGTGACTACAAAGTAGACTACAATCATGGCATTTGGTCAAACACTTTATTTGTGGGATAAGTTCAAAAATTGTTATTAAATTTTTCAGTGATGTTTTCAAATATTTTATGGTCTATTTTTCATAAATGAAGAGATACATTCATGATTGTAGTCTACTTTCAAGATAATTGGACACTTAAACAGTATGTGAAATTTGAAGGGTCTACCCTTGATGGTTAAGGAGTTGGTAAATTAAATCCATTAAAAATGTAATTTTACAGGAGAGCAATTCTAAGTAAAAATATGATTTTGTGACCAATCTTTACAGTCTCAATGCACTCCATCTCCATATTCTTCATGATCGACACTCATCTTCCTGTTGTCATTTCCTATTCATTCTCTTGGTTTTGGCTTCCTTAGAGCTCTCAAATTATCCTACGACGATCAATTGTTGCTAGTGCTGAGGCCATATTTTTCCCTGGAGAATTTCCCCCCATTCCCCCACTGTAACCTTCAAAACACTCAATATCTGACGGGCAACCCTGGCAATATTTTGTTACACTCTACATCAATAATATCGAGAGATGTTGTAGTGACAACCCCATTTATGTCCCTATTTTTTGCAAAGTCCCATTAAGAGCTGCTACAATGTCTGTATCCCCATCATTCAATTCTATTGCATCTTACAAAGTACTTTTCATTGTTATATTCCCAACTACTGTTAGGCTATCAAGAAGTATTATATCTGTCAAATCTAGGAGGAGGAGGAGGAGGAGGAGGAGGGGGGGGGGGGGAGGCAATGACAGCACAGAAAGTCTTTCCAATACAACGTATAGAATATGCTATTCGTACATTTGTGTTATAACGTTCTTACTGGGTATTACACACACTGCATGCAATGCTAAGCTTTGAAGCTAGGCCTGTAACTTTTCTACCCTGGATATTTTCAATAGGCCTAACTTGTAAACACTCACCAGTTTTAAATGATTTAAAGACTGCACTTTAATTTAGAAGTACAGAAAGAGCACTCAATTCAACTACTTCACAGCTAGATTCAATATTGTTTAGGCCTACATCACTATCACTAGTATCTTGTAAAAGATGCACTAGTAGGTGACTTTGGCATAACCTCATGATGTACCATGTAGGAAGAAGATACATTCCCAGGCACATTGTTTTGTTTCTTTGCGTAACGATTGCCATAAAACTTACGTCTAACGGTACCAAATGCCTTTTTACTCGGCACTGATTACAAACGAACATACAGCAGATGGTAAATAAACTTCAATGTCACGAGTTGTTTTCATACAGAGAATCTGCGCGCGCTATAAGCTTCTGTTTACATACATGCATGTAAAAGCATGGAGTCCCCCATGTGTAATAGCGAGCAAGTCAAAGAGCAAACAGATACTTCGCAGAGTGGCCAAATGTTGAAATACATTTTACCGCTTTCAGATATATTTTCTGGTTTAAAAGTAATGACGCTATCTAAAGTTTGACATTTGAAGAAGCGTGGCAAGTTAGTGCAAGCATGTTAAAATGAACAATATTTAGGACAAAAAGGCTTCCTAACTGGTCCAAAACATATATATTCTGAAATAGAGGACTCCAAAGAATATTAATATACAAAAATTAAAAAAGTGATTTTTCAAAATTTTCACGTACAGGTGCCCTTAAGTTTATATATGCGGATATTACTGTCTATTAAGTCGAAAGCTTTACGATAGTCTATGAAGACCACGTGAAATTTCCCTTTCTTGTGCCTCAGAGCCAGTTCCACTTCTTCTTGAAATAAAGCCACTGCTTGTAGAGTACCCCGTCTTTCTCGAAAGCTGAATTAGCAATCTGGTGTGTACATATCCATCTCCTTGACTAGTTTTTTTGTTGTTAAAATTTTTGAGAAAATCTTGAATATCGTGGGCTCTAGTAATATTCCTCTGTATGAGATGGGATCTTTGTTTCCTTTCTAAAAGAATAGAGCTTAAGATCAGTATGGGTCATCATGTGTTTCTGCAAATGTTGCGTTTGAATAATTCTGCTGGCCATGTATTAGACGATCAGGGCTTCCTACCACTATGGATCAGCATGTGTCTCTGCAATTGTGCAGTTTGAAAGAAGCTTGCCTCGCATATATTACATGAGTATGGTCCTTGATTACTATGTACCATCATATGTCTCTTCAAATGTTGCCTCTGTGTAAAGCTTGCTTCGCATGTACTACATGAATACGGCCTTAGACCACTATGTGTCAACATATGTGTTTTCAAACGTTGCTTCCGGGGAAATCTTGCTTCGCATGTATTACATGAGTAAGGCTTCAAACCACTATGTATCAACATGTGTGTTCGCAAATGTTGCTTCTGAGTAAACCTTGCTTCGCATGTATTACATGAATAGGGCTTAGTACCACTGTGGATTAAAGTATGTCTTTTTAAACTCTTGCTCTCAGTGAAATTGACTCCACATGTATTACACTGATGAAGTTTTACACCACTATGGATCAACATGTGTGTCTGCAATTGTTGCTTACGAAGAAAATTTGCTCCACATGTAGTGCATGAGAATGGTACTAGATCACTATGGATCAACATATGTTTCCTTAAACATCCCTCCTCACTAAACCTGGCTCCACAGGTATTACATAAGTGTCGCTCTAGAACAGTATGGATCAACGCGTCACTCGTCAATTTGCTCTTCTCCCTATATTTTGCACCGCAAGTATAACATGAAACATGCCCTTCACTACTATGGTCCAACGAGTGGGTCTGCAAATAATATTTATGAGTACATTTTGCTCCACAAGTTTCGCATATGTATGGCATCATACCGCTTTGAGTGGACATTCCAATCTTCATGTTACCATACTGATTGAGTGAGACTCCAAATGAATCTCTTGAGGGTGTATTTTCCGGTCTGTGAAAGATAGGATGTTTCTGTGAAGAATTTGTAATGATAGCACTAAGTAAATAGCCACTATCATCAGAGTATCAAAAATCACAAAGCACTATCAATTCCGGATAAGTATGGAATAATCATCTGTATCTAGAATATTTTATTATTTCATTACACCCTTATTCTAAGACATAGATTTTAAAGCCTAAAAGTATTGCATCATTTGATGATCGAAACTAGAATTTTCAACCTCATGCAATTTGCTTCAGGGTTAGGGAATATCACCCTATACAATTTGGGAACAATCGTGTTGACTGACTGAAGGGCATTACATTTAGCTATATTTGATGATCAACAGAAACGGGAAGATCGCTAAAAAGTTAAAAGATAACTAGTGGATATTCCCTGGGTTCGACGACTATGTATGATCCCACCCCAAAATAAGAGGAGAAGTTCGATTGTCTCCATTATTATTCAACATTTACACGGGAGCTGTATTTCGGGCAGTAGAAGATACAGCAGTGGGAATCAAGGTCAACGGGGAACTAATACGTACACTTTGTATGCAGACGATACAGTTCTTCTGGCCAGTAGTATTGAAACCCTACAGCTATTCATAAAATAGGAGAAGAAATGTTTCTATCGATCAACACAATGAAAACAAAATTAATGGTTTTCGGTCATAAAGGGTGGAATTAATTTTGGCGCTGAAAGGACAACAAATCCAAAAAGTTGATAAATTTAAGTACCTTGGTTGTTGGTGTTCAGAGGATATGAAACCAGATCTTGAAATTAAGACCCGTATAGAAATAGCAAGGTCAACTTTCTAAAGAATGAGAGCTTTATTGCGTGATGAAGTCTTGAATTTAAAACGAATATAGCGTATTGTGAAATGTTATGTTTGGTCCACCTTGCTTTTTTAAAATCGTCCTCCATTAAAAGGCTTGAACGTAGGTTAGTAGTGGTGCTTCTAACCCACCCGGCGTTGCTCGGGCGGTATCCATGTTAAATAATTAATAGCTCAGGAACCCATAGTCGTATTTTAACAAATAAGGTGTCGTTGGACTCGAACTGACGGGGACTTTGCTGTGGACCACTGATTATCTATAAAAAAAGATTTTTTGATTTTGAAAGTAGGCGATAGATTAAAACCAGCATGATAGAAAGTTGTGCAATAGCTTGAGCGAATGGACTGTATGACCTTTATTTTCTATAATAAACCTTTTTTTGGAAAACGGTCCAATTTTGAAATTCTTATATTTTGGAAACTAGGAATTGCACAAAAACGTTTGTTTGACATAAATGAATGGTCCTTACCCCCTCTACCTCTAAACCAAGTTTCAGGTTTCTAGGACAAAAACTAACAGTAGTGGGGTAGTGGCGTCGCTGCTGCACTTGGGAAGTTGTGAGCCCCTGGCGGCCTTGGGAAGGTAGGAGTAATGCTAGGAGGGCGTGCGATGATTAGTTTTTTTCGTCTCGTTGTGCTCTTTATGGGGATGTAGGTGTTGAAAAGATGACATTACTTTTTTTTTAAACGTGATTTTAGATTTTTTGTTACATCTCGCGAACCAATCATACCAGAGGCATGTACGAGGGGTCCAAGGACTCGGAGTGACGTTCTCGTTGCTATGGACCACTATATATATATATTTCGTATGGCATGAAAGATGCAATATACAATTATGTACATTATACAGTATTTACAATTAATTCAGATTGAGACCTTGATCTGCAAGTAGCTTCAGTTTTGTTAGAGCTGGATATCTAATTTCTCTAACCATTCTAAAGCTTCATCACTAGCTCAATGAATCTCCTTCATTGGACCATTGAACCTTCGGAGTGGGCAACCCATAGCGATGTGACTGATGGTCTGAGGCACATCTACACAGTTGCAGAAAGGATTCTCGGCAATTTTCCATTTCTGCTTCCAGAACTGACATCTACCGTGTTGAGTTCTTATACGGTTCAGCGACGTCCAGATTTTCCTGGGAAGGTCGGAACCAGGGGGCTGCTTAACTGGATCCGAGATAAGACCTAATCTGTCTGGATTTGAAGTCAGCCACTCATTTCGCCAAGCTTCATTCACTTGAAACTGCTCTTGGACCAACTTCCCTCCTTGTCTCCAAGAAAGATTCCGGGATTTCAGCCTGAGATCTTTAGGTGAGCAGTCTACATGTATTGGCAGAAGAGGGTTGTCACAACATTTAAGCCATTCTCTCTTCAGTGCCATTTGTCTTCGAAGATGAGGAGGTGGGATGTTGGAGCGTACTGCTAACCATTCCAAAGGTGTAGATTGGATGGTTCCTGGTACAGTCCTCATTGTGTCGTTCAGCTGTACGTCTATCTTCTTTGCATGGGCGCTGTTAAGCCATACTGGGCGGCAATATTCTGCTACTGGATACACTAGCCCTTTGGCTTTCAAGGTAACGATCTATCGGTACCCACGGGTCCTGCGAAAACTGACACGGTAACGATTCGTCGTTGCCCGCCTTTTTTATTATTAGTTCATTTTTTATGCGCCAGATAGTAGCGTTTTTGCACGGAATAAGAAGAGTATAGTTGTATCTCACGATATACTCCACGGGAACTTCCGGCTATCCGTATTTATCGATATTATTAGACTGAAACATGTGCTCACTGGAGTTCCATGCCTTGTTTACATCGTGTCGGCGGCGGCAAACTTGCGTTCCTTTCTCTGTGTTTTCGTACTTGATTATATAGTAAAATTAAGTTATATCTTAGATAATATATTTAGTTAACGTGTTAGTTCATTATTTAAATAGTTTTCTTTGGTAATTAGGTGTATAGTGATAGTGAAGTGTTAGATATAGTTCAGCTAGATTAGGCCTAGTTATTTGCCGTATGTGACATGGCGGAAGGACTTCATTTAGCTGATGATGATATCACTGAATATCTTGATAATTATTCAAGGGATGATGATGTTTCTCTGTCCGAATCGGAAAGTGTAGAGGATAATGATGATCCAGTAAGAGGATAATGATAATCCAGTAATATCTTCATTGGTAAGTGCTACATTATCGTTTTAGAAAATCTGTGTTTTTTTTCTTGCAAAAATGGGTGATATTTTTTCGGTGTTACATCTTTTTAAACATTTAAATTTATCCTTGGATCTAATGCACATAGAATATTGATATATACTATGCTAGTAAACACTATTATCGGGTTCAAACCCAGCCGAAGCCGTCAGATTTTTTAAGAGCGTTAAAAATCCCTCAGTATTCCTTCCTTCGGAGGGGAAGTAAAGCTGGCGGTCCCATGTCATAGATTTAAGGCATGTTAAAGATCTTTCCACTAATTACACCAGTGTGAAACTAAATTGGATAGGTTAAGAATGTAAACAACGCTCTTAGGTTGCTACGTTCGTTGCCAAGAGCCGACTGCGGTGGCGTCTAGTAGCTAGTTCTGAACTAGGCCTAGTAGTCGTTGACGGTGGCGTTTGGCGGCAAAAGTAGGAACTATTTGAAAATTCAAAGTTGCAGTCCCTACTTGAATTAAGAAAACAGATACACACACTAATACAGTCATCATAATTAACACCGGTTATCAGACAGATTCTGGAAGCCTCCGTGGCTTAGGCGGCAGCACGCCGGCCTCTCACCGCTGGATCCGTGGTTCAAATCCCGGTCACTCCATGTGAGATCTGTGCTGGACAAAACGGAGGCAGACAGGTTTTTCTCCGGGTACTCCGGTTTTCCCTGTCAAAATTTCATTCCAGCAACACTCTCCACTATCCTTTCATTTCATCTGTCATCCATTTAATCATTGCCCCAGAGGAGTGCGTCAGGCCTCGGCAGCCGGCACAGTTCATATCCTCGCCGCTAGATGGGGGCTTCATTCATTCCATTCCTGACCCGGTCGGAGACTGGAAGCAGGCTGTGGATTTTCATTCATCAGACAGATTCTACACACACCCAAAGTACACGGGGCTTCATGACCGCTTTGTCGCAGCCCCTAAAATAAAGAACCAACCAACCAACCAAACACTATTATGGCCTTCCTACTGACATAAATAACAGTCATGGGCTGTAAATACGATTTTCTAGAATTACACCTAAACTTTCAAAATCTGAAACTTGTAATTTTGATTTCAAATGTCTTATTTTTTAACATTAAACCCTTTTGGTTAAGAGACATGACTTACTTACAGTAATAATAAGTGATATATACTCTATACGTTTACCAACCTTCATGTTGATATCTTCCTTGGTGGGCCTTCCATGTAATTTTAAATGAAGTGTGTGCATAGTGTGGTAAATATGGCTGTCAGTTTTGACACATCCATCAGCTGATAGCTTGAAAGCGAAAGGGCTAGGGCAAGTGCTGAAGTTCTGAGGGTGGATGCTGTAGGGCCCCAGCCCGTTCCTGAGAGTTTGTGCAGGATGTTGTTGCGGGTATTGATCTTAGCAGATGTTTTGCCTGGATGTTCACTGCAAGTCAAGGATCGATCCAAGATGACGCCTAAATATTTAGGATGAGGATTGAATTTCAGTAGATGACCCTGGTATTGAACCCTAGGAATGTAGTTGGCTTGTTTGTTGCTCAGATGAAAGCAGCTGCTATATTTGGTTTTAGTCGCCAGGTTTTGAAGAACTAGTCGAGTCTGCAGAGATCTTCCGTAAGTACGGTTTCTGCTGTTGCAAAGTCGTTGGACTGAACTGTCAATGCAAGATCGTCAGCGTATATGAACTTTCTAGCAGTAGTAGGAGGTAAGTCTGCGGTGTAAATATTGAACAGCAATGGGGCAAGGACCGATCATTGTGGTAATCAATCATTTAGTTTGTGAGATCTGCTTACGCTGCAATTTAGGTGAACTTCAATCACTCTGTTGACCAGAATATTATTCAGTAGGATGGCAAGTTTCTTGCAAGGGATTATTTTCAGGAATTTGAGGATCATTCCTTTTCGCCAAACTGTATCGTATGCTGCCGTGACATCCACAAACACAGATACGGTCTTATTTCGATCTTGAAATCCTCTCTCTATGTGAGTGGTTTGGGCCAACACCTGGTCGGTAAAACTCCGCTTTGGTCTGAAGCCAGCTTGCTCATTTGGTATGTGCTCAAGAACTGTAATTGAGATTCTATGATATATAACTCTTTCCAGCAGCTTGTACCAGACACTCAGGAGGGCAATAGGCCTGTAATCTTCTGCACTATCTCCACTTTTCCCAGGTTTGAGTACAGCAACTACTTTAGTTCTTTTGAGTGCTGGTGGAAGTCGACCATCGCGTAAGATATTGCAATAAAATTTAGCAAGCCATTCAATTGTTCGAGGACCACAACGTTGTAGGAATTCTGCATAAAGACCATCCAACCAAGCTGCATTTCCAGATTTTACTTCTTTTAGCGCAGTTGAACCTTCATCAACCGTGATATCAACTGTAAACTGGGATGCTGTTTCTGCATGGAACATCTTAGATTTTAGTTCTAACTGAATTCTTTTTGCCTCTTTCTTGTCAGTATCGGCACGTTTTCTTGTCAGACTAACTAATCTGCTTGCTATCGCATCTGGCTTTATCTTGGAGCACTTGGAACTGAATTTTGGACTGCTGCTACCAAGTTTCTTTAAAAGAGACCATGCTCTTCGACTGGAGTGTTGAAAATTCGTATTTTCCATTAGGTTGGTCCATTTTTCTCTTCTAGCTGGGTCTAAAGACTGTAGTAGTTCGTTGGCAACTTCAGGATCACTGGCGAGTTTATACTCCTCATATAGTTCATTGCATTTTGGACTCCAACCAGGAATATAGGTCCTTCTGAATCCTCTTGGGATATGTTTCCTTGCGATAGCACAAGTTAGTCCAGCGACCTATTTTAGGTGGAATCCACTGAATATTATGTTCCAATTCGCTGGTGAATTTTGACCAGTTGGCTTTGGTGAAATTCCAACGTGGCAGTGGAACTGATCTGACGACAGGCATTTCTAGGCCAACTTTGACAAGTGCTGGTCTGTGCTGACTTCGGGGGAAGTTGTCTAGAATATTCCTGCTGCACTTTAGGGGTTTACCAAACGAGTCCTTTGAGACAAAGCACAGATCAGGGTTATAGTCCTTATTCCATCTGGCAGAGTGGAAGGAGCCCTTTTCTTTGGCATCATGCATTAGAAAATGGTCTTCTGCATCAGCCCATTAAGACACACCTTGGCCCTCTTTGTTGGTATAATTATAACCCCAGTTAGTATTCTTGCTGTTAAAATCTCCGAGGATTACAGCTGAGTGGTGAATGCTCTGGATGGTCTCACTCAAGATCCAAGGCTGACAGGGAGGCTTATAGATGTTTATAATTTCAGTACCTGCAATTTTCATTTTGGAGGCAAACATATTGTTGTCCATATTTGTGCTTATTATGTCAATTTTCTCTCTGTTGCTCTTTGCATACGTTGCAGTGCCATAACTTTTGTGAAATGTTGCGTTAAGCAGGGTATATCCCGGAAACTTACATCTCGCATAAAGCTGATCCTGGTTTTCACAGTGGGTCTCATGCAGTAGAACAATATCCACCTTGTGGTTGGTCAGTACTTTCGTTAGGTAATCGCTTTTTGATCGGCTTACTCCTTCAATGTTGAGTTGTAGTATCCTTAGTGTGGGGGGAAAGTCTTAAATGTGTCTCTGAAAAGAGCCATTTCCTTGAATCATATTGCTATATCTTCTAATTGCTGGGATATCCTGAAAGCGTAGCTTAAGGTCCAGCAGCCAACGTTGTTGCTTTCTTAGCACCTCCCAGGGTTCACGTGTAGGGCACTTTAAGGTTATTCCTAGGGACGTGAAGCAACGTGAACCCCGTTTAGTTGATATCATCTCAAATAACCCTAACCTGCGTGCCGTATGAATCAGAACAAAGGTTCACAATAATTTGTCGGACAGATGATACAAATGGTCAGTATATAGATTAGCGGCGTATCAATACACAACACAAAGTCTCAATTTAACTATTGAAAGGAATATTACCATATATGAAGATGTATAACCTAACCTGGTTCGAGTTATTCCTAAGCAGCAGAGTAAACAAGGATCACGCGTAACAAATTTATCAAATATCGCTATAAGAGCTCTCACAACACTAAATACCAACAGTAAATCACCCAAAATCAACGTATAATTCATAAAACAAACAATTAAACGTGAAGGAACTAAATAAACTATTCAAATATCAGGAGCCTCAATTCGACTAGACTCACTAGGTCACTGCCTCCATGATACCCCTGATTATATTTAAAAAAATGGAAAATTTTTGTTTTTGAAAGTAGGCGATATTTGGAAAACCAAACATGATAGAACGTTGTGCCATGGTTGAAACGAACGATCTTTATGACCTTCATTTTTATAATAAAAAGTTTTTTTTAACAGTCCAATTTTGAATTTCTTATATTTTGGAAACTAGGAAGTTAAATAAACGTTTGTTTGACATAAATGAATGGTCTTTACCCCCTCCACCCACAAAATAAATTTCAAGTCTCTAGGGCAAAAACTACGCATTTTAAAACTTTTTAACCTGTTTTTTTATTTTTAAATGAAAAGTGTTGGTAGACAGAGGAGACAATACCGCTGTGGTGTGTTTGAACGAGCCTGTAGCCGGCTACTGGTATTTCGACGGGGCGATGAATGGCAGAACGACAGGACGAGGGGTCGCTTTTCAGATATTTTCTTATGACGGATGAATGAAGGCGAATATTTCAAAATCCCTTATGGCGATCTATAAACATGTTAGTAAACGCTGATCAGTAACTTGACAAATGATAATGACTGTTGACAAAGGGGCCCCTAACGATGAAACCAAAAGTATTATTATTTTAAATAATTTTAAATTGTAAGTGAAAAGTGGTGGTAGACAGAGATACGATACCGCTGGACGGTGTGGTCGGCTTATGACGGTGGTTTTCCGACCTTTCCTCTGACGGATGAAGGCTAATATTCCTAAACGTGTGAAGCGTGCTAAGATTTTTACCCCTCAAGGGGGTCTTTAACGTGTCAGTCAATGGTGATGAGCGATACCGCTGTCTGGCATAGCAAAAGGTTGTAGGATATGAAAACCTATAACATTCGGTCGACCAAGTGATGTACATGAACCCAAAGAGCCGAACCGGTAAGGTCATTGCCCTGAGATTTTATAAACTAATCATTGGACATGGTGAAAGTATGAGGTTAACCTGGCCATGTATTGAGGATGGCCGCTTGTTAATAATTATTACAGTAAAATGTATAAGAATAATAATAATAAGACACACACGTTTTTAATGCTAACACACATTGTCCTGCTTGCTGGACACTGAATACAGCGGCTTGGCGGTTTGGTGAGAGCGACTGCTGATAAGACAGAAATGTCTACGTGGGCAGGAAGTGCAGTATCCGTTTACTTGCCTAGCGGTGGCTAGCAGGTCTGGCGTTTAAACAGCAGCCATGTTGGTTCTTATGCAGTAGTACTACCGATGTATTAAGAGGCAGCCATTTTGGTTCTTTATTAAAAACATGAAACTAGTATAAGGTACGCGAATCTTATCGGGCTTGCGGAATGTGTGGAGGCGTGGGAACATGTGAGAGACAGACAACAGTTCAAGGTCAAAACGCTGAGAAAATGCAACTCTCTCTGTTGCTAAGCAGACTGATAAGGATTGTGTTAGTGATGCACTTGTCGTTTTAGCAAACAGACGTATACAGTGGAGCTCTGAAGTGAACTTTGGAATAAATATCCTTTTTGTTTTCGGTAAGTACATATTAATGTTTATTTTAATGAAGTAATGCTAATGAACCTTAAATTTGTAGTTATTGATAAGGTAATTAATGATTTTTTAATTTATTTGTTTGCAGATAACCGGTATACCTCACATGCCTGAGAGAGAGACCATTGCACTTTTGAGCCCACTAAACGGAAACAGCAAGAAGCCAGTACAAGTCAAGGTGAGATTTTTTTAAACTAACTTGTTTCATTTTTGTTTGATATATTTTTTTTAAGAAATGCATGTATTAACATGAATTTAGGTAATTACGGCATTTTTTAGAAAGTTGAAAAGAAAAGCTTTACTGCTGTAGCAGTCGCTGAAAACCCGAAACGCACTAGAGTGGAACCATTGCCAAAGAGTGAACTATTCAAAACTCAGGTAAGCCTAACTTAAAATGCTATCAAATGCTGAACTTCTAGGCCCAAGGTCGCCGGTTCAAAGTCGTCGGATTTCCTAAGAGCGCTTAAAATCCCTCATTATGCTTTCCTTCCGAAGGGAAGTTCCAACCTTTGTTGCTGGTTGCTGTGGCATCTAATTGCCAAGTTCACAGCTAGGTGTCGATGACGGTAGTATTTGGTACCAACAATAGGAACTACTGCTTGAAAAGTCTGCAGTCCTTATCTGAATTACAGACAAATACAGTGGTAACAATTGACACCGTTTATCTGACAGATTCTACACACACCCAATGCACACGGAGATACATGGCCACGTTGTCGCAGCCCCTAAACTGACGAACAATGTATCATGTCATGACTTAGAGTTACAGAAACAAAACCAACTCTAATCATTCTAAGTTATAATACTGAACCAGTTATATTAAATACGTTTGTGCTATACAACCGTAAAGTTAATGCAGAAAATAAAAAGAAACTCTGATAGTCGGTAGGATTCGTCTCATTAATCTGTGACTTAAAGTTGCAGTTCCTTTCAAAAAGGCTAAGAGCAGTCAAGTACTGGCAAACGGATGTATTCAATTGACGAAAAATAAAAGCCGTCATCAAAATTAAAGCACACCGGGGAAAATGTTATGTATTATACCTTCGTAAAAAGTCCTACAAAGACGGCAACTCACATTATACAGACGGCACGAAGAGTATAAAATATGACTCAAAATCACGTATTGTTTCCGACCCCACAAAACCCGTCTATAAATATTACAATACATAATCAAATCATACTGGAAAGAAACCAATAAAAAGGTATATAGATAAGCAAGGGTCCTAGTGGAAAATAATTCTATCACCTGAAACCAAAAATGCATGTGACGAAAAAAAACATCAAAATATCATGTTGGTTTCCGACCCTACAAGACGTAAAAAATATAATAAAAGTACACACATCAAAAAAAGTTTTGCATCACCTCGGTTCCCAGATCTCCGGCATATAGACGTTGACTGTGTATATTGTATCCAAGATACAGTCCCTTTGACTGTTCATAGATGCCACTAAAACTGCTCAAAGATGTAAACAACCATGCATGAGCAGGGCCTATTAGACGGAGGGGGTACGACAGCCGATCAGTTCCAGTCATTCCACCAGGACGAAGGTACGCTGCTCATGTTGTCTGTAGTTCTACCATGCCTAGAAGGTCAATACCGCAGTTCGATCGCGTCCGCATTGTTACTTTGTGTCAAGAAGGGCTCTCAACAAGGGAAGTTTCCAGGCGTCTCAGAGTGAACCAAAGCGATGTTGTTCGGACATGGAGGAGGTACAGAGATACAGGAACTGTCGATGACAGGCCTCGCTCAGGCCGCCCAAGGGCTACTACTGTAGTGGATGACCGCTTCTTACGGATTGCCGCTCGGAGGAACCCTGACAGCAATGCCACCATGTTGAATAATGCGTTTCGTTCAGCCACAGGACGTCGTGTTTCAACTCAAACTGTGCGCAATAGTCTGCATGATGCGCAACTTCACTCCCGACGTCCATGGCGAGGTCCAGCTTTGCAACCCCGACACCATGCAGCGCGGTACAGATGGGCCCAACAACATGCTGAATGGACCCCACGGAATTGGCATCACGTTCTCTTCACCGATGAGTGTCGCATATGCCTTCAACCAGACAATCGTCGGAGACGTGTTTGGAGGCACCCTGGTCAGGCTGAACGTCTTAGACACACTGTCCAGCGAGTGCAGCAAGGTGGTGGTTCCCTGATGTTTTGGGGTGGCATTATGTGGGGCCGACGTACGCCACTGGTGGTCATGGAAGGCTCCGAAACGGCTTTACGATACCTGAATGACATCCTCCGACCCATAGTGCAACCATATCGGCAGAATATTGGAGAGGCATTTGTCTTCATGGACGACAATTCTCGACCTCATCGTGCACATCTTGTGAATGCGTTCCTTCAAGATAACGACATCGCTCGACTACAGTGGCCAGCATGTTCGCCAGACATGAACCCTATCGAACATGCCTGGGATATGTTGAAAAGGGCTGTTTATAGACGTCTTGACCCACCAACCACTCTGAGAGATTTACGCCGAATTGTCGTTGAGGAGTGGGACAATTTGGACCAACAGTGTCTTGATGAACTTGTGGATAGTATGCCACGACGAATACAGGCATGCATCAATGCAAGAGGACGTGCTACTGGGTATTAGAGGTAGTGGTGTGTACTGCAATCTGGACCACAAATGCTGAAAGTCTAGCTGTATGATGGTACAACATGCAATGTGTGGGTCTCATGAGCAATAAAACGAGCTGAAATGTTGTTTGTGTTGATCTCTATTCCCTTTGTATTTAAAGGTTCCGGAACTCTTGGAACCGAGGTGATGCAAAACTTTTTTTGATGTGTGTATTAAAAAAACAATTTTTTGAAATGTCATTCCAACCAATTTTTAAGTTAGTCGTGGGACATAGAAAATCTTGGCCAAAAGGTACAAAATTATTAATAACTCCCTTATTGTTGGTCGTTTGATGAAATAGCCAGAGACAAAAATGATGTAATGTGTTATCGTCTACAACATAAGCCACGTTCAATATTACACTCAGACATATTACCGGAGATTTGTTGCTTCCCCCTATTTTAGGTAGATTTCATTAGAAAGCTAACTATTGCAATGGGTACCATGTTTCGACTTCCAGAAAATTTCAACATATCTTCCCGTTTTATATCCCCCAGACCCCAAGACCACCGTCATTTCGAAAGTTTATACATACATTATGTATGCCTATATGTATGCCAGCTGAACCCGGCATGCGTTGCAACGCATTCAAAGACAGTATTGGCGTTGTAATATTGTATCTTGAAGTGCTTTTGGTTACACTATTCTTTTTTTCAATTTCCGCTAACTACCTCCTAACTATCATAAAATGGATTGACTAATTTAGAAACATTCGTGGGAACGTCCACAACAACTAACCAAAGTTTCATTGCAATCGGATGAATGACATATGAATACACACGGAATTTCATTTATACGATTTGTGTGCTGTCACTCATTTGTTGAATCAACTCGTTCGCTACCTACTGTGAAATGGATTTACTAAGTTAGAAACCTACACTCAAGTGCACACAACAACTCATCAAAGATGAATGGTATATAAACGTATAAAGGATTTTATGTTCGACCCTCACTATTATGTGTCAGATAACTGTATCATAATGATGGTCATTATAACACTGTTTTCCATTATGATACAGTTTCTCCAGCCAATCAGAGCTCGTTCATTGACCAATTAGGTAACGATAACTTCGCGCATGCGCTCAAAATCCAACATGTCGGACATAAACACAACATCGAACTATAATAAATTACCGACATGGAATACCCACCGTCCATATGTTCGCGTAAATAAACTGGCGAATATGAGACAAGAAATAGCACTGTACCTTAAAATCACCAACTCTAATTTCTACACAGCGCATTGTCTTCAAATGACTGCGGTGAAAATATTACTGAGGGACGGCTGATGTAAACATATGGCTGCATATGGCATTGCAAGCCCACAGAGCGCATGCGTCGGTCGTTCAGAGCTCTTGAAAGACAAAGATATAACACCCAACGCTCGCTCTGCGATCACAAAATTCCAGTAGCTGACTCTCAACAGATATTTATGAATATTTATGTTAAAACATATAATAAAGTTATAATTATCGTCGAACATAAACAGTCGTATGCAACTCGCCTATAAAGGTAATTAAGACACTCGTATGGAAATTATAAAACTCGCATACGCTCGTTTTATAAAAATACTCGTGTCTTAAGTATAGCCATTATAGGCTCGTTGCATAATGTACTATTGTTGAATCGCTTCAAGCATCGTCACTCATTTGTTGCATCTACTCGTGCGCTAGATATTGTAAAATGGATTTACTAAGTCGAAACCCTTCCCTGGCGAGTACACAGTAACTCATCAAAGTATCATCGGAATTGGATGAATGGCATGTGAACGCATACGGGATTTTGTTTTAACAATTCGCATGCCGTCACTCAATTGTTGAATCTACTCGTAGGCTACCAATTGTAAAATGGATTTACTAAGCCTGAAACCCTCCCTGGAGTGTACTCACCGATCCACCAAAGTTTCATCGCAGTCGGATGAATGGTATATGAAGGCATACGGGACTTTGTTGAAACGATTCGCGCGCCGTCGCCCATTAGATGAATCTTCTCGTGCGCTATCTATTGTAATATATATATATATATATATATATATATACTAAGCTTGAACCCCCCCCCCCATGAAGTGTACACAACATCTCACCCAAGTTTCGTCGCTATCGGACGAATGGTATATGAACGCATACGGGCCTTTGATGAAACGCTTCGCACGTCGTCGCTCATTTGTCGAATATACTCATGCTCTACCAATATTGTAAAATGGATTTACTAAATTAAAGACCTTCTCTGACGTGTACACAACAACAAATGAAAGTTTCATCGCAATCAGATGAATGGCATATACACGCATACGGGATTTTTTTAAAACGATTCAGGTGCCGTCACTCATTTGTTGAATCTACTCACGCGCTACCTATTGTAAAACAGATTTACTAAGCCTAAATCCATCCCTGGAGTGTACTTCACGATTCACCAAAGTTCCATCGCAATCGGAAGAATGGTATATGAACGCATAAGGATTTTTTGAAACGAATCGCACTTAATTTTGTTGAAGCTACTCGCGCACTATCGATTGTAAATTGCGTTTACTATGCCTATAAAGTTCCCGTGATTGTGCGCAACCACTCACCAAAATTTGATCGCAATCGGACGAATTGTGAATGAACGCAACGCCATTAGTCATTTGTTTAAACTACTCGCGCGCTGTCTATTGTTAATTGGATTAACTACGCCTATAAATATCCCGCGAGTGTGCACAACAACTCATCAAAGTTTTATCAGAATCGATGAATGGTATATGAACGAATACAGGATTTTGTAGAAACACTCCACGCGTCGTCACTCATTTGTTGCATCTACTTGTGCGCAAAATATTAAAAAATGAGTTCCCTGGCGTGTACACAATAACTCATCAAAGATTCATCACAATCTGATGAATGGCATATGAACGCATATGGGACTTTGTTGAAACGATTTGCGTGCCGTCGCTCATAAGATGAATCTACTCATGCGCTACCTACTTTAAAATGCATGTACGAAGCCAGAAACCTTCCCTGGAGTCAACATTAAATCTCACGCAAGTTTCATTGCTATAGGACGAATGGTATATGAACGCATACGGGACGTTGTTGAAACGCTTCGCGCGTCGCCACTCATTCGTTGAATCTACTCGTGCGCTACCTATTGTAAAATGGATTAACTGAGCTAGAATCCTTCCCTGGAGTGTACAAACCATCTCACCCAAGTTGCATCGATATCGGACAAATGGTATATGAACGCATACGAGACGTTGTTGAAACGCTTCGCGCGTCGTCGGTCATTTGTTGTATCTACTCGTGCCCTACCTATCGTAATGTGGATTTACTAAGCCAGAAACCTTCCATGAAGTGTACACAACATCTCACCCAAGTTGCATTGCTATCGGACGAACGGTATATGAACGCATATGGGACTTTGTTGAAAAGCTTCGCACGTCGTCGCTCATTTGTTGAATCTACTCGTGCGATTCCTATATTAAAATGGATTCACTGAGCTATAAACCTTCCCTGGAGTGTACACAACATCTCACCCAAGCTTCATCGCTATCGGACGAATGGTATATGAACACATACGGGACGTTGTTGAAAGGCTAAGCGCGTCGTCGCTCATTTGTTGAATCTACTCGTGCGCTACCTATTGTAAATTGGATTTACTAAGCCAAAAACCTTCCCTGAAGTGTACACAATATCTCACACAAGTTTCATCGCAATGGGATGAATGATATATGAATACATGTGGGACTTTGTTACAACGAATCGCACGCCATTTTGTTGAAGCTACTCGCGCGCCTTCTATTTTAAATTGGATTTACTACGGGTATAAATTTATCGGGACTGTGCACTACTACCCGCGCGCTATCTATTGTGAAAAGGATTAACTATGCCTATAAAAATCGCGGAAGTGTGTACAACAACTCACCAAAATTTGATCGCAATCGGATGAATGGCTTATGAACGCATAAGAGACGAACATACAGAAATTCCTTTTTATATATATACTAGCTGTACCCGCATGCGTTGCATGACAATCAGAGAAAGTTTTGGCGTCGTAATTTTGTTTCTTAAAGTGCTTTTGGAAACAATCTTTTTTCAATTTCCGGTAACTGCCTCTAAACTGTCCTAAAATGGATTAACTAATTTAGAAACATTCGCAGGAGCATGCACAATAATTCACCAAAGTTTCATCGCTATCGGATGAATGGGATATGAACTCATACGGAATTTTGTTTAAACGAATCGTGCGCTGTCTCTCATTTTTTAAAATTTACTCTTGCGCTACCTACTGTGAAATGGATTTACTAAGTTAGAAACCTTCACGTAAGTGTACACAATAACTCAACAAAGTTTCATCGCTATCGATGAACGGTATATGAACGCATAGGGGATTTTGTTGAAACGCTTCGTGCGTCGTCACTCATTTGATGCATCTACTCGTACACTACCTATTGTAAAATGTATTTACTAAGTCGAAAACCTTCCCAGGCGTGTACACAAGAACTCTTTGAAGTTTCATCGCAATCAGTTGAATCGCATATGAACGCATACGGGATTTTGTTTACACGATGTGTGTGCCGTCACTCATTTGTGAATTTACTCGTACGCTACCTATTGTAAAATAGATTTACTATGCCTGAAAATTTTCCTGGAGTGTACTCAACGATTCACGAAAGTCTCATCGTATCGGACGAATGGTATATGAATGCATATGGGACTCTTTCGAAACGATTCGCGTGCCACTGCTCAATATTTGAATCTACTCGTGCGCTACCTATCGTGAAATGCATGCACTTAGCCAGACACCTTCCCTGGAGTGTACACAACAATTCACCAAAGTTTAATCGCAATCGAATTAATAGTATATGAACGCATATGGGATTTTGTTGAAACGATTCGCGCACCATCGCTCATTTGTTGAATCGCCTCGTGTGCTACCTATTATAAAATGGATTTACTAAGCCAGAGAACTTTCCTGGAGTGCACATAACAATTCACCAAAGTTTCATCGCAATCGGATGAATGGTATATGAACGCATACGGTACTTGGTTGAAACGATTCACGTGCCGTCGCTCATTTGTTGAACAAAATTGTGCGCTACCTATTGTAAAATGCATGTACTAAGCCAGAAACCTTCCCTGGAGTGTACACAAAGACTCACCCAAGTTTCATCGCAATCGGATGAATGGTATACGAACGCATATGGGACTTTGTTGAAACGCTTCGCGCGTTGTCGCTCATATGTTGAATCTACTCGTGCGGTACCTATTAAAAAGTGGATGATCTAAGCCTGAAACCCTCCCTGATGTATACACAACATATCACCAAAGTTTCATCGCTATGAGAGTAATGGTATATGAACGCATATGGTACTTTGTTGAAACGCTTCGCACGTCATCGCTCATTTGTTGAATCTACTCGTTCGCCACCTATTGCAGAATGGATTTACCAAGTCAGAGACCTTCCTTGAAGTGTACACAACATCTCACCCAAGTTCCATCGCTACCGGACGAATGGCATATGAACGCATACGGGGACATTGTTGAAACATTTCATGCATCGTCGCTCATTTGTTGAATCTGCTCGTGCGATACCTATCGTAAAATGGATTTACTAAGCCAAAAACTTTCCCTGGAGTGTACACAACATCTCACCCAAGCTTAATCTCAATGGGATGAATGTTATATGAACGCAGGTGGTCTTTGTTGAAACGAATCGCACGCCATTTTGTTGAAGCTACTCGCGCGTCATCTATTTTAAATTGGATTTACTATGCCTATAACTTTCCCGGAAGTGTGCACAACAACTCACCAAAATTTGATCGCAATCGGATGAATTGTGTATGAACGCATAGCCAACACTCATTTGTTTAAACTACACGCGCGCTATCTATTGTAAATTGGATTAAATATGCCTATAACCATCCCAGAAGTGTGCTAAACAACCCACCAAATTTGGTCGCAATCGGATGAATTGAAAAAAATTTAAGTAGACTTATGAGATCAACACAGCGCGAAAAATTGTGTGTCTGTCTGTGTGTGTGAGTCTGTGTATGTGTGTGTGTGAATATGTGTACTCTGAATGTCTGGTCCCTATCAATTCGAATACGGTGAAACAGAATTGAACGAAATTTGGTACAGAGGTAGCACTAGCAAAGGGCATCTCAGTGTCATACTTTATATCGCCGCCATCTTGACGGAAACGTAGTGGCGGCAACCCAACTGTTCAAAGCTTAAATCAAATTACGACTAACCTAAACATCTGATTTATACCAAATTTTGTAACAACATATATTTATATGACGAGCGTCGATTCACTTAACTAAAAGGTCATCAGCCTAATAGTTTGCAGATGGCGGCCATGTATGTGTGCAAATCAATTCCCCCTATCAACTCAAACACGGTGAAACCGAATTGAACGAAATTTGGTACAGAGGTAGCACTAGCAAAGGGCACGTCAGTGTCATG
The DNA here is from genome assembly GCA_946902985.2 of Meconema thalassinum. Taxonomy (NCBI): domain Eukaryota; kingdom Metazoa; phylum Arthropoda; class Insecta; order Orthoptera; family Tettigoniidae; genus Meconema; species Meconema thalassinum. Next base: position 447,293,148 of record OX336394.1, on the reverse strand, counting down.
TCTTATATCGCCGCCGTCTTGACGAAAACGTAATGGCGGCCACCCAAATGTAAAAAGCTTAAATCAAATTACGACCAACCTATTCATTTGATCTCTACCTAATTTTGCAACATTATACCTCTAAGTACGAAGAATCATTTGACCGAACTACAAGGTCATCAGCCCAATAACTTGCCGATGGTAGACTTGTATGTGTGCGAATCGATTCCCCTATCAATTCAAACACGGTGAAACTGAATTAAACGAAATTTGGTACAGAGGTGCACTTGCAAAAAGCAACCCAGTGTCATATTTTTATCTTCGCCATCTTGACGGAAACGTAATGGCGGCCACCTAAATGTTAAAAGCTTAAATCAAATTACGACCAACCTAATCATCTGAACTCTACCAAATTTTGCAACAACATACCTATATGTGAGAAGCGTTCTTTGACCAAGCTACAAGGTCATCAGTCTAATAGTTTGCATATGGTGGCCATCTACATGTGCAAATCGATTTCCCCTATCAATTCGAACACGGTCAAACCGAATTGAACGAAATTTGGTACAGAGGTAGCACTAGCAAAGTACAACTCCAGGTCATGTTTTATATCGCCGCCATTTTGACGAAAACGGAATGGCGGCCACCCAAATGTTACAAGAATAAATTAAATTACGACCAACCTAATTATTTGATCTCTACTAAATTTTGCAACAACATACCTTTTTGTGGGAAGCATCTATTGACTGAACTACAAGGTCATCAGCCCAATAGTTTGCAGATAGTGGCCATGTACGTGTGCAAATCGATTCACCATATCAATTCAAACACGGTGAACCCGAATTGAATGAAATTTTGTACAGAGGTAGCACTAGCAAAGGGCACCTCATATTCATGATTAATATCCATATAACACGTTGTAATTCAAGAAGCTACTACAACCAATATTCAATTATACTCCTTCAAACGGACAAAGAGTTATAACAATACTCACGCATTTAGGAGAAAGTAGGCTATATGTTCTTAACTGAACATCTGGTTTCTTCTTCTTCTTCTTCTTCTTCGCGAATGGGTCACTTAGGACCACGCGGAATCAACATTTTCTGAGCTTTCCTCCATGCCCAATAGTTCTTCATTTTCACTCATTGCTGTAATTTCTGTTCCTCCGACCAGGTACGTCGCTGTGGTTTCTTCTCATCTTCCTCAAATCCCCTTGTGTGAACAATTTTCCGGATCATATTTCTATCTTGTAAATTTGGTGAACCCAATTCATTAAGGTCTTTCTCTACTTGTTTATACCATTTTGGTCTTGTGCGTTTGATTTGCAAAAAATTGTGGATTCGAAAAGTGAGTCTGGTAGGATTCATTCTTTCCAAATGGCTTAGAAACTGAATTCGTCGCAATCTCATTGTATCAGTTAATTTAGAAACTCTTTTATAAATTTCAGAGTTGGGTTTGGGGTAGTGTATGCCATTTACAATTCTGGGCCCTAAGATTTTCCTCGTGATTTTCCTTTCTTTAATCTCTAATTTTTCCTTTAAGGTCTTACGATGTAAACTGAGCGTTTCTGAAGCATATAGAGCTTCAGGTTGAATCACTGTACAGTAATTACGAATTTTGTTGTTCCAGGACAAGCTTTTTTTGTTATAACATTCTTTGTGTGTTGAAAAGCAATTTCCATTTTCTGAATTCGTGATGCTACAGATTTATTTTCATTGCCATTTTCTGTTATCCATTCACCTAAGTATTTAAATTCTTTCACTCTTGCAATCTTATTGATACCAATGACAATTTCAGGTGGACCATTCTTAATATTTATCATAAATTTAGTTTTTTCATAGGAGATTTTTAGTCCTATTTTGGCTGCTTGCTCCTCCAGTATAACAAGCTGTTTCTGTGCATCAGCGACGTTTTTGGCAATTAGTGCTAAATCATCAGCAAACGCTAGACAATCTAAGTCAATACCCTTAATCTTTGGGCCCAGGCGGTGAGATGGTGCACCTGCTTTCCTCCATTCTCTGACAACTTTCTCAAGAGCACAATTGAAAAGTAAAGGGGAGAGCCCATCCCCTTGACGGACACCTGTGTTTATTTCAAACTCATCACTACAACCACCCATAAATTTAACTTTAGCCTTCGTTTCAGTTAGTGTATCTTTAATAATATTTCTTGTTTTGTTATCAAGTCCAAATTCTGTTAAAACATTAACAAGTGACATGCGATCTATACTATCATAGGCCTTTTTGAAATCGACAAATGTGATAACATAATTTTTGTTTGTTGTGTTCCGAAAATATGATATAGTATTCTTCAGGTTCAGAATTTGCTCAGCACAGGATCTCCCCTTTCTGAATCCACCTTGGTATTCACCAATTCTTTGGTCAAGTTGACTCTCTGCACGGTTGAGTAGAATTTTTGAGAGAATTTTATATGTGACTTGAAGAAGGGAACCACCTCTATAATTGTTTGGATCAGACCTGCTTCCTTTTTTATGTATGGGGTGTATTATCGCCATCTTCCAATCCTTTGGTATTTTTTCAGTTTGCCAGATGTCCAGCATAATGTCGTGAAGTATTTTGATGAAATTTTCCCCTGCATTTTTCCAAAGTTCTGCAGTTATTTGATCTTCTCTTGTGGCCTTGTTATTTTTTAGTGATTGAATTGTTTCTCTAATTTCCTGAACTGGTGGTGGGGCTGAATCTTGATTAATTTGGTTAGAAGTGAACTGAAACTTTTCCAGAGGGCTTTCACTATTAAGTAATTTAGAAAAGTATGCTGCGAGGATTTTGCAGTTAGCATCAGTGGTGTAGGCCATTTCTCCTTTATGATTGAGTGGTGGAGTGATGGAGGAGAATATTTGGTTAACTTTTGTTTGAAAGTTCTATAATAGTTCCTTGAATTATGTTGTTTAAAGTCATCTTCTATAGGCTGTAATTTCATATCCTCACTCAGTTTACGAATTTTCCTTATTGATTTAGTAACAACCTTTCTAACATTTTGAAGTTCTTGAAAAGTGGCTGGAGTTTTATTGCATGACCAATTATGCCAAGTTTTTTGTCGAAGTTGTATTAACTCGTCACATTCATCTGTCCACCAAGGGTGTTTTCTTGTTCTTTTGAGTGGTGCTGTAGTTTCGGCTGTGTGTAAAAGTCCTGTTTTAATTTGTGTCCAATTTTGTGGATCTAACTGTTCTGTACCTTTCTTAAAGTGTTCATTGCTTTTAATACCTGCTGTGTCGTACTTTCGTTGTGGAGCTCGCTTCATAAAGTTTCTCTTTTCAGGGATCATATCCAGGGAAAATTTTGTTGGATAATGATCAGAGTCTAAATCCAGTCCTTTCAGAACTTTGAGTTTCATGATTTCAGATGTATGCAGGCGGGAAATCAGCACATGATCCAGTTGATATTCACCTAATAAGGGATTAGGTACGACCCAAGTCTTAGTTTTAGAAGGGTTTTTCTTGAAAAAGGTAGATTTAAAAAATAAGTCATGGCTGATGCATAACTCAATGAGTCGTATGCCGTTCTTATTGGTTTGTGCATGGCCGGACCATTTCCCAACCCAGTATCGATATTTCTTCTCCTTTCCTATTTGGGCATTAAAGTCGCCCATAAGGATTTTGACATGATGACTTGGAATTCTTTGTAAAACACTGTCTAGCTGATTCCAGAACTGCTCTGCTTTGTCAGGTGCTTCTTTATTCGTAATGTTAGTTGGAGCATGACCATTCACTAGAGAATAAATTTTGTTTCCCGCTTTTATCGTTAAGGTTGAAAGACGTCCTGAATAAGACTCGAATGTCACAACTGAGCCAAGTATTGACTTATCCACTATAAAGCCCGTCCCACACTGCGGACAGTGATCCATAACTCGTTCACCCGGTTTTCCTTTGAATATCCTATAGTTTTCAGAATCAAAAGGGTATTCATCAGTATAGCGTGATTCTTGGAATGCAATTATTTTAATGTTGCGTTCTTTAGATTTATTCAGGATATGTTTAAGTTTTCCCACTTTCAAAAGAGAATTGACATTAAATGTCATGAGCCAAATCCGAGATTTTGCTTTAACCTTGTTTCTATGGGGATTTGATAAACTCCGACTTACTTCCATGCACTCATCTGTGGTCTCCCCAGAATCCGAATAGACCACTTGGGGACTGAAACCCCTGGGGTAAATATTTGCTTTAGAAGGTGCACTGTCCATGTTGATTTAACTGAGGTTTTGAAATTTTGACTGACCAGTCAGTCGGATAAACTCAGAGTTCCACTTCTGAGTGTTATAAAATCAGCCGCCACTAACAGAACATCTTGTTTATATATAAGAATATAAGAATAAAAGTTATAAGACAAGATAAGATATATATGTATATATATATATATATCAGTTTCTTGTGGACACGATAACTGCCGTAATTTTCCACCAATCATTTTAAATTTTCTCCTTAATATGTATACTTTTAAAATCTCGGTCGAGTTCGTTAATGGGCAAAATCGGTCGAAGGGGGTAAAAATGTTTTTTTTACTGGAATTTCGCTATAACTCTATTAATCCGTGAAATATCGAATCCATTCAAAGTTCATTATATGCCGGATAAGTGCCAAAAATGTATGTTTACAAAGTTTCTTGATAGCACCGACCATTGATCAAAGGTTTTTCGGGAAACATTGATCATATCTCTCTTAATAGGCACAATATCAAAACCGTACAAAATGGGAATATTCCCCTAGTAATTACCTAAAACTTTTGTTTGAAAGAATTTTTGATGACACACCATTACGCCAAGGGATTAGGAAAATCATTTCGGAATTATAAGAAAATGCCAAGAGCCCTCAGAGGTTACTATGACAACGCCCTTGCACGAGATCACATTCCGTTTTCCATCTGCCTCTGTGGGAAGCGGCTCAGGTGACGTAACTGATAGCATGCTGAACTTCTATGCCCAAGGTCGCCGGTTCAAAGCCGGTCGAAGTCGTCGGATTTTCTAAGAGCCCTTAAAATCCCTCGGTATTTTTTTCCTTCGGAGGGGATGTTCCAACGTTTGTTGCAAGTTGCTGTTTGCGGTGGGATCTAAATGCCAAGTTCACAGCTAGGTGTCGTTGACGGTAGTATTTGGTACCAGAATTAGGAACTACTACTTGAAATTGACCTTCTGCAGTCCTTACCTGAATTACAGACTAATACAGTCATTAACAAACACTTAAGTTAATTATACTCCAAATCAATACTAACAGAAACACACTTAAATGTCTACAATTTATAGACTATTTCAAGTGTACATGTTTTGAAACAACAATGGTTTCTTCTTCAGCACGATTAAGAGAAAAAAATCTTATTCTAAGGAAACAACTTAAATTAACAAGAAGTTCCGTGAAGAACTATACAGCCTACTTTTCATGCCAATGATTATTCTACAGTATATGAACCTATCTAGAATAATGACGAAATTAAGTTGGTAATATCGAAATATCTGATTAGTTCAAAATATACCTGGTATAATGTAGCCTAAGAGAGCACTACAGTTGGCAGCCCTGGTGACTGAATATATTCTTAGTTCCACCTCTTAAGGTACAGAATACAACATTTGGTTGAAGTCCAATGGACGTTACATGCAGTTAGACACTGGATCTATCAGCACGCGTAAAAGCATGTTGCCAACAATACCATGCGTGTGCTGGTCAGAAATAATCTGAATTATTATGATATCTTGTTGTGCCAATTTTGGATGAAATCCATTTGTTAGTATAGAAGTTACATGTATTTTGAAATTGGACATATCAGCAGGCATAGAATCATGTTGGCAGCACTGCCTTGTATTAATTACTCCAAATTAGTCTAGAATGTCAGGTGCTATACGTGTGCAAGGTATAGAGCTGTTGGCTTGCATACTTGCTGATATATTGATATTAGGGTAAAAAGAATATATACAGCAATTATTAACAGTTGGCAGCCCTGATTGCTCTTAACAATACTTATAGTCATATCTGTTATGGTACACATATCACATACGAAATTTGGTTGAAATCCAACTGATAGTACCAATTTTTAAATACATGTAACTTCTATACTATCAGCAGGCTTATAATCATGTTGGTAGAACTGACATATATAAGTTACTCCAAATTAATCTAAAATGTCAGAATATGCGTGTGCATAGTTTAAAGCTGTTGCATACTTTCTGATATATTGGTATTTGGATTTAAAAAAAATATAGAGAGCAATTAATAACAGTTGGCAGCCCTGGTGGCTCTTAAGAATACGCTCAGTCATATCTGTTTATGTACAAATATTACATACAAAATTTGGTTGAAATCCAATTGATAGTGTAGAAGTTATATGCATTTAAACATTGGACCTATCAGAAGGCTTAAAATTATTTTGGCAACACTGCCATGGTTGGCCTCCTGGAAATTAAACTGAAATAGTATTATCTACATGTGTGCCAATTTTGGAATAGCTCCCATGCATACCTTGTAAGATATCCAACATGCAGCTCAAATTTTTAGTGCGTTTTTTCAGCAGTTGGTAGCACTGACATCATTTTCAAATATGGACGTGAGCTATTCCGGTGCACATCTTTACTCATACTAAATTTGGTTTTGATTGCTGCAGACGTTTAGGAGTTGATAGGGGGGGCACACACACAGACAGACAGACAGACAGACAGAAGGACAGACAGACACACATTTTCCCGGATCGATCTCATAAGTCTACTTTTTCCTCATTTTTGCACGATTAAGAGAAAAAGTTCTTATTCTAAGGAAACAACTTAAATTAAAAATGAATATCCTTACAATACGTTTTAAAAGAATAATTAGGAAAAAACATTTATAAATCCTTAAAATTATCTATGAAAATTTAGGCAATTATATGGTTAATCTTCTGAAAAATATCTATGAAAAATATTGTAAATATTCCTCTTCTGAAAAAAATTATGGTTCGCTGAACATAAACAGTGTCTCAAAAAAAAAAACTAGTAAAGCTTTAAAGTACTGTACCACGGAGTTGAAATAACACATGTCGTATCTCTGGAACTGATACAATCTTAGACCCTATTAAGAGCATCAAGTCTATATTTCGATGTTCATTCAGTTTTCATATGCCTTCTGTTCCGCATGCCAACTATTTCAATACGTGGGGGCATCTCAATCTCGAAAATCTTAAATCAGAGCATCAGATTGTCATCTACGTCACTATGCCTTCAGTTCCGCATGCCAACTATGTTGGGATATTTAATGTATTAATATTAAATATTAAACTCCAAATATCTAAAGGTCTTTCAATGTTTCGAAACATGTACACTTCAAATAATCGATACATTGTAGATATTTAAGTGTGTTTCTGTTAGTACTGATTTGGCGTATAATTAACTTAAGTGTTTCTTAGTTATTCTGTCAATACGGATCAAAACAATTTGCTATTATGGCAAATATTTTAGCTTATTATAATACAGTCATCACATTTAACACCGTTTATCAGACAGATTCTACACACACCCAATGTACACGGGGTTACATGACCACGTTGTCGCAGCCCCTAAACTGAGGAACAATGTATCATGTCATGACTTATAGTTACTGAAACCAAACCAACTTCTATCATTCTAAGTTATAATACCGAACCAGGTATATTAAATACGTTTGTGCTATACAACAGTAAAGTGTTGTTGTTTGAGTCTTCAATTGACCGGTTTGATGCAGTCCTATATGCCTCCCTGTCCTGAGCTAATCGTTTCATCTCTACATAGCTACCACACCCTACAACCGAGGCAATCTGTTTAACATATTCTAACCTTGGTCTACCCCTACAGTTCTTGCCCTCAACCCTTCCTTAACTAAGCTTGCTATTCCTGGGTGTCTTAGTATGTGTCCTACTAACCTATATTTTCTCTTCATTAGCAGTCACCAGAAACATCTCTCCTCTCCCACTCGTCTTAATACCTATTCGTTTGTAACCCTATCTACCATTCTGATCTTAATCATTCTACTGTAACATCACATTTCAAATGCGTCAATTCTCCCCTTTTCTGCTGCAACAATAGTCCAAGTTTCACTTCCGTAGAGCACTACGCTCCGGACAAAGGCTTTCAGAAATGACTTCCTAATACCTAAATATATACATTCGATGTCAACAGATTCCTTTTTTGTAGAAATGCTTTCCTTGCCTGAGCCAACGTACTTTTTATATCCTAAACATCTAAAAATACCGTCTTTCCAACGACAAAAACAACTCTGTAAAGAACACAACACAGCTAGTAACAGCATTGAACACCCTACAAATGAAACCTTGCTTCAGGCTAGTATCCTTCGATGTAAGTAACATGTACACCAATATTCTGATTATTGAAGCAATCAACACTATCGAAAACAACGAAATATCCAACAATTCGGCAAAAGAAACTGAAGAGATTGTGAAATTACAGAGGGTCGTTCTCAGCCAAAACGTGTGCCAATTCGACAATAAAATGTACACACAGAGAGAAGGAATAGCGATGGGATCGCCACTAAGCGGGCTAATCGCTGACATCTTCATTAATGCACTAGAAAATGCGTTCTTAGAAAAGACTTCAGCCAAGGGAATAGTAATATGGAGAAGATACGTAGATGATGTAATTTGCATCTTCGATAACGAACTAACAAGCGCAGAAACAATTCTCCAATCCATTAATAGCCTACACCACTCAATCAAATTCACTACGGAATCCGAAACAGACCGAAAAATAAATTATCTCTTCATAACTCTTGAACGTAAAGACAACGAGCTCTCATATTCCATATTTCGGAAAGCCACACAAACCTCGCATGCAATCGACATTCAGTCTAATCACCCCATTATGCGCAAATTAGCGGGGTTCAATTCAATGGTACACAGGGCTTTAAACATACCCATGTCAAAAGACAACTATAATAAGGAAATAAGAACCATTAAGCAAATAGCAAAGGAAAACAATTTCCCGCCAAGCAAAATAAACCAAATTATAGCCAAACATAAAAATAAAGATAAAACTATTCCCAAACCAGACAGTAATGAGAAAAAATTTGCGCGTTTCATGTATGTGAATGCGAATAAATATAAAACCCCTAATCTATTCAAAAAGCAAGGCATAAAAATAGCTATCACAACGAAAAACACCACCGGTAGGCACCCACAAAATAGTAATCTAAATAAACATGACCCGTAATCAAGTCAGGGGTATATTCTATAACGTGCCAAGACACCGGTTGTCAAGCTAATTACATCGGACAGAGTGGAAGACGAGTCGACACACGTTAAAACGAACATAGGAAGGCGATAAGATACGGAGCACATTCAGCCGTGTGCGAACATATGTGCGATGCGGGGCACAGTTTTACCAACATCGAGACGGACCTATAAATAATTCATCACGAATCGAAAGGCAGAGCTCTGGACATAAAGGAAGAAATCGAGATACACCTAGCCAAACGAAACAATCCCAACAACCTAAATGAACACACGTTCATGGAGAGCTCACCGCTCTTCACGCTACTAAACACACCCTGTCGGAAACAAGACACCACTTAGCGATACAGCCAAGATAGATAACAGGGGGGGGGATTAGGGGGTTTTAATAGGTAAATGTTATCTGGATTAGGTGTACGATGTACTTTTCTTCTGCAATAAACCAAGGCCCGCATTCGCGGCAGTATTAAAGGTGCCGGGACGTCCTCATAGACCGGGCAGCGCTTAGTTTGAATGGCTTATGGTCCACGCGTGGCGGGGAATGTTCCACGGTCTTTGATAGTTGCAGACCCACCTCATTATAACATACATCTTATCAAGGTTGGCAACACCGCACATAAACACATCGCATTGACTCCGCACAGCACATATGAACAGGGGGAAGAAAAGGAAAAAGCCCGTGTCGTTGAGATAACAGACCATTTCAGTCGACCTCACCTGGAGATACAGTGAACACGAAAACTGCGCGCACCTGCAGCAAGGAACACTACCAGATAAGTAATACCCTTTAATAGTACATAGTTGATTTTTACAACCATATAATCACTCCAAATTACAAACTCCGGATATCTATCACCATTTATAATTTCACCTAACATCATATATATTGCATTTAGCATACACCGACAGTACCAATACTAATACTGCGACTAAATAATTGTACATATTGTAAATATTTTCATCTGTATTTTCAAACATAGATGTTATAGTCTAAGTGTAATGGATCTGATGATGATCGCTTGACGATCGAATCTGGTCATCCTAGTGTATTTATTAACCTCATGTAATTTATTTCATGATTAGGGCATATCCCAGCTCTTTAGGGTGAATTCGTGTTGACCGACTGAAAAGCACTAAACTCTTGTTTACTGAGGCAACACAGAAAAAATTATTTCAAACGACACAACCTTTTTTATATCCTTTTGCTTCCTCCATCACTGGTCATTTTGGTTCCTAATTAACAGAAGTCTCCTACTTCTGGTGTATTTTTGCAAATACACGGAAAGAAAGAATTAGCTATTGCTGTTCATTACTTTATATCAGCCCATTTATTTACATTTCTTTCCCGCACACACCAACATCGAACTGTTACCTCCCGTTTGCCCCGTGCATTGGTTCATTTTTTCTGTCAGTTTTTTACATAAACGCATATTCCGCTGAACCAGCCTGACAGCGTCCCATCGCTGCCTCCCGAACTTCCATTGCTTCAAACCATGAAGACTTCTATATTAATCGGCAGGGCGTCGTGTTCTTCACCAACCAACTACTCCATGAAGACACCGCTCCAAGAAGAATTTTGTTATTGTCAAGTTTTTTTCATGTTTATGTACAACCTCTTTGTTTCCTCCCCTACTCGCCCGCTTCCCCCTCTTCTCCCCTCCGCCTACTGCTCTCTTCTCCGCGCGCGCAGCCAGCCCGCTCGGTCACTTCACTTCTACACTTCGTCTCGACTTGTCTCCGCGTCGTGAGCAACCACTCACCTTAACAGTGCACTCAACTTCTTGTTGAACATGCCGTCTAGGCTGGTGTGCTTTCGCTGCGTCTAGCAGCCCTCACTTGTACGTCGGAAGTCGACCCAATCAGTTACAGCTCCACTAAAGCTCGCCTCCTCCACCCGAGAGGCTAACTTTTAAATTCTACGCCATGTTAGAATTTTAGTATCAACCGTCAAAGGGAACATCGCCTTCGCCATGAAGCAAAGCTAAGTACTACTTCTACGTTCTTCAACTTATTTTAATTGATTTTAAATAGCAAAATGCTTTTTAATGATCATTTTATAGGCAGTGTGAGATTTCTATACTTGGGTCAATAATCATTCTTCGCGCGATTTTCTATGTTGGGTTTTGTCTATCTAAGCCAATCTTAACAGGAAGCAGCATTTCTTATGCTTATTAAATGAGAGATTATCTCACAACGTGGGATACCATTAAATTACCCACTGTCTATAAAATACTTAGCTCGTTCCACCGCTGGACTAACGATTTGCCCTATTCTTCAGTCATGATTGCTCTGGAACCATCCAGAATCTGCACTCTATCTACCAGTTATACTGTCATGTATTTTCCACTCACATATGGGAATACTTTTTCAAACTAAGGAATCTTCCTTATGAACTACTAATCAATATCTAATTTTTCTTCCTCCGTTGGGATTTTGTCTGGCGCATTCAACTATAATCTACAACTTTCTCAAGCAATAGACTCTCGCATATCTAGTGTAACTAGTTATTTTCCATCATTGCAATAACTTTCTTTGCCACAAACTTTTTGTGCTACTACAGTGAACTATTCTTCTATATCAACAGACTATAGTGAAAACAGTACTTGTTCAACCTTTTATCCGCGTCGCGTTCGTCCGAATACAATAAATACGGCCATGAACACTTTTCCACAATCCCATTTGATCTTTCCCAAACCCTTTACTAACAAACCAAAATAAAAAAATTGTTACTTTAGGGCTTTTTTCAATGAGGTGTCACTCTCAATAAGTGCCCTCCCTCTCTTGCTTTATGTACCACGAATTAATGTCTGTAAAACTTCGTCTCCAGTACACGCCTCAAATTATATTGTTTCTCCCTTCTAATGAGGGAATCCAATAATTACAACTCATAAGTGAGTTATCTCTAGGTTTCACGAAAGGGAAACTTGCCCCATTTGTCTCGTGATCCCTACTTAAACATATGAGTTCTAGAAACTTCCTTTCAATTTTTCTCTTCAGGTTTCACAATAAGTGACCTGCCCTATTTGCATAATCTTCTATGTACAATCTTTACAAGTATTTCTGTATTAATATAATAAGTTACAGAAACTTCTATTTTATTCTTCCTGCTTTTTGTTGTTGCTACTTTCGAAGTTGTTACTCTTTCTAAGATATTTACCTAGAAATTCTTAAAGTACACACCTTGTACTTGATATATTGTCTACCTTTAATTACGTCAATTATCTTTGATTTTTTCACTTATTTATCTTTGTCATTTCAAAATCTTACGAAGATTTTAAAACATATAAAAGGTTTGAAACCAAAAGAATTGTTAATTGCCTGGCGCAAGCTTTAAATGTTTTCGGAGGTCTGCGACCCCAATTGTTACAAAACCAAAATTATATATTTGTTACAAAACTACTACCCAACATTGTTAAATAAATTAAAGATTTCTTTTTGGATTTGTCATTTCTCAAACATAACGGTTAGGCAAGATCCTGTCTTCCTTGACTCTTCCCAATTATTGCAAATAAATCTATTGATAGGGTTTGCACTACCTCTTGCATTTGAGCAAGAACTCTTAGTCATAACTTATGTCAAACTCTCATCCTGTTTCTCCGGTCCGAAACCCACTTCCTTTTCTTCATCATCTTCCCTTGGGGGTTAGGTTATTCCCAAGCTAATAATCTACCCACAGTTTGGTCCCAGAAACCAGGGAGGGTCCAGTTATGACATTTTCTATTTTGTCAAGGGTTATTTGACAATATTTTGCAAATCATAAATATCTTCTTTGAATTTTTCAGCTATAACTTCGCAATGAAAAGCTGGTGAAGGTGATAGAGGTCGTTCCTGTCTTCTGCTGCCAACCTGACAGCATTTTCAAAATCTCGCTATAGTTTCGTAAGTTACACTTCAATTTACCTATTTCAACATGCCAACTGAAAAGGATGAAACTCTCATTGCCAGACGTTCTTCCTTCAAAGGACAACTCACAAGATTTAGAAATTTCATTAACAAAATAAATCCCGCTGATTGTGATCTAGACGTCTTGACACAACGCCTTAAGTTGTACGAACGGTCCTACGATTACTATGATCAAATTCAAACCGACATTGAATCCGCTTGCCCAGAACTTCAATCGGATCGGGACAAGGTTGAACCCTTGTATTTTGAAGGGATTGACAAGGCCCACCAACTGATCCGCAGTATCTCAGAACCGGACACTAGGGTCATCAATCCGGCCCTGTTCGCACCCGCTTCAGTTCATAAGGACAAACCGAAACCGTTACTTCCTATGATAAGCCTACCTCACTTCTCAGGCCAGGAAGGTGAATGGTATTCCTTTTACGAACTTTACTGCTCCCTTGTTCATGAAAACACAGCCATTCTCGACATCCACAAGTTCTATTTCTTGCGTTCGTCCTTGGAAGGCCAGGCCTTGGCCATGGTTGAGTAACTGCCTTTAAGCGCAGATAACTACCACATCGCCTTTAATCTCCTTAAAGAGAGATATGGTAATGTACGTTTGTGTGTTGCTCGCCTCATTCGCTGCTTGTTCAACTTGCCAGTCGTAAAACATAATGGCGTCATCTCTTTAAGAGACCTGTTAGACTCCATGCAATTAAATGTTAGAGCGTTATATCAACTCAAGCAGCCAGTCCAAACTTGGGACACAGTCCTTATTCATCTAGCTACATCCAGATTTATTTTTCGACATTAAAGTCTTGGGAAATCGAACTCACTCGCAAGGAGGAATATTCTTTTGAATACCTCATCTCGTTTCTGAACAGCCGGTACCAAGTCCTTACATCACTCTCATTCCAGTGCGAAAATGTCGAAACGAGTCATCAGTGTCATATTCTGGATAAAAAAACTTGTCACTTCAAATGGTCATCAGTACCCATCTGTCGAGAACAAGCAAACCCGTTCTGCCTCTTTCAACCATCCAAGAGAACATATTAGGCCGCTCAACAAATCTTTAAAATGCACGCTCTGTAAAAAGTTTCACACTTTGTATTCCTGCAAATCCTTTAAAGAATTGTCTGTTGAAGACAGAAGGAAGTTTGTCTTCAATAGTAAATATTGCTATAACTGCCTGTCACCTAAGCATTCTTCATCTAATTGTACGTCTTCCAACCTCTGTTTTCATTGCAAAAGACCGCATCATTCTTTATTGCACTTTCATGATCAATCGAGGTCACTAGTACCTGCTTCTTCAAACTCCATGCAGAGCAGCTCCGAACAAACTAATGATTCTTCATGCAATTCTAACGCCGAAACTTCTCACAGTGCGCAAGTCCTTTTGTCCACTGTACAATTCGAAATCCAAGATAAATTTGGAAATTGGTTTCGAACCTGCGGTCTTCTTGACTCCGCTTCAACTCACAACTTTGTTTCGCAATCGTTAATTGAAAAACTAGGTCTTTCTTCATCACCTACTTCCATCAATGTATCCGGCATTGACAATTTGAAAACTCAAGCCTTGCAGTCTTCAAAATTGAAAATCAGAGACATTTGTCAAAGAAACACCATTCTTAACTTAAACAGTCTCATTCTTACCAGTATTGGCAAGGACACTCATAGCAGCTCTATTAATACTTCCGGTTAAAGATTCCTTTGCATTTAAGGTTAGCTGATCCTCAGTTTAATGCTCAAGGCCCCATTGATATACTTTTCAGTGCCAATATTTTCTGGAATTGCCTTCGTAAACAAACCCGTAGGCTATCATCAAACGTGGTCGCCAGAGACACCGATTTTGGTTGAGTTGTCACTGGTCAAATACAACATCCCAGTCTTCAAACCAAATCGCAATGTCATTTTGTTACTGCCGATTCAAATCCCTTTTCTGAAAAAGAGAATACTTATGATTCCGATCTCGATACATTTGAAAAACACTTGCCGAAACGATGTCTCATTGTAAACAACTACGTCACCTTTGCAAGTTGTTTAAATGGTTTTGCCTTATTTCTGCACAAAATGGCAATTCAAGTTCGCCTCGCCTTGGGTCACTTCGTTTACCTTCTCATGTCATTTCTTGTAGAAGGTAATTGTTTAAACTTTCTATCGAAAACTATCTTCCCCTTGTGTAAAACCATGGCTATCAGTCACCATCATTTCGCTGTAAGCTATGTTTCACTTTTCTCGCTATTTATTAGGAAGGCCATGGCCGGCTCCTTCCCTCATCCTCACACTCGGAAGCCGCTTTTGAAACCGCTTGAAAATCTGAATTCTCTAGCATCTAGAATAACTATTCTTACGCATAACCTCCTTCTCAATGTCCCAGCTTCTCTTCTTTGTTCAGAAGAATTAAGTTTCTTTCTGTTGAAAATTGTCGGATTCCGTGATCCTCAAAATTATGCGAAATTAATTACTTTCTTTGTTTCATATGTCTTTACATTGTTTTTTCAAGTCCAAGCTACGGATGACTGCATTACGTGTTACTTGAAGTTCCACTTTAAGTCTCAGCTGATTGCACTCGCTTTGTTTGTTTATTTTGAACTGCTTGTTTGTCAATCTTGTTTGTATACAAGCTCGGGTAAGGCCAAGCTGCCGTTTATTTCCTCTATGCTTGACAAAGGTCAGATCAAGTTTTCCTTATCTCAACTTTGGCTGACTGCCAACCATTGTCTTGCGAGTTGCTCCCGTAATTTCAGAAGCCTTACCAAAGTCAACGTGTTCTGGTCAAGGACTCTTTCAGCTATTTATATTCGTTATCTCGCTATACTATGTGGGTCAAGGTCGTTCTTACCTATCTCTCCCACTTGTTCACACTCGTATCCTATAGCTGTTTCGATTCTTGTTTCATAAGATCGTTGCATATTTTTTATGCGCTCATGTATTGCACCTTGCTTACATATTTCGCATCGTTATTGCTCATTGTTAAACAAACTTGTTCTCTCTCGTCGTTACACTCGATGTGTTTTTGCATCTATGCTTGTTACGTCACGTTTTTTGATGACTTAAGTATTTTTCTGATTAACCCTTTTGATGCTTATTACAACTTGAGGTCATTGTTTATGGCTACTAGATTATTATTACCTATGGCGTTCCTGCTTTCTACTCGCATAGTTCCTTTGTTTATTTGGTATATTCTTATCCTAAATCGATGTACTTGTTTCTATACGCTTTGTTTAAATGTGTTAACTCTCCTTTCGCATCTTGTCGCGATCTTCACTAGAGCTTTATTTCTCGCACCTTCTAGCTACTTTGTCATTGGCAGCGTTGTTAATTCGCGCCCGTCGCCCCCGCATTCTAATAACCCTGATAACTTGCTTCCACTTACATCTGGTCATCTCCTCATAGGTGCCTACCCCTTTTTCCTTTCTTCCTCTAGCATAGATCTTTGGCGTAATGACCGATTGTTACCCAGGAGGGAAGGGAAGAGTCAGAGAAAGAATGATCTCAACAACCCATGTGTTTATTATAAGAACTCTTTCATATTGTGTTCTTGTTCTTTGCTGGTGTTTGCTGTTGTCCCCCAACATGGTGTATTTTTGCAAATACACGGAAAGAAAGAATTAGCTTTTGCTGTTCATTACTTTATATCAGCCCATTTATTAACATTTCTTTCCCACACACACCAACATCGAACTGTTACCTCCCGTTTGCCCCGTGCATTTGTTCTGTCAGTTTTTTACATAGACGCATATTCCGCTGAACCAACCTGACAGCGTCCCATCGCTGCCTTCCGAACTTCCATTGCTTCAAACCATGAAGACTTCTATATTAATCGGCAGGGCGTCGTGTTCTTCACCAACCAACTACTCCATGAAGACACCGCTCCAAGAAGAATTTTGGTTTTGTCAAGTTTTTTTCATATTTATGTACAACCTGTTTCCTCCCCTACTCGCCCGCTTCCCCCTCTTCTCCCCACCGCCTACTGCTCTCTTCTCCGCGCGCGCAGCCAGCCCGCTCGGTCACTTCACTTCTACACTTCGTCTCGACTTGTCTCCGCGTCGAGAGCAACCGCTCACCTTAACAGTGCACTCAACTTTTTGTTGAACATGCCGTCTAGGCTGGTGTGCTTTCGCTGCGTCTAGCAGCCCTCACTTGTACGTCGGAAGTCGACTCAGTCAGTTAGAGCTCCACTAAAGCTCGCCTCCTGAACTCGAAAGGCAAACTTTTAAATTCTACGCCATGTTAGAATTTTAGTATCAACCGTCAAAGGGAACATCGCCTTCGCCATGAAGCAAAGCTAAGTACTACTTCTACGTTCTTCAACTTATTTTAATTGACTTTAAATAGCTACATGCTTTTTAATGATCATTTTATAGGCAGTGTGAGATTTCTATAGTTGGGGAAATAATCATCCTTCGCGGGAATTTCTATGTTGGGTTTTGTCTATCTAAGCCAATCTTAACAGGAAGCAGCATTTCTTATGCTTATTAAATGAGAGATTATCTCACAACGTGGGATACCATTAAATTACCCACTGTCTATAAAATACTTAGCTCGTTCCACCGCTGGACTAACATTTGCCCTATTCTTCAGTCATGATTGCTCTGGAACCATCCAGAATCTGCACTCCATCTACCAGTTATACTGTCATGTATTTTCCAATTACATATGGGAATACTTTGCAAACTAAGGACTCTTCCTTATGAACTACTAATCAATATCTAATTTTTCTTCCTCCGTTGGGATTTTGTCTGGCGCATTCAACTATAATCTACAACTTTATCAAGCAATAGACTCTCGCATATCTAGTGTAACTAGTTATTTACCATCATTGCAATAACTTTCTTTGCCATAAACGTTTTGTGCTACTACAGTGAACTTTTCATCTATATCAACAGACTATAGTGAAAACAGTGCTTGTTCAAACTTTCATCCGCGTCGCGTTCGTCCGAATACAATAAATACGGCCATGAACACATTTCCACAATCCCATTTGATCTTTCCCAAACCCTTTACTAACAAACCAAAATAATAAAATTGTTACTTTAGGGCTTTTTTCAATGAGGTGTCACTCTCAATAAGTGCCCTCCCTCTCTTGCTTTATGTACCACGAATTAATGTCTGTAAAACTTCGTGTCCAGTACACGCCTCATATTATATTGTTTCTCCCTTCTAATGAGGGAATCCAATAATTACAACTCATAAGTGAGTTATCTACCTTTGGGTGTGGCGAACCCGTCGTACAAATAGCCTAAATATGATAGCGTGCGAGTCGAGGCCTCGGATGGAGGTCCTTGATTCACGCCCCGACCCAGCTCACTGGAACCGGGAAAAGAGGAAGAAGAAGAAGTGAGTTATCTCTAG
Organism: Meconema thalassinum; assembly: GCA_946902985.2. Taxonomy (NCBI): domain Eukaryota; kingdom Metazoa; phylum Arthropoda; class Insecta; order Orthoptera; family Tettigoniidae; genus Meconema; species Meconema thalassinum. The sequence goes on along the minus strand of OX336394.1, from coordinate 447,274,732 downwards.
GTTTCACGAAAGGGAAACTTGCCCCATTTGTCTCGTGATCCCTACTTAAACATATGAGTTCTAGAAACTTCCTTTCAATTTTTCTCTTCAGGTTTCACAATAAGTGACCTGCCCTATTTGCATAATCTTCTATGTACAATCTTTACAAGTATTTCTGTATTAATATAAGAAGTTACAGAAACTTCTATTTTATTCTTCCTGCTTTTTGTTGTTGTTACTTTCGAAGTTGTTACTCTTTCTAAGATATTTACCTATAAATTCTTAAAGTACACACCTTGTACTTGATATATTGTCTACCTTTAATTACGTCAGTTATCTTTGATTTTTTCACTTATTTATCTTTGTCATTTCAAAATCTTACGAAGATTTTAAAACATATAAAAGGTTTGAAAATAAAAGAATTGTTAATTGCCTGGCGCAAGCTTTAAATGTTTTCGGAGGTCTGCGACCCCAATTGTTACAAAACCAAAATTATATATGTGTTACAAAACTACTACCCAACATTGTTAAATAAATTAAAGATTTATTTTGGGATTTATCATTTCTCAAACATAACGGTTAGGCAAGATCCTGTCTTCCTTGACTCTTCCCAATTAATGCAAATAAATCTATTGATAGGGTTTGCACTACCTGTTGCATTTGAGCAAGAACTCTTAGTCATAACTTATGTCAAACTCTCATCCTATTTCTCCGGTCCGAAACCCACTTCCTTTTCTTCATCATCTTCCCTTGGGGGTTAGGTTATTCCCAAGCTAATAATCTACCCTCAGTTTGGTCCCAGAAACCAGGGAGGGTCCATTTATGACATTTTCTATTTTGTCAAGGGTTATTTGACAATATTTTGCAAATCATTAATATCTTCTTTGAATTTTTCGGCTATAACTTCGTAATGAAAAGCTGGTGAAGGTTATTGAGGTCGTTCCTGTCTTCTGCTGCCAACCTGACAGCATTTTCAAAATCTCGCTATAGTTTCGTAAGTTACACTTCAATTTACCTATTTCAACATGCCAACTGAAAAGGATGAAACTCTCATTGCCAGACGTTCTTCCTTCAAAGGACAACTCAACAGATTAAGAAATTTCATTAACAAAATAAATCCCGCTGATTGTGATCTAGACGTCTTGACACAACACCTTAAGTTGTACGAACGGTCCTACGATTACTATGATCAAATTCAAACCGACATTGAATCCGCTTGCCCAGAACTTCAATCGGATCGGGACAAGGTTGAACCCTTGTATTTTGAAGGGATTGCCAAGGCCCACCAACTGATCCGCAGTATCTCAGAACCGGACACTAGGGTCATCAATCCGGCCCTGTTCGCACCCGCTTCAGTTCATAAGGACAAACCGAAACCGTTACTTCCTATGATAAGCCTACCTCACTTCTCAGGCCAGGAAGGTGAATGGTATTCCTTTTACGAACTTTACTGCTCCCTTATTCATGAAAACACAGCCATTCTCGACATCCACAAGTTCTATTTCCTGCGTTCGTCCTTGGAAGGCCAGGCCTTGGCCATGGTTGAGTAACTGCCTTTAAGCGCAGATAACTACCACATCGCCTTTAATCTCCTTAAAGAGAGATAAGGTAATGTACGTTTGTGTGTTGCTCGCCACATTCGCTGCTTGTTCAACTTGCCAGTCGTAGAACATAATGGCGTCATCTCTTTAAGAGACCTGTTAGACTCCATGCAATTAAATGTTAGAGCGTTATATCAACTCAAGCAGCCAGTCCAAACTTGGGACACCGTCCTTATTCATCTAGCTACATCCAGATTTATTTTTCGACATTAAAGTCTTGGGAAATCGAACTCACTCGCAAGGAGGAATATTCTTTTGAACACCTCATCTCGTTTCTGAACAGCCGGTACCAAGCCCTTACAGCTCTCTCATTCCAGTGCGAAGATGTCGAAACGAGTCATCAGTGTCACATTCTGGATAAAAAACTTGTCACTTCAAATGGTCATCAGTACCCATCTGTCGAGAACAAGCAAACCCGTTCTGCCTCTTTCAACCATCCCAGAGAACATATTAGGCCGCTCAACAAATCTTTAAAATGCACGCTCTTTAAAAAGTTTCACACTTTGTATTCCTGCAAATCCTTTAAAGAATTGTCTGTTGAAGACAGAAGGAAGTTTGTCTTCAATAGTAAATATTGCTATAACTGCCTGTCACCTAAGCATTCTTCATCTAATTGTACGTCTTCCAACCTCTGTTTTCATTGCAAAAGACCGCATCATTCTTTATTGCACTTTCATGATCAATCGAGGTCACTAGTACCTGCTGCTTCAAACTCCATGCAGAGCAGCTCCGAACAAACTAATGCTTCTTCCAACATTTCTAACGCCGAAACTTCTCACAGTGCGCAAGTCCTTTTGTCCACTGTACAATTCGAAATCCAAGATAAATTTGGAAATTGGTTTCGAACCTGCGGTCTTCTTGACTCCGCTTCAACTCACAACTTTGTTTCGCAATCGTTAATTGAAAAACTAGGTCTCTCTTCATCACCTACGTCCATCAATGTATCCGGCATTGACAATTTGAAAACTCAAGCCTTGCAGTCTTCAAAATTGAAAATCAGAGACATTTGTCAAAGAAACACCAATCTTTACTTAAACAGTCTCATTCTTACCAGTATTGGCAAGGACACTCATAGCAGCTCTATTAATACTTCCGGTTTAAAGATTCCTTTGCATTTAAGGTTAGCTGATCCTCAGTTTAATGCTCAAGGCCCCATTGATATACTTTTCAGTGCCAATATTTTCTGGAATTGCCTTCGTAAACAAACCCGTAGGATATCTTCAAACGTGGTCGCCAGAGACACCGATTTTGGTTGGGTTGACACAGGTCAAATACAACATCCCAGTCTTCAAACCAAATCGCAATGTCATTTTGTTACTGCCGATTCAAATCCCTTTTCTGAAAAAGAGAATACTTATGATTCCGATCTCGATACATTTGAAAAACACTTGCCGAAACGATGTTTCATTGTAAACAACTACGTCACCTTTGCAAGTTGTTTAAATGGTTTTGCCTTATTTCTGCACAAAATGGCAATTCAAGTTCGCCTCGCCTTGGGTCACTTCGTTTACCTTCTCGTGTCATTCCTTGTAGAAGGTAATTGTTTAAACTTTCTATCGAAAACTATCTTCCCATTGTGTAAAACCATGGCTATCAGTCACCATCATTTCGCTGTAAGCTATGTTTCACTTTTCTCGCTATTTATTAGGAAGGCCATGGCCGGCTCCTTCCGTCATCCTCACACTCGGAAGCCGCTTTTGAAACCGCTTGAAAATCTGAATTCTCTAGCATCTAGAATAACTATTCTTACGCATAACCTCCTTCTCAATGTCCCAGCTTCTCTTCTTTGTTCAGAAGAATTAAGATTCTTTCTGTTGAAAATTGTCGGATTCCGTGATCCTCAAAATTATGCGAAATTAATTACTTGCTTTGTTTCATATGTCTTCACATTGTTTTTTTCAAGTCCAAGCTACGGATGACTGCATGACGTGTTACTTGAAGTTCCACTTTAAGTCTCAGCTGATTGCACTCGCTTTGTTTGTTTATTTTGAACTGCTTGTGTGTCAATCTTGTTTGTATACAAGCTCGGGTAAGGCCAAGCTGCCGTTTATTTCCTCTATGCTTGACAAAGGTCAGATCATGTTTTCCTTATCTCAACTTTGGCTGACTGCCAACCATTGTCTTGCGAGTTGCTCCCGTAATTTCAGAAGCTGTTCACCTCCTTACCAAATTCAACTTGTTCTGGTCAAGGATTCTTTCAGCTATTTATATTCGTTATCTCGCTGTACTATGTGGGTCAAGGTCGTTCTTACCTATCTCTCCCACTTGTTCACACTCGTATCCTATAGCTGTTTCGATTCTTGTTTCATAAGATCGTTGCATATTTTTTATGCACTCATGTATTGCACCTTGCTTACATATTTCGCACCGTTATTGCTCATTGTTAAACAAACTTGTTCTCTCTCGTCGTTACACTCGATGTGTTTTTGCATCTATGCTTGTTACGTCACGTTTCTTGATGACTTAAGTATTTTTCTGATTAACCCTTTTGATGCTTATTATAACTTGAGGTCATTGTTTATGACTACTAGATTGTTGTTACCTATGGCGTTCCTGCTTTCTACTCGCATAGTTCCTTTGTTTATTTGGTATATTCTTATCCTAAATCGATGTACTTGTTTCTATACGCTTTGTTTAAATTTGTTAACTCTCCTTTCGCAACTTGTCGCGATGTTCACTGGAGCTTTATTTCTCGCAGCTTCTAGCTACTTTGTGATTGGCAGCGTTGTTAATTCGCGCCCGTCGCCCCCGCATTCTAATAACCCTGATAACTTGCTTCCACTTACACCTGGTCAGCTACTCATAGGTGCCTACCCCTTTTTCCTATCTTCCTCTAGCATAGATCTTTGGCGTAATGACCGATTGTTACCCAGGAGGGAAGGGAAGAGTCAGAGAAAGAATGATCTCAACAACCCATGTGTTTATTATAAGAACTCTTTCATATTGTGTTCTTGTTCTTTGCTGGTGTTTGCTGTTGTCCCCCAACATGGTGTATTTTTGCAAATACACGGAAAGAAAGAATTAGCTTTTGCTGTTCATTACTTTATATCAGCCCATTTATTAACATTTCTTTCCCACACACACCAACATCGAACTGTTACCTCCCGTTTTCCCCGTGCATTTGTTCATTTTTTCTGTCAGTTTTTTACATAAACGCATATTCCGCTGAACCAACCTGACAGCGTCCCATCGCTGCCTTCCGAACTTCCATTGCTTCAAACCATGAAGACTTCTATATTAATCGGCAGGGCGTCGTGTTCTTCACCAACCAACTACTCCATGAAGACACCGCTCCAAGAAGAACTTTGTTTTTGTCAAGTTTTTTTCATGTTTATGTACAACCTCTTTGTTTCCTCCCCTACTCGCCCGCTTCCCCCTCGTCTCCCCACCGCCTACTGCTCTCTTCTCCGCGCGCGCAGCCAGCCCGCTCGGTCACTTCACTTCTACACTTCGTCTCGACTTGTCTCCGCGTCGTGAGCAACCGCTCACCTTAACAGTGCACTCAACTTCTTGTTGAACATGCCGTCTAGGCTGGTGTGCTTTCGCTGCGTCTAGCAGCCCTCACTTGTACGTCGGAAGTCGACTCAGTCAGTTAGAGCTCCACTAAAGCTCGCCTCCTCAACTCGAGAGGCAAAATTTTTAAATTCTACGCCATGTTAGAATTTTAGTATCAACCGTCAAAGGGAACATCGCCTTCGCCATGAAGCAAAGCTAAGTACTACTTCTACGTTCTACAACTTATTTTAATTTACTTTAAATAGCTACATGCTTTTTAATGATCATTTTATAGGCAGTGTGAGATTTCTATAGTTGGGGCAATAATCATCCTTCGCGGGAATTTCTATGTTGGGTTTTGTCTATCTAAGCCAATCTTAACAGGAAGCAGCATTTCTTATGCTTATTAAATGAGAGATTATCTCACAACGTGGGATACCATTAAATTACCCACTGTCTATAAAATACTTAGCTCGTTCCACCGCTGGACTAACATTTGCCCTATTCTTCAGTCATGATTGCTCTGGAACCATCCAGAATCTGCACTCTATCTACCAGTTATACAGTCATGTATCTTCCACTCACATATGGGAATACTTTTTCAAACTAAGGAATCTTCCTTATGAACTACTAATCAATATCTAATTTTTCTTCCTCCGTTGGGATTTTCTCTGACGCATTCAACTATAATCTACAACTTTCTCAAGCAATAGACTCTCGCATATCTAGTGTAACTAGTTATTTTTTATCATTGCAATAACTTTCTTTGTCATAAACGTTTTGTGCTACTACAGTGAACTTTTCATCTATATCAACAGCCTATAGTGAAAACAGTGCTTGTTCAAACTTTCATCCGCGTCGCGTTCGTCCGAATACAATAAATACGGCCATGAACACATTTCCACAATCCCATTTGATCTTTCCCAAACCCTTTACTAACAAACCAAAATAATAAAATTGTTACTTTAGGTCTTTTTTCAATGAGGTGACACTCTCAATAAGTGCCCTCCCTCTCTTGCTTTATGTACCACGAATTAATGTCTGTAAAACTTCGTGTCCAGTACACGCCTCAAATTATATTGTTTCTCCCTTCTAATGAGGGAATCCAATAATTACAACTCATAAGTGAGTTATCTCTAGGTTTCACGAAAGGGAAACTTGCCCCATTTGTCTCGTGATCCCTACTTAAACATATGAGTTCTAGAAACTTCCTTTCAATTTTTCTCTTCAGGTTTCACAATAAGTGACCTGCCCTATTTGCATAATCTTCTATGTACAATTTTTACAAGTATTTCTGTATTAATATAAGAAGTTACAGAAACTTCTATTTTATTCTTCCTGCTTTTTGTTGTTGTTACTTTCGAAGTTGTTACTCTTTCTAAGATATTTACCTAGAAATTCTTAAAGTACACACCTTGTACATGATATATTGTCTACCTTTAATTACGTCAGTTATCTTTGATTTTTTCACTTATTTATCTTTGTCATTTCAAAATCTTACGAAGATTTTAAAACATATAAAAGGTTTGAAACCAAATGAATTGTTAATTGCCTGGCGAAAGCTTTAAATGTTTTCGGAGGTCTGCGACCCCAATTGTTACAAAACCAAAATTATATATTTGTTACAAAACTACTACCCAACATTGTTAAATAAATTAAAGATTTCTTTTTGGATTTGTCATTTCTCAAACATAACGGTTAGGCAAGATCCTGTCTTCCTTGACTCTTCCCAATTAATGCAAATAAATCTATTGATAGGGTTTGCACTACCTGTTGCATTTGAGCAAGAACTCCTAGTCATAACTTATGTCAAACTCTCATCCTATTTCTCCGGTCCGAAACCCACTTCCTTTTCTTCATCATCTTCCCTTGGGGGTTAGGTTATTCCCAAGCTAATAATCTACCCACAGTTTGGTCCCAGAAACCAGGGAGGGTCCATTTATGACATTTTCTATTTTGTCAAGGGTTATTTGACAATATTTTGCAAATCATTAATATCTTCTTTGAATTTTTCAGCTATAACTTCACAATGAAAAGCTGGTGAAGGTGATAGAGGTCGTTCCTGTCTTCTGCTGCCAACCTGACAGCATTTTCAAAATCTCGCTATAGTTTCGTAAGTTACACTTCAATTTACCTATTTCAACATGCCAACTGAAAAGGATGAAACTCTCATTGCCAGACGTTCTTCCTTCAAAGGACAACTCACCAGATTTAGAAATTTCATTAACAAAATAAATCCCGCTGATTGTGATCTAGACGTCTTGACACAACGCCTTAAGTTGTACGAACGGTCCTACGATTACTATGATCAAATTCAAACCGACATTGAATCCGCTTGCCCAGAACTTCAATCGGATCGGGACAAGGTTGAACCCTTGTATTTTGAAGGGATTGACAAGGCCCACCAACTGATCCGCAGTATCTCAGAACCGGACACTAGGGTCATCAATCCGGCCCTGTTCGCACCCGCATCAGTTCATAAGGACAAACCGAAACCGTTACTTCCTATGATAAGCCTACCTCACTTCTCAGGCCAGGAAGGTGAATGGTATTCCTTTTACGAACTTTACTGCTCCCTTGTTCATGAAAACACAGCCGTTCTCGACATCCACAAGTTCTATTTCTTGCGTTCGTCCTTGGAAGGCCAGGCCTTGGCCATGGTTGAGTAACTGCCTTTAAGCGCAGATAACAACCACATCGCCTTTAATCTCCTTAAAGAGAGATATGGTAATGTACGTTTGTGTGTTGCTCGCCTCATTCGCTGCTTGTTCAACTTGCCAGTCGTAAAACATAATGGCGTCATCTCTTTAAGAGACCTGTTAGACTCCATGCAATTAAATGTTAGAGCGTTATATCAACTCAAGCAGCCAGTCCAAACTTGGGACACCGTCCTTATTCATCTAGCTACATCCAGATTTATTTTTCGACATTAAAGTCTTGGGAAATCGAACTCACTCGCAAGGAGGAATATTCTTTTGAACACCTCATCTCGTTTCTGAACAGCCGGTACCAAGTCCTTACAGCACTCTCATTCCAGTGCGAAAATGTCGAAACGAGTCATCAGTGTCACATTCTGGATAAAAAACTTGTCACTTCAAATGGTCATCAGTACCCATCTGTCGAGAACAAGCAAACCCGTTCTGCCTCTTTCAACCATCCAAGAGAACATATTAGGCCGCTCAACAAATCATTAAAATGCACGCTCTGTAAAAAGTTTCACACTTTGCATTCCTGCAAATCCTTTAAAGAATTGTCTGTTGAAGACAGAAGGAAGTTTGTCTTCAATAGTAAATATTGCTATAACTGCCTGTCACCTAAGCATTCTTCATCTAATTGTACGTCTTCCAACCTCTGTTTTCATTGCAAAAGACCGCATCATTCTTTATTGCACTTTCATGATCAATCGAGGTCACTAGTACCTGCTTCTTCAAACTCCATGCAGAGCAGCTCCGAAAAAACTAATGCTTCTTCATGCAATTCTAACGCCGAAACTTCTCACAGTGCGCAAGTCCTTTTGTCCACTGTACAATTCGAAATCCAAGATAAATTTGGAAATTGGTTTCGAACCTGCGGTCTTCTTGACTCCGCTTCAACTCACAACTTTGTTTCGCAATCGTTAATTGAAAAATTAGGTCTTTCTTCATCACCTACTTCCATCAATGTATCCGGCATTGACAATTTGAAAACTCAAGCTTTGCAGTCTTCAAAATTGAAAATCAGAGACATTTCTTAACTTAAACAGTCTCATTCTTACCAGTATTGGCAAGGACACTCATAGCAGCTCTATTAATACTTCCGGTTAAAGATTACTTTGCATTTAAGGTTAGCTGATCCTCAGTTTAATGCTCAAGGCCCCATTGATATACTTTTCAGTGCCAATATTTTCTGGAATTGCCTTCGTAAACAAACCCGTAGGCTATCTTCAAACGTGGTCGCCAGAGACACCGATTTTGGTTGGGTTGTCACTGGTCAAATACAACATCCCAGTCTTCAAACCAAATCGCAATGTCATTTTGTTACTGCCGATTCAAATCCCTTTTCTGAAAAAGAGAATACTTTTGATTCCGATCTCGATACATTTGAAAAACACTTGCCGAAACGATGTCTCATTGTAAACAACTACGTCACCTTTGCAAGTTGTTTAAATGGTTTTGCCTTATTTCTGCACAAAATGGCAATTCAAGTTCGCCTCGCCTTGGGTCACTTCGTTTACCCTCTCATGTCATTTCTTGTGGAAGGTAATTGTTTAAACTTTCTATCGAAAACTATCTTCCCCTTGTGTAAAACCATGGCTATGAGTCACCATCATTTCGCTGTAAGCTATGTTTCACTTTTCTCGCTATTTATTAGGAAGGCCATGGCCGGCTCCTTCCCTCATCCTCACACTCGGAAGCCGCTTTTGAAACCGCTTGAAAATCTGAATTCTCTAGCATCTAGAACAACTATTCTTACGCATAACCTCCTTCTCAATGTCCCAGCTTCTCTTCTTTGTTCAGAAGAATTAAGTTTCTTTCTGTTGAAAATTGTCGGATTCCGTGATCCTCAAAATTATGCGAAATTAATTACTTGCTTTGTTTCATATGTCTTTACATTGTTTTTTCATGTTCAAGCTACGGATGACTGCATGACGTGTTGCTTGAAGTTTCACTTTAAGTCTCAGCTGATTGCACTCGCTTTGTTTGTTTATTTTGAACTGCTTGTTTGTCAATCTTGTTTGTATACAAGCTCGGGTAAGGCCAAGCTGCCGTTTATTTCCTCTATGCTTGACAAAGGTCAGATCAAGTTTTCCTTATCTCAACTTTGGCTGACTGCCAACCATTGTCTTGCGAGTTGCTCCCGTAATTTCAGAAGCTGTTCACATCCTTACCAAAGTCAACTTGTTCTGGTCAAGGACTCTTTCAGCTATTTATATTCGTTATCTCGCTGTATTATGTGGGTCAAGGTCGTTCTTACCTATCTCTCCCACTTGTTCACACTCGTATCCTATAGCTGTTTCGATTCTTGTTCAATAACAACGTTGCATATTTTTTATGCGCTCATGTATTGCACCTTGCTTACATATTTCGCACCGTTATTGCTCATTGTTAAACAAACTTGTTCTCTCTCGTCGTTACACTCGATGTGTTTTTGCATCTATGCTTTTTACGTCACGTTTCTTGATGACTTAAGTATTTTTCTGATTAACCCTTTTGATGCTTATTATAACTTGAGGTCATTGTTTATGGCTACTAGATTGTTGTTACCTATGGCGTTCCTGCTTTCTACTCGCATAGTTCCTTTGTTTATTTGGTATATTCTTATCCTAAATCGATGTACTTGTTTCTATACGCTTTGTTTAAATTTGTTAACTCTCCTTTCGCATCTTGTCGCGATCTTCACTAGAGCTTTATTTCTCGCAGCTTCTAGCTACTTTGTGATTGGCAGCGTTGTTAATTCGCGCCCGTCGCCCCCGAATTCTAATAACCCTGATAACTTGCTTCCACTTATACCTGGTCAGTTCCTCATAGGTGCCTACCCCTTTTTCCTTTCTTCCTCTAGCATAGATCTTTGGCGTAATGACCGATTGTTACCCAGGAGGGAAGGGAAGAGTCAGAGAAAGAATGATCTCAACAACCCATGTGTTTATTATAAGAACTCTTTCATATTGTGTTCTTGTTATTTGCTGGTGTTTGCTGTTGTCCCCCAACATGGTGTATTTTTGCAAATACACGGAAAGAAAGAATTAGCTTTTGCTGTTCATTACTTTATATCAGCCCATTTATTTACATTTCTTTCCCACACACACCAACATCGAACTGTTACCTCCTGTTTGCCCCGTGCATTTGTTCATTTTTTCTGTCAGTTTTTTACATAAACGCATATTCCGCTGAACCAACCTGACAGCGTCCCATCGCTGCCTTCCGAACTTCCATTGCTTCAAACCATGAAGACTTCTATATTAATCGGCAGGGCGTCGTGTTCTTCACCAACCAACTACTCCATGAAGACACCGCTCCAAGAAGAATTTTGTTTTTGCCAAGTTTTTTCATGTTTATGTACAACCTCTTTGTTTCCTCCCCTACTCGCCCGCTTCCCCCTCTTCTCCTCACCGCCTACTGCTCTCTTCTCCGCGCGCGCAGCCAGCTCGCTCTGTCACTTCACTTCTACTCTTCGTCTCGACTTGTCTCCGCGTCGTGAGCAACTGCTCACCCTCACAGTGCACTCAACTTCTTGTTGAACATGCCGTCTAGGCTGTTGTGCTTTCGCTGCGTCTAGCAGCCCTCACTTGTACGTCGGAAGTCGACTCAGTCAGTTAGAGCTCCACTCAACTCGCCTCCTCAACTCGAGAGGCAAACTTATAAATTCTACGCCATGTTAGAATTTTAGTGTCAACCGTCAAAGGGAACATCGCCTTCGCCATGAAGCAAAGCTAAGTACTACTTCTACGTTCATCAACTTATTTTAATTGACTTTAAATAGCTACATGCTTTTTAATGATCATTTTATAGGCGGTGTGAGATTTCTATACTTGGGGCAATAATCATCCTTCGCGGGAATTTCTATGTTTGGTTTTGTCTATCTAAGCCAATCTTAACAGGAAGCAGCATTTCTTATGCTTAATAAATGAGAGATTTTCTCACAACGTGGGATACCATTAAATTACCCACTGTCTATAAAATACTTAGCTCGTTCCACCGCTGGACTAACATTTCGCCGTATTCTTCAGTCATGATTGCTCTGGAACTTTTCAGAATCTGCACTCTATCTACCAGTTAAACTGTCATGTATTTTCCACTCACATATGGGAATACTTTTTCAAACTAAGGAATCTTCCTTATGAACTACTAATCAATATCTAATTTTTCTTCCTCCGTTGGGGTTTTCTCTGGCGCTTTCAACTATAATCTACAACTTTCTCAAGCAATAGACTCTCGCATATCTAGTGTAACTAGTTATTTTCCATCATTGCAATAACTTTCTTTGCCACAAACTTTTTGTGCTACTACAGTGAACTTTTCTTCTATATCAACAGACTAGAGTGAAAACAGTACTTGTTCAACCTTTTATCCGCGTCGCGTTCGTCCGAAAACAATAAATACGGCCATGAAGACTTTTCCACAATCCCATTTGATCTTTCCCAAACCCTTTACTAACAAACCAAAATAAAAAAATTGTTACTTTAGGGCTTTTTTCAATGAGGTGTCACTCTCAATAAGTGCCCTCCCTCTCTTGCTTTATGTACCACGAATTAATGTCTGTAGAACTTCGTGTCTAGTACACGCCTCAAATTATATTGTTTCTCCCTTCCAATGAGGGAATCCAATTATTACAACTCATAAGTGAGCTATCTCTAGGTTTCACGAAAGGGAAACTTGCCCCATTTGTCTCGTGATCCCTACTTAAACATATGAGTTCTAGAAACTTCCTTTCGATTTTTCTCTTCAGGTTTCACAATAAGTGACCTGCCCTATTTTCATAATCTTCTATGTACAATATTTACAAGTATTTCTGTATTAATATAAGAAGTTACAGAAACTTCTATTTTATTCTTACTGCATTTTGGTGTTGTTACTTTCGTAGATGTTACTCTTTCTAAGATATTTACCTAGAAATTCTTAAAGTACACACCTTGTACTTGATTTATTGTCTACCTTTAATTACGTCAGTTATCTTTGATTTTTTCACTTATTTATCTTTGTCATTTCAAAATCATACGAAGATTTTAAAACATATAAAAGGTTTGAAACCAAAAGAATTGTTAATTGCCTGGCGCAAGCTTTAAATGTTTTCGGAGGTCTGCGACCCCAATTGTTGCAAAACCAAAATTATATATGTGTTACAAAACTACTACCCAACATTGTTAAATAAATTAAAGATTTATTTTTGGATTTATCATTTCTCAAACATAACGGTTAGGCATGATCCTGTCTTCCTTGACTCTTCCCACTTAATGCAAATAAATCTATTGATAGGGTTTGCACTACTTGTTGCATTTGAGCAAGAACTCTTAGTCATAACTTATGTCAAACTCTCTTCCTATTAAAACTCAGCAATTCTTCTAGGTTTGTGCCGTGTCTTGTGTGGGGTTTCGCCTAGGACACCAAGCTAGGCTCATCGGCGGGCTCTTGGTGTCCCTGCCCGGACCCCCACAGGAGTATCGAACTGCGCGATACCTCCCTTTATATAGAGTGCAACTGCACTCCTTGACTGCGAGAACCAAAAGCTCAAGCAGCCATAACCTCCCTATGAAGGCTTCCAAAAAGATGGTGTATTGGCTTTCACGGCCGGTGAATTAAAACTCAGCAATTCTTCTAGGTTTGTGCCGTGTCTTGTGTGGGGTTTCGCCTCAGTTCGATACTCCAGTGGGGGTCCGGGCAGGGACACCAAGAGCCCGCCGATGAGCCTAGCTTGGTGTCCTAGGCGAAACCCCACACAAGACACGGCACAAACCTAGAAGAATTGCTGAGTTTTAATTCACCGGCCGTGAAAGCCAATACACCATCTTTTTGGAAGCCTTCATAGGGAGGTTATGGCTGCTTGAGCTTTTGGTTCTCGCAGTCAAGGAGTGCAGTTGCACTCTATATAAAGGGAGGTATCGCGCAGTTCGATACTCCTGTGGGGGTCCGGGCAGGGACACCAAGAGCCCGCCGATGAGCCTAGCTTGGTGTCCTAGGCGAAACCCCACACAAGACACGGCACAAACCTAGAAGAATTGCTGAGTTTTAATTCACCGGCCGTGAAAGCCAATACACCATCTTTTTGGAAGCCTTCATAGGGAGGTTATGGCTGCTTGAGCTTTTGGTTCTCGCAGTCAAGGAGTGCAGTTGCACTCTATATAAAGGGAGGTATCGCGCAGTTCGATACTCCTGTGGGGGTCCGGGCAGGGACACCAAGAGCCCGCCGATGAGCCTAGCTTGGTGTCCTAGGCGAAACCCCACACAAGACACGGCACAAACCTAGAAGAATTGCTGAGTTTTAATTCACCGGCCGTGAAAGCCAATACACCATCTTTTTGGAAGCCTTCATAGGGAGGTTATGGCTGCTTGAGCTTTTGGTTCTCGCAGTCAAGGAGTGCAGTTGCACTCTATATAAAGGGAGGTATCGCGCAGTTCGATACTCCTGTGGGGGTCCGGGCAGGGACACCAAGAGCCCGCCGATGAGCCTAGCTTGGTGTCCTAGGCGAAACCCCACACAAGACACGGCAAAAACCTAGAAGAATTGCTGAGTTTTAATTCACCGGCCGTGAAAGCCAATACACCATCTTTTTGGAAGCCTTCATAGGGAGGTTATGGCTGCTTGAGCTTTTGGTTCTCGCAGTCAAGGAGTGCAGTTGCACTCTATATAAAGGGAGGTATCGCGCAGTTCGATACTCCTGTGGGGGTCCGGGCATGGACACCAAGAGCCCGCCGATGAGCCTAGCTTGGTGTCCTAGGCGAAACCCCACACAAGACACGGCACAAACCTAGAAGAATTGCTGAGTTTTAATTCACCGGCCGTGAAAGCCAATACACCATCTCTTCCTATTTCTCCATCCTTTTTCTCCGGTCCGAAACCCACGTCCTTTTATTTATCATCTTCACTTGGGGGTTAGGTTATTCCCAAGCTAATAATCTACCCAACTTCCTTCAGCTTTTCACGTGTCAATTTGATATCCATAGAGGTTTCTGATTTATTTCGGCTGCATTCCAGTATGTTTGTTTTACATAGATTAATTTTCATCAGGTATTCTTTCCGTAAGACGGAGTCCATACCATTCAAAAACTCATTCAAAATCCTCAGGCGTGTCGGCCGAGATGAGACTATGTCATCAGCAAATCTCACAGTTGAAATTATTTCTCCTTGAATCATCACTCCCACTTTAAATTTTTCTCCAATTTCCTTCATTGCTTGTTCAATGTAAAGATTGAAAAGTATGGATGATAAGTTGCAGCCTTGCCTCTTTCCTTTCTGAATACCAGCATCTCTCTCATGTCCTTCAGCTCTAATGACTGCTGTCTGGTTTCTGTATAGATTGTATATCACCCTCCTATCCCTGTATTTTATTCCAATAGATTTCAAAATATCAAACAATTTAGTCCAATCAACGTTATCAATAGCCTTTCCTAAGTCTACAAATGCCATGAACGTTCTCTTATCTTTCCTTATTCTACCTTCCATAATCAGCCTAAGACTCAGTACAGGTTCCCTTGTTCCTATATTTCTCCTGAAACCAAACTGGTCTGCACCCAACTCCGTTTCTATCTGGCTTTCCATCCTCTTGTAAATTATTCTAGACAGGATCTTTGAAGGATGAGTAATCAAACTGATTGTACGGTAATCTTCACATCTGTCAGCTCCCACTTTCTTTGGTATAGGGATGATAACATTCTTCTTGAAATCAGGGGGTACCTCACCTGCTTCATAAATCTTACATACCAAGTGATATAACCTGATCATACCTTCATCTCCTATGCAGCGTAGCAACTCAATCGGTATATCATCTATGCCTGGTGCTTTGTTCCTCCTGAAGTCTTCCAATGCTCGTCAAATTCTGATCTCAATATTAAATCTCCTTTTGCATCGCCGTCAATTTCCTCCTCCCTTTCCATTACATGATTCTCAATCTCCTTTCCCTTATATTAACACTCTTTGTAATTTACCCGACTAGGGGTCGGTACAACCTCGAACACATGCCCTTTTATGTGAAAGAAATAAATCCACGTTTGAAACAAGAAGGAAGTGTTACAGAAAGTTGCACCTTAGAGCCAAGAATATGAAAGTGCAGCTGCTATATTAAGGCAAGCAGGATGCAATTGATTCCCATTAACGTTGACGTGTTTTGAGTAATTAAACACAAGAAGCAGTTATCTGTACTTTAGAAGGGAGGATTGCGTGAGTCCAGCAGCTACGAAAATTATTTACGCTTAGCACATTTAGATATGTTTATGAACCAATGAGTGTCAGATCTTGAGGAACTATTTCTGCTATGAACGATTATTACAGTCATTTAGAAGAGGCCCCAAGGATTGAAATTCAGCATTATTTTGAATACACAGAGAAGAAAATCCCCATCCAGAAGCCGAGCGTTAATGAAGAACAAACTTGACAAGATTAAAATACTACTTGGAAAGAACCAGAAGCAAATGTAAACATAGGGATAAAAGGCTTTAGGAGGTTGAGAGCTCGTAACGCCTACGCAAATGGAAATCGCTGACGCTAGATGACGTCAAATGGGGAATCCAGCGAATGGATACCGAGGATGAAATTGGTAAAATAATCAGCCCCCGACTAGGAATAATAATCTTTTTAATTAATTAAAAATTAATCAACGATGCGAATTAATTCCGCTGAGAGGAATTTTTACATTTATGGAAACATACACCTGTAAACGGAATTTGAAGTAAATTGGAGCTGAGATATAGAAAATGAGCTCAAGAACTCATTGAGGAACTACGTTTTATATCATTTTAGATAAAAGAGCTCCGATCAGAAGCTCAAGTCAGTTCAAGTTGGACCTCAGTAGCAGAGGTCACGTCAGATAGATTTCTAAGTTGGACCTCAGTAGAGGAGGTCACGTCAGTTAGAGTTCAAAGTTGGACCTCAGTAGAAGAGGTCACGTCAGTTACAAGTCTACATTGAGCCTCGGAGGAGGAAGTTACTTACGTAAGAGTCCCAACTTGGACCTCAGCTGGAGGAGGTCACGCTAGTTAGCAATCTCATCAGAACCTCAGCGGAGGAAGTCACGTCAGTTATAGTTATCATCAGAACCTCAGTGGAGGAGCATCACGCTCAAAGACATTAGAATTCGAACCTCGGAAGAGGCACAGTATAATACAAGTCGTGATAGACAAGTTATTAAGTTCGAGTGAAGTTGTGAACTTTTCTAAAGTCACATTGGTTCGACACCACAACACAATAGTTTGTGAGCGGTAGGAAAGCTACGCCACGCAGAACAGAGACAATATAAATATAGGACCCAGAGGGGAGCCTCATAACAAGTTATTGCAGTATAATGTTAACAAGTTAAACGTAAGAGGACGTAGGTTCGAATAGAAACGGAACAGTTTGAAGGAAAACAAATTATAGAAATGTTAGAGATAGGAGTATACGGTCTTCAAGGGAGACCAAGATAGATTGAGAACTATAGGTTTGCGAGAGAAGCAGCCGTAGAAACGAGAGCATAGAGCTACAGTGAATAAACAATTAAACATTTAATAAACAAGTGAGGAAGCTCTATAAGAAAGACATTTAGACAAACGTTATATATATTATATCAGGAAGAAGAGAAGAAACCGAGGGTGTAGGAGAATCACACGTCCGATACAGGAAGGAAGTAGCAGGTGAAAGAGACTTTCATGCTAGGGGCATCGATAGGATATATCGTCGGGCGTCGAAAAATCATTCGTCGGCAACTGAGATATGGTCCGTGTGAATAGTGTTGTGTAAATGGATTATATGTGTGTTAATCCCAGTGTAAAAAGGGATATGTTTAATTTTTACCAAGTGTTAATGTTATATAAAATGTGTCAGTATAGGAAAAGTGTTATTTATGTAAAAGGTGTATGGGATAGTGGTAGGATGTGTCGATAAAAGAAATGTGTGATGGGTGAGCCCATTAAAAGATGTGGTCGTTGACATGAGAGGGTGAAATGGTAAGTCATGTGAATTCATTACTACATGCCATGTTACGCAATCACTAATTAAAGAAATGATTGACAAATGCATGTAATTGTTACCAGAGAGAAAATGTTGTTGAATGATAAAGATATTATACAAATGTTAAAATCAGTGAAACTCGTAATAATGAATGAAACATAATGAATAAATCTTGGAGAGGGAAATCGCATATATTTTTGAACCTAGGGCCGGTCAGTGTGCCATGTAAATTGAGTGTTATACTCTTGAATAATAATACTACTAAAAATAATCGAGTTTTATACACCTGATGAAATAATAATAATCGAGATTTTAGACTCCATAATAATAATATTTTGTTTTTACACTCCAGAATCGTAAACGAATAACGAGTTGTATTTGAAACAGTAAATATTAATAGGATTTGATAATATTGAAGTATTGAAGTAACAGTGCTCGTAGTTACCATAATAATAAAAGTAATTGAAGTGATAGTGGTCGTTGTTACCCTAATAATCAAAGTAGTCGTTTGACCCTTCGAAAGTTGAAGTATTGTCGAATAATGGTTGTTATAAAGTAATTGTGAAAGTATAGGCGGTTTTGCAATGTTGAAGTAAAGTTTTTTTTGTCGTGTAGCCTCCTGAAAGGCCGAGTGCAGGTCTTTCTAGTCGACGCCCGTGGGCGACCTGCGCGTCGGGATGAGAGATGGAATGGATGAAGATGAATGAAACGGGGCAAGGATGTGGAAGGAAGCGGCCGTGGCCTGTCAGAAGGTACTGTCCCAGCATTTGCCTGGTGTTGAAAATGGGAAACCACGGAAAACCATTTCAAGGACAGCCGACGGTGGGGCTCGAACCCACGCGTCTACCGAGTCAGCAGAGAGCTTGGCCCCTTGACCTAACGCAGCGCTTTAGCCCACGTAGCCACTACTGTCGGTTTGAAGTAAAGTAAAGGTACCGAGATAATGATATAATTGAATAGTAGTTGAAGTGAAGTTGAAGAATTAAAAATACGTGAAATTGAAGAATTAAAAATAGTTGAAGTTGAAGAGTTGATAGTATTTGAGGTGCATAGATGATGAATCCAAGTATTGAATTGTGGCAAATATTGGGCAAAATAGGTTGAAGTAAACTCAAGCTAGGAGTAATCTATGCATTGATTAATTCATGCACATTTTCGAGAGATCAATCTACGGTGTCGGGTCGTCGAATGTATTAGGTTAGCGACCGAAGTGGAGGGACATTCCTACTGAAATAGCCTTGTTTGTTGTATTGTGTGAAGTATTGTTGATGTCTATGCAGAGTAAGACTGGATGAATGTATTGTGTATGCAGGCGGCCGAGACGAAGGTGAAATAGTCCTCTCTTGAGACAGTTGTGCATTAATGGGCAGACGAACATGGCGTTTCGGGCTGTACCATTCTCTTCGTATTATTGTTTCTCATGCCAGCAAAGCAAATTATGGGCCGTAGCGGGCATGGCACGCTGTGAGCAGGTGTTCTTATTACCGACCAAATCAAAGATCTCCGAATAAATGTGTATGTGAATTAATTCGCAAAGTGATATTGTAATGAATGAAGTGAAGTAATTGAAAGGGAAGGAAGTTTGTAAAGGACTTGGATTATCATTGACACAAGAAGCGCGAAAGTTAGTTGAATGAATGGAAACCTTTAAGAGTTGTACGGACCGTATGTTTTGGTCATAAATAAAGTTCTAATAAGGCAGCTAAAGGAGGCGCGACCTGCCTACAGACCGGGCTTGGAAATAAGAGTGAGGGTTCTTTTATGAAGGGGACGGCAGACACAAAGGCGAGCAGGCCGAATAGTAATTAACAGAGTATAAATAAAAGTTTTAATGAGTAGAGCTCCAAGGCTCAAAGTTATATTTTTGAATTTCTGAAGGATAGACGAGTATTCCTATCTAAAATTTGAGTAAATTCTGTCAATTTTGTCAATAATGGTCAATGATATTATGCAAAGAAATAAGCGATTTCCTAACTCTCATGACAGTTGAAAACGGGTAAACAAATATGTTAAAGTGGAACTCAGAAGGGTATAAGCCTACTGAGAAATAAATAATAGTAGTGGCATGATATAGTATAGTGAGATGAGGGACGGAAATCGATCCCCGGTAATGTGTGATGTGTAATATGTATTATGTTCTATCCTAAGGCTTGATGGAAGTGAAAGTAATTAAGATTTAAAGTGCTAAATGCAATGTTGATAATGAAGTGATTAACGTAAATACCCAAAGCGAAGTAAACAAGATACATGTCCCACATGCCTCAGTGAAGTATTTTTGCATGTGTGAAAGGCCCACTTTATAGTTTGTT
Organism: Meconema thalassinum; assembly: GCA_946902985.2. Lineage (NCBI taxonomy): Eukaryota > Metazoa > Arthropoda > Insecta > Orthoptera > Tettigoniidae > Meconema > Meconema thalassinum. The sequence goes on along the minus strand of OX336394.1, from coordinate 447,254,733 downwards.
GAGAACAATTCCCAGTTAAGAATCAGTAGTGTGAACTAAGCAAGATAAAAATGTATGATGACATGGACATTTTGTCAAGAGATTTTTATTGATTTAGAGCTTGGTTTTAGTGATTTTTGATAGTTGATTTGATTTTATTACATTTTTGTTGTTGTGAGATTGTTTTACCTCATAGATAATAAATTAGTATTTCTTTTTGAGTTTACTTGTGAGTATATCTTGTATCCTTGTGGACCTATTAATGCTATCATATCCGAATGTGAAGTGATATAGTGGGTTGAACGATACACCTCCAAAGCCGGAGTAGCTAAGCTAGGTTATGACTGATCATTCTCCGTTCGAAACGGGTACAGTAAGATTTCCATCTCTCATCCATTTCTTCCCTATCTGTTAGAGGCTTTCCATTTGTGTCCTTAATATTACATCACTTAGTCTTCTTTTCCCGAAAAGTACTCTTAATGCTTTGATAAGCTGTGTCTACTTTTCATAATTTCAGACAATTTTCTATAACTGCACATTTCTCTTTCAACCATTCTTCTTTTGCTTCCTTGCACTTCTTGTTAACCTCATTTCTCCGACGCCTGTATTCTGCTTTCCCCGTTTCATCTCTTACATTCTTGTGTTTCCACCTTTCATCCATCAATTCTAGTATATCCTGAGTGATCCACGGTTTTTTACCTATTCTTTCTTTCCTACCAGTGTATCTTTCTGCGGATTTTGTTATTTCATTCTTCAAAAGTGCCCATTCGTCTACAATTGAAGTTTGTTTAGGGTTTTTCATTAGTCCTTCCTTTATACTCTTCTTCAATCTTTCGTTTACATCCTTCTCTTTCAGTCTGTCTATTGCCCACTTTTTTGGCTTTTGACTTTTCTTCAGTTTCTTCAACTTTAATCTGCATTTCATCATATTGTGGTCAGAGTTTTTGTCAGCACCAGGATATGTTTTACAATCCAAAATCTGGTTTCGAAACCTCTGCATGACCATAATGAAGTAAATTTGGTAACGCCCAGTATCTCCTGGTCTCATCCATGTGTATGTTCTTCTATTGTGGTTGTTGAATAACGAGTTAGCTATGACCAACTCATGCTCGGTGCAAAATTCCATCAGCCTTTATCCTCGATCATTCCTTTCACCTAATCAGAAATCTCCTACTATCTTCCCTTCTCTCCCTTTTCCTACCACAGCATTCCAATCTCCCATTACTATAACATTTTCATCACCCTTGATATACCTCAGAATTTCATCTATTTTTTCGTAGGCCTTTTCAACATCTTCATCATCAGCTTGACTGGTAGGTACATAGGCTTGTACCTCTGTGGTGCACGTAGGTTTAGTATTGATTTTTGCTATAATAATCCGTTCACTATATTGATCATAATATTCCACCCACCGTCCAAGTTTCCAATCAATATGAGACCAACACCTGCTTGGCCATTGTTTGATTAAGTGCTAATGACCCTATAGTCTCCTGACCAAAAGTCCTGTTCTTCCTGCCAGCGATTTCACTAATCCGAACCAAATCCAAACTCTACCTATCCGTTTCCCTTTCTAAGTTTTCTAACCTTCCACTTCCTAGCAGACTTCTAACATTCCACGCTCCGATTCGTAGAATGTCAGATTTCCTCTTTGTCATTTCTGTGATGTTAACCCCCTCTCGAGTAGTCCCCACACGGAGATCCGAACGGGGGACTAGTTTACCTCCGGATTGAAATTTTAGAAGGGAGGAGGCTGTCATCACATGTAATTATACATAGAGAGGTGCATATCCTCGGGAATAGCATTACGACTGTAGTTTTCCGTTGCTATCAGCCGTGCAGCAGAACGCAGTGTAGCCATTAGTTTACTTATATTATCAACATCTTAAGCGTCTATAAGACAAGTAAGGAATTGATTTCTTCTGAAAGGCTGCTACTCCCTTTCAGAATAAGTAAAGGGCAATTCTACTACCAAAAATACTAACCTTCTACTAACAATTAAATACCAACATTCTCCTAACGAAAAAAATACTAACGTTCCGTCAACAACAAATACTACCACTAAAACAGTCTGTCACCAGGCACACTCATATGCACCCTCACGCATCACAGTCTAATTAAACAATGAACTATATCTAATAAACCATACAACTGCCACCCAACACACTCACACACCACAGTCTAATAGAACAATGACATACAGTATATCTAATAAACAAACCAACTGCATACTTACAACTAAAACTAACTAAATACTTACTGTACATTCTAGAAGAGGAAATGGAAAACAAAAATAAGAGTAAGGGAAACAAAAGACAGGCTTATGAGATCACCTTTTGTCCGCGTGTGTGTGTAAAATTTAAACGGCCGAAGCGATTTCAATGAAACTCGGTAAGTGCACAATAAGAAGAGGAAGAAGAAAAAGAATTAGTTGTCAAGTTGAGGTGAAATTTACGCAAGGGTACAGCGATACACTAACCTGTTCATGTCCTAGCTCTGTTATAGAGACATTTATTGGACGGAACATGATAATAAAAGAATAATAATAATGATAATTCATTCATTGACTTAAGACCGAATTTATTTTAGGGTATAGGTATCCACTAACCTTTTGGGTTTCAGATCTATTACGGTGGTTGTGATCGGTGGTGATGATAATAATAATAATAATAATAATAATCATAATAACTTAATTTAATTTAATAATTTAACGTAAGCTACTAGAACTAGAGTATTAACCAACCCTCCAACCCCAACTATCACCATTACCCCATTCTTTCTATTAACGCGTCACACAGCCTCGACCAACACTTGTAACAATGTACATAACATGTGGCTAACCATGATTTTTTTCAGCAGTGTGAACACATTATTCCACTATGTACATAGGCACATACAGTCACAACCCATATATAAGACTTACCACTAGACAAACCACCTACGTTACATACACAATTGAAAAGAACAGTACGAATTCAGTCCCCTAGAAGCACTAGGATCGTCAAGCCTCACCTTAACCATCAGTTACAACACAACCATTACTATTATTATCATAATTATGATGATCACGTTTATATTTACACAATGTCTACACTAGAGAAGGAGGAAAGCGAGCGTATTCGCATAGATAAAGCGAACTAGGCACAACACAAACACTGCGTCACACAATTGTGTTACTATCCATACTGTGCCCAACTCTAGGAATGGGTATTCCAAGATTCAGACACCTAGATATCAAGGGAAAGGCTACAGCCGCTTTTGAAAGTTGAGATATTTGAATATCGCGCTCCACTACTTCTAGAAGGAAATGGAAACTTTGTGCAGCCAAGAGCATGTTAAGTGACGTAGCGAGTAGTAGCAGAGGTCGAGACTATTTGTTGATTAAATAGTTGGCCATGGAGTAGAGACTTGAGACTTGGATCAGATTACTGGCACGGCCAAATGAAAGAGAATGCACTTTGTCTCAAGTGAATCGGACCAGAGACACCGGAGATATGAGGATTTCCAGATTTCAGCGTGATCAAGCGTGGACCCGACCGTTTTGAATAAAAGCCGACCGGCCCAAGCATCATCAGCTCACTTCGAACCAAGCTCTTGCATGACAAGGTGCTGCTGCTACGTTGAGCCAAGGCACATGGTTGCCGGATCTACGCCGAAGATATCTTTAAGTTGTGATAGTTACAAAAGTACTACGATACGTGCGGAACATAGTAAGTTTCCGGCAGAGGGAATCACTAAGGTGATTGTTATTTTTCTACGGACACTGGTGAAATACTTTATTTCTATATGGACATATGCTAGACTTTGTCTAGAAAGTACTTTGTCACAGTCCAGTAATAATAATTCTATACTTGGATATTTTAATCCAATTAGTCAGTTTCATATATTGTAACTTCATAACCACTCCGATCTTTCAGTATATTGAAGGCCAGTCTATCACGGTGTTGTTCATTAGCCGACAAAGGGAAACTATAAGTTGCTTCGCGCATGATAGATGGTGATAAACCATGCCCAGGGAACGATCTTCAGAACAGCCGTTGATTGATTTAGACTGTCAGTGTTTTCTTGTACTGAAAAGATTACCGTGAGTTATGTTACAACTAACGTATTTGAGAATAGATCATTTGGATCTGACCCCAGTTAAGCAAACTGTTATGGCTTTAACAGAAGTAAATATTATAATGGATCAACAGTTACTTCCAACTTCAAGAGATATTTCCACTATGTCTTGTTAGACAGCTTGTGGGTATATAATGGCGGCCGATACAAGGATTAGACGTGCGTGTCCAATAGGGCATATATCTGGATAAATCTGGTAAAGACCAGGTTCACTACGCTTCAAGACCAACGAGAAATGTAAGCCACATTTGATTTTATAATATGCCTAGCTAATTGGAACAAACTCATTTTCTGCAGATGACCAACACATTTATTTTTCTTCGTATTTAAATCTTGCAATGATTTACGCAAGACACATTAGGGTTATTCTGAGTATTTTCAGCACTCAGAACAGTTTAGGATCGATGACCGAGCATAACGAGCATTTATTAGAATGTTTCATATTTTTTGATAATCACGCTAATCAGCCGAGGTAACTGTAAAAGTTAATAATTATTTTTGTTGAGAAATGGATATTTTATCCATATTCGAAGAATCGAACATGTGGATTCTCACATAATGAAATAATAATTAAACATATTTAAAATAATATAACTAATAATAATAATAATCCACTAATAATAATAATAATGATTTTCATAACTTTTCTAAATAATTCTTGGATCTTATATTTTCTAATAATCACATTCATTGAGAGAGAGCTTATGAAGTAGTTTAATCATTTCTAGTTTGGAACAGGTGATTTTCCGAAGGATAGTGGTTAACGCAAGCCCGCATTCAACCAACATGACAGTTCTGGTTGAACAGTTAATATTTGCCATGAGCAAAGTATATTTTCAGATAACACGGAGAGGCATGAAACGGGAAGCAAATGATATTTGTATCAATTTGGATATTTTGTATTTATATAAAATCATGACGTAGATACACATTCGAAAGTGAAATAGAAAGTATCATAAGTGTGGTAACTTCACGATTTGAACTGAATGGTAAAATAAAATAAACTTGTAAGTTTATAAAATCTTCCAGTGTTGATAATTAGCAGAGGCTTGATTTATTGTATAAATTTTGGGAAGAAAATTTATGTGTGTGGAGTAGTTGAAATGCCATTCCCAGGTGCGCATGTTTAAGTCGCAGGAATGAGGAGGTTTCTATTTGAGCATCAATCAAATAGCAGGTTCGATGACTCAGTGTTAAAGAAGGAGTATTGGAACTACACATTGCGTCGTATGAATGACCCCAAGGTTATTTCTTAAAAACCATCAGTTCTTATTTTAATCTTGTTTACGGATTCCATTAAGACTTTGATTTTGCTAGAACCCGGATTTGTCATGATAGTATTTTATTCTTCTTCAGAGGAAGACCCTTTGCCGTTGTTGTTGGAATATTGGGTTCTTATAAAAATAATAGAATGGGCCACTGCCAATTATAAATAATTCTATAACCACGAAAAATTTGAAGGATGTTTTCAATCCTAGTGTCATGAAATAAATGAATTTATTATGAAGCTACAATTCTTATTTCCGCATTCTGTTCAAGAATTGCAAGTTGTGAAAATTATTAAAATGGCCACAAATATAAATATTTTTCTTAATAATGATTCCAAGTGGAAAATCGAATAGTTGAATGGTCCAACAATTTATTGATCAAGTTGATGATTCAGAAATCATATATTTTGTTAGGAACTTGAAGTTCATAATCGAGTCACTTCTCGAAACGTTTAAGGTCGGAAGAACAATTAATTTTGTTGTGCTTCGCACAGTTCTTCGATGCTATGCTCAAGGGTCAGATACTTTTCAGATGTTGTTATTAATATGTGTACATAATTTGTGTGGATTCAGAGATGATAATATTTTTTGACAATATTTTTTTGAAACTGGAAGAATAAGTGAAAGTTAAAAATTCTATGAACAATTATTCTACGAGTGTTAATATTATGTAAAAATTCAACCAGTGAACTACAGTATTTCCAGTAAAGACAATTAAATTTGAACTGGATTTAATCATAAATAATTATTATAATTTTGGAACATAGTCTACAGGACTGATAATCAGACTTGTGTCTCCAAAGATAATTGTCCAATGTGTTGGAAAATTTCTGTACATTGTGTAAATAGTAATGTGGGTCGCCACACATGAATGATGCTGCTTTGAGCATTTTATTTTGCAGTCAATTTTAAATTCAGAATAAAATGAGATAATTTTACATGATGTGCTATACCAGTTGAATCTCCTTCTATCCTTATTGTTGCATTGAGCCAAAAATCAGTAATGCATTTTTTTCATTTGATGTCGTTTTTGCGAATAGCTTTAACCCATCTGGCGCCCCGGGATATTTTGACTCTCGTGCTGGCTGATTCTTGGTAAAATGCATATGTGGTCGTGCGGACTCCGGTCTAAACGGGCACATAAAATAAGGTAGAGAGAGAAATGGCTTCGAACGTGGGGATCGAGTTAGACATGGTCAATCGCATACCGATTTAAATTGTGATAATTTTTATATAGATATTTTGGGAGTTGAGAGATGTCTGGTTTGGATGAATAAATTAGTAGGAAACCCAATTAGTGGGGAATATTAAAAATTTAACTGGGTTAATAATTAGAATGGGTTTGATTATTTTTGATATGGCTTAACCATTAGGGCGTCAAGTAAATTCAGTAGTAAACGTTCGATGACTGGACATACGCATTATTAGAATCCAGGTGGAGGATATTTGAGAACTTGCATATTTTTCTTGTAATATTGTGGTAAATGTAATTTGTAAAAGTAGAGAATTTTGTTTTTCCATCACGTCGACATTAGGACAAATCTCATTTTATTAGAGTGTTCCAATTAGCTATTCATATTTCTTGTTCTAGTTATAATCTTGTGTCTGCCAACATGTATACCCCTAAGTTTTGAATAATAATTGAAAATTATGGAAGAGATGATGAGGATGATGAGGAGTTTGGAAGAGAGTTCCAAAGAAGCTGGACTGCGCGTAGCAGCCATTATGAAAGAAAATACAGAGGCTTTGGAAAAGAAACTTAAAGAAAATTCCGATATGTTCGAAAGCAGGTTAAATGATAAACTTAAAGAAAATTCTGATTCTTTAAATGATAAACTTAAAGAAAATTCTCATTCTTTAAATGATAAACTTAAAGAAAGTTCTGATTCTTTAAATGATAAACTTAAAGAAAATTCTGATTCTTTAGATGATAAACTCAAGGAAAATTCCGATTTGTTGAAAGAAAATTTAAATAGTAAATTTAATTCTATGGAAAATAAATTTAAAGAGAATTCCGAAATCTTGAAAATGTCACTTGAGAGTAAAATGACTAAATTATGCGAAAAAACACATGAACTCGAAACTTCATTAGCCACTAACGCAAGTTTAATGGACGATAATTTTCGCGATGCCGATCTAAGATCCCAAAGCTTAGCTGATAGGATAGAACGTGGTCTTAGGAAAGTTGGTGAAGACATGATCAACCTAGAAGTTAGGGTGAAGAAAGAGAGCAATGAGATGGCAACTCTAGTTGTTCAACGTTTGACAGAACAATTCAAAGAACTCATAGTGGGAGAAATAAGAGAAGGTGTGATTAGTGAATTACAAACTGAAATTAAAACTACAGTTATCGATGAGATTAAAGACACACTCAAGCTGGAGAACCAAGAGGGAGTCAAGGAAATTAGGGAATCTTTGTCATCCCATATTCAAGTAATTTCCAACGATATTCAAGCAACTCAGAAGGACATATCAGATGTGACAGGGTCGTTGAATAGTCAGGAGGCTGTTATGAACCAGATATCCACTGATGTCAAGGAGAACTGTAAGGAAACCGAAAAAATTAGAAAACTGGCAGAAGAAAACCATAAGGAAATTGAGGCTATGAAAACCCAAATCAAGGACGAGAAACAGTCTGACCATCTGTTGAAAATGCCAAGTATAAGGGGAGAAGAACAGATACAGATAAACCTAGGAGCAGCTAGAGAAACTGATAGTCAAAGACAGGATGACGTGAGGACAGTATTTCAATCCAACCCCATAAATGTATTCAAGAATGTAGGGGATAAGCCTTCTAAATTTTCAGGGAGAGATTCTGTGACACCCGTAGAATTCTTGAGAGAAGCAGGTGATTACCTAAAAGATTCCAAAATCCCTAAGGAAAGACAAATCCGTGTGATAGGGAAATTTCTGGAAGGCCCCGCACTTCTTTGGTTTAGAGCTTTCAGGTCCACTCTCACCAATTTTGAGGAGTTTTCCCGTCGGTTATTAAAAAGTTTTGGTCCCCGGAAACCCAACAGCAAGTCAGAGCAGAATTATATTCAAAGAGATTCTCGACGTCACAACCTACTCGATACTCTGCGTACTTTTCTGGACAGCTTTCTAAACTTCAACATTTAGATCCGCCGATGCCAGATAATGAATTAATTACTGCATTAATACGTCAGTTTCCAGCAGAAGTCCAAAGAACTTTGATCGCTGCTGACATTTATAATATGGAGCAACTTGACGAGGTATTGCAGAAACTTGATCACACGAACGCTCAATTCTTCCATCAGAACAGAGGAAAGAATAGCAACGTTGTATACGCTGTTATGGCCGACAGTTATTCCCAAACACCTCGAGAGATTCGAGAGGGGCGAGAAGAGAAAACGCCGAGGGAAGAGCCCGATAAAGGAGGATGGAATCAGAACAATAACAGATACAGTTACAAGCCTTATGCGAGACCGGATGGTGGATATCGATATAATACTCGATGGAGAAGGCCAAGGGATAATCAAGGAAGGTACCAGGAAAGAAGGTACTATGGTAGAAACAATAACTACAATAACAGAGGGAATGTGAATACTCGTCAGTCCAATGAAGAGTTCAATAAGGAGACGAGGAGGAACTTGGAAGAAAGACACCAAGAAAACTTGCAGTTCTTGGAACAGAAGTCCAATGAACCAGGTCCATCGGGAACACAACAATCCGGGGGGAATGGGAGAGAAAAAAACTTCGAATTCACAGTAGAAGATAGAATTTTAAACACTTTCACTTCCAGGATTATTAAATGGCAAGCAGATGATGACTTAATTCAACATAATGACGAACGGAAAGAAATGGGTACAAGAATTAAAATGCCAATCATATCATGCGAAGTATTCGGTATGCCTGTCGATACTTTAATTGATACTGGGGATATGCTTTGTCTTGTGAGCGAGAAGCTTTATATTCTGTGGAAGCTCAAAGAGAATTTAGAGGAGATTCCAGTATCAGGAATTAAAATCCAAGGAATAATACCCAACAAAATATCTCCGTGTAAAACACAATTATACTTATGTGTTACTATTGGAGGACATGATTTCCGACATGTGTTTGTAGTAATGAAGGACATGGCTTTTGACATGATATTGGGAGCGGATTTCATTCAGAAATATCAAGCAGTGATAGACATGAAGACAGAGACGATCAGATTCAAGAATACCGAAGAGATAAACTTCGAGGGAAAGGAAGAGGAAGACATCGAGGGAGATGCTCAATGGTCTCTGATTTTTCATGAAGCTGAAGGAAGAGAAGTCTACACTGAGAAGGAGTCCCCAGAGCTAGGAAAAATTCTGGAAGAGTACCACGATATTTTTGATATTAAACCTGGTGAAATTAAAGATTTTGAATATCGTATTCGTGTAAATGATGATGCACCTTTCCATGCTAAATTGTATCCGGTAGCGGAAAAGCATCGAGAAATGGTAAAAGTGCTTATGAAAGAGATGGAAAGTAACAATGTGATTAAAAAGTACACTACCTCTTATGTCAATCCATTAGCAGTAGTGTCTAAGCCAGATGGAAGTCTGAGACTGTGTTTAGACGCGCGAAATTTGAATTCAAGATTGCTGCCAGAGTATGACAGACCACCAATCATTAGGGAACCGTTAAGGAAATTCCAAGGCAAGGTCTGGTTCTCTAACATTGATCTCACTTCGTCCTACCACCACATTAGGCTTAGTGAAGATTCCAAAAAGTTTACAGGATTTATGTTTGACCAGCAGACATATGTATTCCGCCGTCTACCATTTGGGGTCAAAATATCTGGATCTGTTTTGATCAGAGCACTGGAACAAAACTTGAGTCCTGAAGTAAAAGAAATAGCAATTCGTTACATAGATGATATCCTAATTGTATCTGAGACTAAGGAGGAACATTTGTAACACCTTCAGATGTTATTCGCAGATTTGAGAAAAGCGAACTTTAAAGTAAACCTTCGAAAATGTCACTTCTTTCGGAAGGAAATAAAATTTTTGGGCCACATTTTGGATGGTGAAGGATACCGTCCCAATGAGACAAAGATACAGGTGATTGCAAATTTCCCTAGACCTACTAGAGTGAAGAATGTCCGCAGTTTTCTCGGGACATGCCAATTCTTCGCAGGGCATTGTCCAAGCTTCACCAAGACGGTTGCTCCCTTGCAGGAATTATTAAAAAAGGGAAACAAATGGAAATAAAAAAAATGAAGATTGTGAACAATCATTTCAAGATGCCAAGAGGTTATTGGTAAACAGCGTGAAATTGGAGTATCCTGACTTTACCAAGAATTTCATCATAGAATCCGATGCATCCACCGTAGGGATTGGAGCTATTCTTCTTCAAGAAGATGACGATCACAAGAGACGTTACCTGGCGTTCATAAGCAGGAAACTTCGTCCATCAGAAAGGAATTATTACACCACAGAGTTAGAAACCCTTGCTGTAATCTTCGCGTTGGAGTAGTGGAAGAAAATGTTAATTGGACCCTATCGTATTGTGGAAGTAAACAACAATGGAAGCTATAAAATCGCCAATACACGAACTGGTAACATCGTGGGAACTTATAATGCAGCGAATTTGAAGATTTATTATTCAAGAACCAGATGATTTAATGTGTAGATAGGAAAAATAAAAATTTTTCAATTTTTTTTTGTTAGGTGTGGGGTGGATGTGCCCAACTCTAGGAATGGGTATTCCAAGATTCAGACACCTAGATATCAAGGGAAAGGCTACAGCCGCTTTTGAAAGTTGAGTTATTTGAATATCGCGCTCCACTACTTCTAGAAGGAAATGGAAACTTTGTGCAGCCAAGAGCATGTTAAATGACGTAGCGAGTAGTAGCAGAGGTCGAGACTATTTGTTGATTAAATAGTTAGCCATGGAGTAGAGACTTGAGACTTGGATCAGATTACTGGCACGGCCAAATGAAAGAGAATGCACTTAGTCTCAAGTGAATCGGACCAGAGACACCGGAGATATGGGGATTTCCAGATTTCAGCGTGATCAAGCGTGGACCCGACCGTTTTGAATAAAAGCCGACCGGCCCAAGCATCATCAGCTCACTTCGAACCAAGCTCTTGCATGACAAGGTGCTGCTGCTACGTTGAGCCAAGGCACATGGTTGCCGGATCTACGCCAAAGATATCTTTAAGTTGTGATAGTTACAAAAGTACTACGATACGTGTGGAACATAGTAAGTTTCCGGCAGAGGGAATCACTAAGGTGATTGTTATTTTTCTACGGACACTGGGGAAATACTTTATTTCTATATGGACATATGCTAGACTTTGTCTAGAAAGTACTTTGTCACAGTCCAGTAATAATAATTCTATACTTGGATATTTTAATCCAATTAGTCAGTTTCATATATTGTAACTTGATAACCACTCCGATCTTTCAGTATATTGAAGGCCAGTCTATCACGGTGTTGTTCATTAGCCGACAAAGAGAAACTATAAGTTACTACGCGCATGATAGATGGTGATAAACCATGCCCAGGGAACGATCTTCAGAACAGCCGTTGATTGATTTTGACTGTCAGTGTTTTCTTGTACTGAAAAGATTACCGTGAGTTATGTTACAACTGACGTATTTGAGAATAGATCATTTGGATCTGACCCCAGTTAAGCAAACTGTTATGGCTTTAACAGAAGTAAATATTATAATGGATCAACAGTTACTTCCAACTTCAAGAGATATTTCCACTATGTCTTGTTAGACAGATTGTGGGTATATAATGGCGGCCGATACAAGGATTAGACGTGCGTGTCCAATAGGGCATGTATCTGGATAAATCTGGTACAGACCAGGTTCACTACGCTTCAAGACCAACGAGAAATGTAAGCCACATTTGATTTTATATTATGCCTAGCTAATTGGAACAAACTCATTTTCTGCAGATGGCCAACACATTTATTTTTCTTCGTATTTAAATCTTGCAATGATTTACGCAAGACACATTAGGGTTATTCTGAGTATTTTCAGCACTCAGAACAGTTTAGGATCGATGACCGAGCATAACGAGCATTTATTTGAATGTTTCATATTTTTTTGATAATCACGGTAATCAGCCGAGGTAAGTTAACTGTAAAAGTTAATAATTATTTTTGTTGAGAAATGGATATTTTATCCATATTCGAAGAATCGAACATGTGGATTCTCACATAATGAAATAATAATTAAACATATTTAAAATAATATAACTAATAATAATAATAATAATCCACTAATAATAATAATAATGATTTTCATAACTTTTCTAAATAATTCTTGGATCTTATATTTTCTAATAATCACATTCATTGAGAGAGAGCTTATGAAGTAGTTTAATCATTTCTAGTTTGGAACAGGTGATTTTCCGAAGGATAGTGGTTAACGCAAGCCCGCATTCAACCAACATGACAGTTCTGGTTGAACAGTTAATATTTGCCATGAGCAAAGTATATTTTCAGATAACACGGAGAGGCATGAAACGGGAAGCAAATGATATTTGTATCAATTAGGATATTTTGTATTTATATAAAATCATGACGTAGATACACATTCGAAAGTGAAATAGAGAGTATCATAAGTGTGGTAACTTCACGATTTGAACTGAATAGTAAAATAAAATAAACTTGTAAGTTTATAAAATCTTCCAGTATTGATAATAAGCAGAGGCTTGATTTATTGTATAAATTTTGGGAAGAAAATTTATGTGTGTGGAGTAGTTGAAATGCCATTCCCATGTGCGCATGTTTAAGTCGAAGGAATGAGGAGGTTTTTATTTGAGCATCAATCAAATAGCAGGTTCGATGACTCAGTGTTAAAGAAGGAGTATTGGAACTACACATTGCGTCGTATGAATGACCCCAAGGTTATTTCTTAAAAACCATCAGTTCTTATTTCAATCTTGTTTACGGATTCCATTAAGACTTTGATTTTGCTAGAACCCGGATTTTTCATGATAGTATTTTATTCTTCTTCAGAGGAAGACCCTTTGCCGTTGTTGTTGGAATATTGGGATCTTATAAAAATAATAGAATGGGCCACTGCCAATTACAAATAATTCTATAACCACGAAAAATTTGAAGGATGTTTTCAATCCTAGTGTCATGAAATAAATGAATTTATTATGAAGCTACAATTCTTATTTCCGCATTTTGTTCAAGAATTGCAAGTTGTGAAAATTATTAAAATGGCCACAAATATAAATATTTTTCTTAATAATGATTCCAAGTGGAAAATCGAATAGTTGAATGGTCCAACAATTTATTGATCAAGTTGATGATTCAGAAATCATATATTTTGTTAGGAACTTGAAGTTCATAATCGAGTCACTTCTCGAAACGTTTAAGGTCGGAAGAACAATTAATTTTGTTGTGCTTCGCACAGTTCTTCGATGCTATGCTCAAGGGTCAGATACTTTTCAGATGTTGTTATTAATATGTGTACATAATTTGTGTGGATTCAGAGATGATAATATTTTTTGACAATATTTTTTTGAAACTGGAAAAATAAGTGAAAGTTAAAAATTCTATGAACAATTATTTTACGAGTGTTAATATTATGTGAACTGCAGTACTTCCAGTAAAGACAATTACATTTGAACTGGATTTAATCATAAATAATTATTATAATTCTGGAACACAGTCTACAGGACTGATAATCAGACTTGTGTCTCCAAAGATAATTGTCCAATGTTTTGGAAAATTTCTGTTCATTGTGTAAATAGTAATGTGGGTCGCCACACATGAATGATGCTGCTTTGAGCATTTTATTTTGCAGTCAATTTTAAATTCAAAATAAAATGAGATAATTTTACATGATGTGTTATGCCAGTTGAATCTCCTTCTATACTTATTGTTGCATTGAGCCAAAAATCAGTAAAGCATTTTTTTCATTTGATGTCGTTTTTGCGATTAGCTATAACCCATCTGGCGCCCCGGGATATTTTGACTCTCGTGCTGGCTGATTCTTGGTAAAATACATATGTGGTCGTGCGGACTCCGGTCTAAACGGGCACAATACCGATATAAGCACGCGGAGAGAGAGAGACAAAAGTGCGATGAATAAAGACAAATAGAGAATAAAGAGTATATAAGGAGATATTAATCATTCGTTAATATTATCGATCACAACATTCTCTACGGAAAGACAGAGGAAAAGTAGAGGAACACAAACAAGTATATGTATTATTATCATCTATATCATTGAACCATCACCATCCTACTCACACTTTACTGCATTACAGGTGGAAAACGATCACCAGGGTAAAAACCACCCAAACACGCATATAAACTGTGAATTTAGGTTGCAAAAAATGGTAGAAAACTACAAAAAACAGTTGAATATTTGCAAACAGAAGAATTCAACTGACAAAAAATAAATCTATAAACAGTAAGAAAGTATACCGTACAAAATAGAGACAATAATACCTTGGTAAACCGTGCAAAGATCCAAATACTCACATACAATAAGCGACGTAGAGACTATAAAATTAGAATGAAAATCACACCTCGTTTGACACCCCACAATCCACCTTTATAAATAATACAGTTCGTTTTTGCGTGTAGCAATGCAAGAAGTAATGTTCGGTGGGAACCACGATCCCGCGTTTTAAGGCCCCAAAACGAACACTTTTCGGGATATTGCAAGAAAAACATACCCGCTCTGCGAAATAGATAAACGTTGTCATAGCAATGCCACGAGGTGTCATTCTGTTTCAGCAAAACTAAATGGAGAAAAATAAAAAAATACTCTGAAAGTCGGTAGGATTCGTCACATTAATCCGTGACTTCAAGTTGCTGTTCCTTTCAAAAAACAGCTAAGAACAGTCAAATACTGGCAAACAGAAATATTAAATTGACGAAAAATAAAAGCCGTCATCAGAATTAAAACTCACCGGAAAAAAATAGTAGGTATTATTCCTTCTTAAAAAGTCCTACAAAGACGGTAACGCACATTATACAGACGGAACGAAGAGTATAAAATTAGACTCAAAATCACGTATTGTTTCCGACACCACAAAACCCCTCTATAAATATTACAATACATAATCAGATCATACTGGAAAGAAACCAATAAACAAAGGCATATAGATAAGCATGGGTCCTAGTGGAAATTAATTCTATCACCTGAAACCAAAAAT
The DNA here is from genome assembly GCA_946902985.2 of Meconema thalassinum. Lineage (NCBI taxonomy): Eukaryota > Metazoa > Arthropoda > Insecta > Orthoptera > Tettigoniidae > Meconema > Meconema thalassinum. The sequence goes on along the minus strand of OX336394.1, from coordinate 447,239,238 downwards.
GCATGGGACGAAAAAAACATCAAAATATCATGTTGGTTTCCGACCCTACAAGACGTAAAAAATATAATAAAAGTATTTAAAAAAACTATTTTGTTTTAATTTCATTCGAATCAATTTTTACGTTAGGGGCCGATAACCTAGATGTTAGTCCCCTTAAAACAACAATTATCATCATCATCATCATCATCTTCAATTTTTACGTTATTCGTGGGACTTAGAAAATTTCGGCCAAAAAGAACAAAATCATATATAAATCCCTAATTGTTGGTCGTAAGATGAAATAGCAAGAGACTAAAGAGATGAAATGTGTTATCGTCTACAACATAAGCCATGTAAAATATTGCACTCAGACATATTACCGGAGATTTGTTGCTTCCCCCTATTTTAGGTAGATTTCATTAGAAAGCTAACTCTTGCAATGGGTACCATGTTTCGACTTCCGCAAAATGTCAACATATCTTCGCGTTTCATATCCCCCAGATCCCAAAACCACCGTCAGTTCAAATGTTTATGTATAATTTATGTGTATATCTCTCTCTATATATATATATATAAATGAACGTTTGTCTGTTTTTTCTGAATTTCCACGGAAATTTGCGATATTTGCGCGTTTCAGACTGTTTTATGATGGATGCGCGCAAAAAAAATTGTTGGCTGTCTGTCTGTATGTCTGTTTGTTTGTCTGTGGACAATTTTTTGTGTCCTTATAACTCGAGAACGGCTGAGTGGATCAACGTAAAATTTGATACAGATATCCTTCAGAGGCACGACACTAATCATTAATGTAACTCTTCTCCGTACCTCTCATAAAAGGGGCCCTACCCCCTTAAAATACATGCTGAAATAGGCGTAGAAGGGTGAAACAAAGCTCATTTTCAACCCCTCAATGTGAGAAACGAAACTCGGGGCCCTAATGGGACCCCGAAAACCACATTTTAAGGCCCTAAAACCAACAGTTTTTGAGATATTCCCAGAAAACTAATTTCACGTAATAAATTAATGAAAGAATGCATGCTGGTAACCATGGCAACTGAATCTCATAGGTCCATCTATTTCTATAAAACGCAATGCAATTCCATTTATTACATTACTGTGAAGGTTTGCAAACGGCTATAAGGTTCTAACAGATCCATATTAAGCTGAAATATTCATGAATACATACAATTCGCTTAAGGGGCCAAGGGGTACTCTACTGCGGACAATTTTTTGTGTCCTTATAACTCGAGAACGGCTGGGTGGATTAACGTAAAATTTAATACAGATATCCATCAGAGGCACGACACTAATCATTGATGTAACTCTTCTCCGTACCTTTCATAACAGGGGGCCTACCCCCTTAAAATACATGCTGAAATAAGCGTAGAAGGTTGAGATAAAGCTCATTTTCAGCCCCTCAATGTGAGAAACGAAACTCGGGGGCCCTCATGGGACCCCGAAAACCACATTTTAAGGCCCTAAACCCAACAGTTTTTACGATATTCCCAAAAAACTAATTTCACTTAATACATTAATGAAGGAATGCATGCCGGTAACAATGGCAACAGAATCTCAGAGGTCCATCTATTTCTGTAAGACGCAATGCAATTCCAATTATTACATTACTGTGAAGGTTTTCAAACGGCAATAAGGTTATAACGGATCCAAATTAAGCTGAAAGATTCATCAATACATATGATGCGCTTAAGGGGCAATGAGGGGTACTCTAGAATTTTTAAACGCGATTTACACGTGCGGGTGTGGTACGGAATGTCTATTATATCCCTATCCCTATATTGTTATATTATTATTATTACTATTCTTTTAATTATTATCATTATTATGGCGTACAACGAGGAGACAAAGCTCATTTTCAAACCCTTGGTGTCAGAAACAAAACTCGAGGCCCCTCAAGAGCCGTAAAGGGTCCCCGAAAACTATATTTCAAGGCTCTAAACCCAACAGTTTCTTAGATATTCCCAGAAAACTAATTTCATTTAATAAACTAAAGAAGGAATGCAAGCCACTAACCATGACAACAGTATCTCAAGAGGTGGCATTCAACTTTCCATCTATTTCTGGAATAAGTAATGCCACTCCATTTATTACATTTCTGTGAAAGGTTGCAAATGGCTATAAGGTTATCACGGAACCAACTAAAAATGTAAAATTCATCAATGCGCTTAAGGGGTTCAAGGAGTACCCTAGAATTTTTCAAACGACTTACACGTGCGATATGTCGTACAGAAGGTCTATTATATCTCCAAACAGCAACATTAATTTCAAAAATTCCTGATTTGAAATAGTAGACTGTTTTTTTGCTGATTTTAGGAATTTGGGCCATTGGAGGATAAAAAAACTGAATTTTCATGCACCACAAGCCTTTATAATTTATAAAAGGGGTCTTCCTGTAGTTGGGCACATGACACAACGGTTAGGGTCAGTTCGTATGTGACGTGCATTGCGAGTCGTCTACGAGGTTTTCAATTTTATTTTCACGCCTGGAAGAACACGTTAAGTAAATTTAGTTTGAGAGCACATTTTAATTAATCATTTTTCTTTGCCAACAAACAGGTTCCAAGCCCCTAAACATTTTAACAGTAGCTCAATTGATAACATCTGGTTAATAATACCGAAGACCGTTCGAAGAATGGGTACTTCTGCTAGTATATATTGTGCCCATTTAGCATGAAATATGCAAATCACAGTATGCCAGCAATGCTCTAATCGGGGTTTTCCGGGTTATGGTATGTTCTCCCACTCTGTGACTTACACATTTTGGATTAAATAGAGGATACACTTCCCAAATAAACAAACAAAATCAACTCCTACTATAAAACATTTAATTAACCAAATATATGGCGCTACAACAAATTAAAACAAATAAAAAACTGACCCAATTCTAACTTGTTCAGAGCGAACAAGGAATACATAATTAAACAAAGGTTAAATCATAATAAATGGTTTTCATAAACCAACAAACTTATATTTCTTTTCACTTCCATATAGTGTCCTTTTAAAATTAAATACAATCAAGAGCTCCAATAGGCTCGATACTTTTAATATAAACTGTGATATCCCTTTTACTACACATCACTTCCTATTATATGAGTATTTTATAATTAAAACAATATATGATTCTTATTAAAGTACTGTTACTCATTTACTTAAACTTTGGGCTTTCACAATGTTCTCATGTTACCATCTCTCTCAGTCAACAATTCACTACTGTGATTGGGAAAACATTTGCGTACTCCCGAGTTATAGAAGACTACTTGAACATGTCAAAAATTAAGATCACTCCCGAAATCTAATTGTCTTCACTGAACTCGTGAATTCCTACATTATATTACATTAGGGACTTATCGTTCTTTGTCTCAAAAGACCATTATCTCATAATAAAGCAACGATCTGAACTTGCAAGCGGTAATCCTCATCTATAAGAACCTCGGTTCGAAGACCGGGTCGTTAAAACCAACTCTAAACACTCTGAGTATTATAACGTCAAAACAGACGGCTATTCAAACCTACCACAACATCAATGGCGAGGGGCCTGGCCAGGCCACTTAGCGCGATTTATTGCAGGTGAGGCAGACATTACGGTCCTCGCCCACACGGGACGAACGACTCTTAGCTTTACACAGCTGTTTCATTATGTAGTTCTTTGAACAAGCAAGGCTTTCATTATACTATTTTTATTGAGGTTCACAAGACCTTATTCTCTTAAACTCGGCATTTATTAATTATGAAGTATCCTCATTGGTGGGTAAGAATAATTCAATACAACAACAAATATTTAAGGGCTTCAATAATAGACGAGCCTAGGTTCGATTCCTTTCACTGCCTCGGGAACCATATCCCATACAGGAGGACTTACAACATTCGCGACTTAGGGCGAACTTTGTCTATAACCTGCGCTCATAATACAATAAATATTTCACACGATTCTACAATATAACACACACATGGCCTCGTGATCAGAGGACTTACCATAGCTCAATTACCGCGACCAACTGCCCCTCATAATTAAATTTACCAAGTATTCAAACGCGTTCCTAGCGTGACAAATTTCTTTAATGCGCTTCACAGCGCTTACATGTTACTGAGCCAAGTTGCCTTCAAAGAACTGATAGATTCAACAATACACATTTGATCTACATCTCAATTTTATATTAATCCTTTCCCGTGCCAATAATCGCTTTATTTTAAGAACATGTGTTCACAACCTGTATTTATTCTTTTAAAGGAGCTCGAAAGCTACTATTTTCATATAATTCAACATAAACTTCATTTATATACTACTTATTATTATTATTATTACGCTTGCTTTCATATAATTAAATCATTTATCAAATACACTGATATTTTATTTCATATATTTCCCTTAAGGGATTTATTCATTTCACATAATTATTTTATACTTTCTCCATTTTAATCGTTCAGATCGTGCTATTATTCTATACTTTGTTATTTAAAAACAACCCTATTCTTTTCGTTCTCAGGTGGTTTGTACGCAAATCCTCCCAACACATAACATAACAAAATGGTTACTCACATGATATGTCGGTCACCGACCGAACTTTCCAACGATGTTTCATTTTGCCCACTTGAATGTGTTTAAGCCATCTTCCCTAATTCCATTTCACACATTGACACTTCTTGATACACAAACATATTATTTACCTTCAACACTGGTAACATATTGAATACAATTTGGTATTCTTTTATCATACACAAATAAATTCACTAAAAATTATAACACTTAAACGGATTTAACTATATTTACATTACACTGATTTTAATCACTAAGGCTTTGCTTTTTGCCTTTACACACGTGATTCCTTCTTTCCCGATTCCAAGGGTTGACACTCTTAGACGTTGGCTTCCTATCTGGCAAGATGATGAAAGTCTCAATCAATCTACCCCTCCCTGGAACGGCTATTCCTCAAATCCGGTTTCCTGACGATCGGCTTCTATTTTTATTTGCTCGAAATCGCTTCTTTCTTGACACTATTTAGTTTGTCTAGCTACAGTCTGTTCTGTTACGGCCTTTCGAGTATTTTATCGGTGACCTATGATTCCCTAGCACTTATGGCTATTCCTTTAATTAGTTTCGTAGCTTAATGCTTTTACTGTTCGCTTGTCTCCTGTTAGACAATGCCTTGGATTAAATATTACCTTCTTATTTTCTTCGGCTCTCTAGTTCCTCTCGTTTTGATACACTAGGCGTTACTATTTTTGTCCGACCCTGATCGGATTCCTTAACTTTTATAGAACTGTTTGTTTCTCTATCGTTGGTACTTCAAACGTTACGATACTTTCTGTCGTTTTACTGAACTGTTATTTGAAGATCTATCGCCTGTTTTTTAAGTTCGCAGCCTACATTGACTGTAATACGGAACTTTCACTATAAAGACTGACGATGGCTGAACTAAATCCTGTACTAGGATTTTCCTAAGTCTTCACACGGCGATACTATGATGATACTTGATGCTTCCTCGTGCAGCGTCTCGGCGCTCACGGAACTGGTTGGTTGTCGATACAGCGACGCCCTCGGGCTGTCTGAAACTGCATGTGCTATGATGCTCCAACGTCACGCCCCTCTGGGCTGACTGATACTGCATTCGATGTGACACAGTGACGCCCCCTCGGGCTGTCTGAAACTGCATGATTGGTCTGGCTCTGCCAGGGCTTTTATACAAATCGGCGACAAAAAGATAAATTCCACGTCTTTTTCATAACTAACTTTTGAAGCAATAGTCAGTCGCACACTTTTAAAAATTATATCTCTGAAAAGCTCGTTTTCTAAACGGAAACTGACCTCTTTGCACATAAAAATCGATCGTACAACTCTGAGATATTAAATAAAATTTGGTCTTCAGATACGTGGGTGTTACAGTTCATTTTTAATTCCCACCTCCTCGGGTCTCGGGGAACTTTTAAATACGTAATGCCGCATTTGCACTTTTTCCTGGGCAATTATTAAAACATCTTTTCCCACACAAAAATCTCTATTCCGAAATGATTCACAATGATGTATTTCTTTTGTTACTATTATATTCGCAAATGGCTTAAATCTAATTATTCTTCCTCTTGCACAACTGCGAGGATGCCATTTAACTGCAACGTAAGCTCAATTTCCGAAACCTTCTCTCACTCACTCTAAACGGAAAGTTCCTCTCGTTCTAATTATAGCCATGATCGCTCCTTATCGGTGCGTCACGCGTGATATCATTTCATGAAGCCACCTGGGCTATTACTATTGCACAATATTAAACCAGTCCTCTTGTATAAAATCTTTCTATGTTCCTCTGAAGACTGTATTTTTCCTCCTTTCTTTCACCAATAAAACATGGATTCGACCCCTTGAACCAATGGTACATGGGTTCAATATATCAGAATTAAAGTTTGTCTGTTTTTTCATAATTTCCACGGAAATTTGTGATATTTGCGCGTTTCAGACTGTTTTATGACGGATTCACGCAAAAATATTTTTTGTCTGTCTGTCTGTGGACAATCTTTTCTGTCCTTATAACTCGAGAACGGCTGGGTGTATCAACGTAAAAATTGATACAGATATCCATCAGAGGCACGACACTAATCATTGATGTAACTCTTCTCTGTACCTCTCATAAAAGGGGGCCTACCCCCTTAAAATACATGCTTAAATAGGCGTAGAAGGGTGAGACAAAGCTCATTTTCAGCCTCTCTATGTGAGAAATGAAATTCGAGGCCTTATGGGCCCCGAAGACCACATTTTAAGGCCCTAAAACCAACAGTTTTTGAGATATTCCCAGAAAACTAATTTCACTTAATTAATTAATGAAAGAATGCAAGCCGGTAACCATGGCAACGGAATCTCAGAGGTCCATCTATTTCTGTAAGACGAAATGCAATTCCATTTTTTACTTTACTGTGACGACTGACAAACGGCTATAAGTTTATGACGGATTCAACTTAAGCTGAAATATCTTATTCATCAATACATATAATGCGCTTAAGGGGTCAAGGGGTACTTTTGAATTTTTCACGCGATTTAGACGTGCCGGTATGGTACGGAAGGTCTATTATATCCCTTTCCCAATATTGTTATATTATTATTATTATCATTATTATGGCTAACAACGATGAGACAATGCTCATTTTCTAACCCTTGGTAACAGAGAAAAAAAACTCGGGGCCCCTTAAAAGCCGTAAAGGGTCCCAGAAAACTACATTTTAAGGCTCTAAAACCAACAATTTCTTATATATTCCCAGAAAACTAATTTTATTTAATAAAGTAATGAAGGAATGTAAGTCAGTAACCAGTACAACGGTATCTCAAGAGGTGACATCCAACTTTCCATCTATTTCTGCAAGATGTATAACCTCCTTCAGTAATGACTAATTATCTTCATCATCATCTTCATCACCATCATTAGTCTACTTTTTTTCAGTAGCCTATTTCCTTTACCTTACTGTAATTTTAAACTTACTCCTATGTATCTTAGTTATTCACCCTAACAATGCAACAATTTACAGCCTACACCACCAAGCTAATCCAGTTTATATGTATTTTATATTGTATAAATATTGTAAAATTGTTAGATTTAAGTTGTATTTGTATTGTTCATTATTTATTATTTGTATAATCTGGTTAGATGGAAGAGAGGGCCCAATGGCCCTAATCTTGCCAGTCAAAATAAATCTATCTATCTATCTATCTATCTATCTATCTATCACTCCATTTATTACATTTCTGTGAAAGTTTGCAAATGGCTATAAGGTTATCACGAACCCTACTAAAACTGTAAAATTCATCAATACGCATTAGGGGTTCAAGGAGTACCCTAGATCTTTTTCACACGACCTACACGTGCCATATGTCGTACAGAAGGACTATTATATCTCCAGAGAGCAACAATTTTTCAAAAATTCCTGAGATGAAATAGTAGACTTTTTTTTGCTGCTATTAGGACTTTGGACCATTGGAGGCTAAAAAAAACAATTTTCATGCACCACAAGCCTTTATAATTTATAAAAGGGGTCTTCCTGTGGTTGGACACTTGACACAACGGTAAGGGTCAGTTTGATGTGACGTGTATTGCGATTGGTCTACGAGGTTTTCAATTTTATTTTTACATCAGGAAGAACACGTTAGGAAAATTTAGTTTCAGAGCACATTTTAAATAAACATTTTTCTTTGTCGACAAACAGGTTCCAAGCCCCTAACCATTGCAACAGTAGTTCAATTGAAAACGTCTGATTATTAATACCGAAGACCGTTCGAAGAATGGGCACTTCGGCTAGTATATATAATGAACCCTTATTGATCTACGATAAATAAGCATTCATAATTTATTATTATTATTACTGCAGCCCAGGCAGTACATGAGGAAGTTGACGAGAATAAAGGCAAGGTAGCGTGTCGCAATGATTGCCACAGAGGTAGAGCTTGTAGCTATTCTTGAAGAACGGCCTGGTAAACTTGAGTTCAAGGCCAAATTGTGTAACAACTTGCACCAGAATTGGAATCATAAAGGAATGGTCACGAGTTTCTTACAACCGACCTACAATTGAATCAACCAATCAGGAGAGACCACGCCGAGATCACGCGATGGAAGGCGTCAGTGGTAAAAAGCGCGCGGAATTGATTATCTAAAGAACCGCCGATCGGAATTATCTCCGCACGAGTGCGATGAGACGTTTGATTTATTTGAAGAAGATTGATACTAGTCCCATCTGTGTGAGATGAAAACTCTGGAAAAATTTTCTAAATCCACCCCACTCTTCCGTACCCTGTCAGTTTCTAATAAATTGTGCGGCGTGACGCTGTTCGATGTCTTTCTGTTCGTGAGCTCTGTGAGCTAACTTCACGCCCGTTTGTATAACGATTTTAATGCTCTGATATATTCGAAGATATTTTATTTGTGAGCTCTGATGAGCTAAATTCACGCTGAATTGCGTAGCAATTTTTAACGCTCTGATATATTTGAAGTTATTTTATTTGTGAGCTCTGATGAGCTAAAGTCACGCTAGTTTGCGTAGCAATTTTTAACGCTCTTAATTATTTGAAGTCAATTACTTTGTGAGATTTGTGAGCTAAATTCACGCCAGCGTGCGTGATGATTTGAAACTTGTAATATTATCTTAAAGACAACTATTTCAGCTCTTAGGGGCAAGACTTGTAACATTCTAATTAGCGCTCACCCGAGCGTAGAGCAGAGCAGTAGATTACTGAGCGTGATAGCGACTGTGAGTTAGTCAGGCTCTAAAACTTGTATTGTCGAGCCAGTGACGTTGGACTCGAAGTGTGTATTTTATGTATATTTTTAAGTGTATTTTTCGTGTGTGTATTGCGCGTGTGTGAGCGATATTTAGGGAAAGTCTTCGTAATTAATCGCATAGGACTGATTGTGGGCGAATTTAGTAACCCACGAGCGATTATAGCCAGGTCGAATTATAATCATTGAACTTTTCTTCCAAGGAGACTACATCAAGATGTCCAACATGTGGTCAGGAGTTGGGATGACGTCCGGCGCTTCAACGAAGACGAATATGGAGTGCTAACTTTTCCATAGAGAAATGGGCTGAGATGGATGTCATAATGTTCTGCAAGCTGAGACGGTGATGTACAACAGTTGAGTATTCAATTATGTAGTTAGATTGGCGGGGGACTTATGTAAATAGGTTATTAGTCTTTTTTTTTGTTTTAGAGTGTTTTTCTTTGTACCGGCACTAATTGTTTTAAATGTACGTTAGCGCGTGGCCAAAGTGTTTGTTGTATATTTGTTTTTCTTGGAGTCATATTTAATGTGCACGGCGCGTGTACGTGATGTTTATCCATGCAAATGCGAAACCCGTTACATTCGATAAGTGGTGCTTTATTAAAGTTCATATTTGTGATAGGAAAGGGAGGTAATTACTGTAAGATGTTTGCTGAACAGGTTATTATTCATATTAGGGTTGCCAAGTGCAACGATTTAAGATGTAATTGTAGAACACCTTCGTTCTAATTTGATAGATTTTCTTTTGAGTCCTTTTCAGGTTAATTAGTCACGACGTGGAACGGTGGCGCCAGCAAGTGGGATATATTTATGTCTTTTTATTTCAGGGTCTGTCAAACCCATACGTGTGATTCTGTGTGTGTTATTGTGTCAGGTGTGTGTGTTGATTCTACGTGAAGAGGGGTAGAGGTCCTAACGCCCTCATATTTTGTTGTTGTTGTATTTTTGATGGGAAGGCAGGGTGCTCTAGGGAGACCGCTGATCCTTGTCCATATTGCTGATTTCTTGGACTTCCTAGTGGAAATGCCGGGATATTTCGTTCTGACACACACACACGTACTTATTGTGCTTTGGAGCACGCTTCTTCGATACACACGTGGGTTGACAGCTATGCAGATTTCCACAAATCGCCCGTCTCGCCTGGTGACTTATTTTTGATAGGCAGTCCTGTTGTTCCGACTGGCCCCTTTAAGCTTCCAAGTAGCAAACCTTTTCATTGTGATGGTTATTTTTGGAACCATAATTAATTGGGGAGTTCGCCATGTGTGTGACGGATTATTGCATGTTGTATGGATAGATATTTGTGTTAATAATGTAAATGTTGGCTTTGAGCCTAGTGATCTTGTTTATGACTCAATTCATGTAATTTTAGTATGTCACACCTGTGTGGTGTAGTGGTAGTGTACTTGTAAATTTGTCGGCGGTCATATGTGTATTTTTAGCCTACTTTCGATTTTTGCAAAAAATGAAAGTAGACTTATGAGATCAACACAGGGCGAAAAAAGTATGTCTGTCTGTCTGTCTGTGTGTGTGTATGTGTGTGTGTGTGTGAGTCTGTGTGTGTGTGTGTGTGTGTGTGTGCGTATGTGTGTGTGTGAGTCTGTGTGTGTGTGCCTGTGTGTGTGTGAGTGTGTGTACTCGGAATGTCTGTCCCCCCTATCAATTCGAACACGGTGAATTTGAATTGAACGAAATTTGGTACAAAGGTAGCACTAGCAAAGGACACCTCAGTGTCATGTTTTATATCGCCGCCATCTTTACTAAAACTGAATGGCGGCCACTCAAACGTTCAAAACGTAAAATCAAATAACGACTAACCAAATCATCCGATCTCTACCAAATTTGGTAACAACATACCTTCGTATAGGATGCGTCTTGTGACCAAACTACATGGTCGTCCGTCATATCATTTCAGGATGGCGGCCGTGCGAATTATGCAAACTTTATAATCCATATCATGGGACCCACCAGTTCCGATTATCGAGCCGAGAATCGTTTTATCTGTTCTAAAGGAAGAGGCACGTTCGCAATTAAAAGTTTATTTTGTAATACTATAGTGCAGACGTGATTTTAAAAAGCTGAGCCGATTCAGTAATAAGACAAGATGGCAGCGGATATCTTGTGCCTGACTTATATTTCATTAATTTGAGTATTGCATGCAATATAGCGTACTGATACAAAATAAGTAAACTTTGTATGAAATGCTTTATATATAAATAATATACTCCAGTGATGAAATCGTTTAGTATAAATCATTATTTGCTAACAAGTTCTATGTAAGTCATTTTATATAGAACGATATTCGTTAACACAATTAGCTCAGTGGTAGAGCGTTAGCCTATCGCTCAAATGCCTATGGTTCAAACCCGATCAGAGCTAGGTTTTTTGCTTGAAATGTTATATGTTTATTGTTTTGTAATGACTCAGATGTTTTAAAATTAAGCGTTATATTGTGCATATTGTGGTGTAAAATATATATTTAATTAAAACATAATTCGCCAGCAGATTTACTCGAGACATCTAGCTGCCAAAAAGGTAACTGCACGCCGACCTACTTATTAACTTCCAGATGTTATTGAAAAGTTTCTTCTTCTGGCCGCTAGAATGCACTCGCTCTGTTAGGATTATATTGTTCGATATTTCACCACTAGATGTCACGACTAGTCTACGTGGGGCTCCATTGATTACTATACCATTGGCATTCTATGCGCATCGAATTTGAAGAATGACAAGATGATACTACGATACATTTTTACTTTTTATTTTAAAGGGTTTGTAACAGCCTATTTTGCGTTACTTGAAAATGTTATTTGAAGTAAAGAACAAAACGATTTCACATAGTAACTGAATTCAAGCCGTTGGTGTTAGTTCAGGTTATTAACTACTACTTTTATTTCAGGCAAATAGCAATCGAAAATATCCACATAGTTTGTATACACACGTCTCTGTAGGGTCATGGAAAGATTTGTTAATTCAATTAGGGTTGTGAAAGCCATGCACAACCAGACGTGTAAAGACATGCCTCAACTCAAAGTTGGATGTTGCCCACGGCAGGTCGTATATGTAATAATAATAATAATAATAATAATAATAATAATGTTATTGGTTTTACATCCCTTTTAACTACTGCTGCTTTTAGAGACACCGGGGTGCCGGAATTTTGGCCCGAAGGGGGTCTTTAACGTGCCAGTAAATGTACTGACACGGCTCCCTCGCATTTGTGCACCCTCAAATGCCAGCTGACTGCGCCAGGATACGAACCTGCAACCTAGGGCCCAGCAAGCGAGAACGTTACCGCTGAGCCACGCAGCCAGTCCGGTCGATTATGTCTCCAGATCCATAACATTCTTGATATACTTCTTATCTTTCTTTCTTCAATGATGCTTGCAGTTTTTATCTAGGTTGTGGCGTTTGGTAGAGGTAAATCGTTTCTAAGGTCTTCAACAAAGAATAGTTCTATTATACTCTTTGATAATAACAACGAGTTATAACTATACTCATACATTTAGGAGAAAGTAGGCTATATGTTCTTTACTGAACATCTTGTTTTTTATTGGTCACGTGTTAACTTACTTTTGTTGATTTGTGTGAGAAGTCCTAAGTTTTTAGGCAGTAATGTTTTGCTACGGCAGTTTGATTCCAATTTCACGCGGAAATTTGTGTTGTATATTTTAAGTATAGGAAGTTTCGGTTTAGTTTTAAGTGTTGTATAGTTGTTCCCCGCGTCCGTCTAGCTCTAGGCAATGTGGATTCGTTGTCTGAATGTTCATTCTGGATGATGACGAATCATGCATTCGATTGTACACATCGTGAAGCATGCAGAACGACACGCGCGCATACATTGTCACTTTTGTTGATTTTTTTAAGGACACTTTGTCCGTGTATTTAATCTCTCCTGAGATTTGGCCTAGTTTTGGCATATTTTGTTATTCAGTGGGAGTCTTTGGGAGTTTGTTTTGTTATTTCTTTTGTATAGTTAGGTGATTTGTTATTAAATTCTTTTGTTTTTAACCCTGGCTTCACTTTTTCCTGCATGTTATTTTGTTATATGTTACCCTGCATGTTAATGAAGCGCTTTAACAACAACTTACGATATGGACTGTTACACCCCCCGAAACTGAGTCTCATAAGCTTCTTTGCAAGGGTTCATAAAACAAAAATGGCTGCCCAAGTGGGACTGTTGTTGTTGCTTCGCTGATCTCATATTTATTTCGTTGAGAAATAATGCCAGGTCAAGCGGGCAAAGTAAATTCAGTAAATTGAGGCGATGTTGTACCGCCATGTGCATTAGTAAAATCACTGAGTTCCTAAAGTTAGAGATATTGAACAAGGTTAGAATTTGATATTGTATTTGTTATAAACCTGTTCTGGTGCCCGGCATTAAAATTTGAAAATTTGCATGTTATTGAACTCAGTCAAAGCAGGAAGGTGTTGCCTTATATTTGACATTTAATTAACTTTGGTTAATGAGTGTCGTTCGTAAATTCTGTTGGTTAGGAATTTAAAAGCAGATCACTAGGGGTTATTTTGTTGTTTGGAAATAAGAGTAATTTATTCAGTAAATTTTGTTACTGAAATTTTTGTTAAATTAGAATCAGTAATATTTAAATGTTATGACATGTATGCGTGTGGATGACTGAAATCTTAGTGCATGACCCTGTTTTCTCTGATTATATTTGTGTATTGTGCAATGGCGAGTGTTGAGGAGATCAAGGCATTGTTGGAACAGATGTCGACCCAAATGTCCGTAAAAACGGAAGAACCGTTAAAAACATGAAGGAGGAAATAAGCGAAGACAATAACAAACAATTAAAAGAATAGTTAGGGCAGATGTCCGCGAAAACGGAGGAACAATTTAAAATTCAGAGCGAGAATTGTGAAAAACAGTTACACGACATGAGCGGTACTATTTCGGTCCAATTAGAGGTCCAGAAATTGGACACTGATAAACAATTTCACGAATTAAATCACAAATTATCGGAACAGGCGATAACACAAACAGCACAAACCGAACAATTAGAAAAGATCACTAATGACATCAATCAAAGTGTTAGGGAGGTAGAGAAACTGGCAGGTGAGGTCGAAGAAAATAACGTCAAACAATTGGGTGAAATTAAAAAGTTGGAGGCGAAGTTTGACAACAAACTCGTACAATTTGACGAAATGGTGGCCGATAAATTGAAGCAAATAGAGGCAGCATGTGTCAATAACACCGCGGGAATAAAGAAAACACAAGATAAATTGCAGCTACAAATTAATTCAGTCGACAGCAACGTACTGGAATTAATAAAAGAAATGGATAAACTTGAGGTCAAGGCCGAAACAGAACGTAGGCACATGCGTGAAAACTTAGAGGACCAATTAAGTAAAACCCAACAGGTCATAAGAGAAGAAGTCGGAGAACAATTGGTTAAAACACAAGAGGTTATAAGAGAGGAGGTTGGAGAACAGAGAGACGAGAAGAGCTAGAAAAGAATCAGGAAAGGAGCAAAGAGAAAATTAACAGTTTGAAAAATAGGATCCGAAGAGATTGGGAACAGCAGGCAAACGCAAATAAAGAAGACAGGCTGACAATTTTAAAGCGCTTAGGGGAATACAACTCGAGAATGCAGGCTTTGGAGGAAGGCGTAAAATCTAAATTACAAGAGCACTCAGATTTAATAATTAAGAACGAAATTAGATCATTAGAGAATGCTACATTATTTTCAGCTGAAAATATACCAGAAAAGCAGGCAAGCATTGGAAGTCCGGTAGGCTTGAAGTTAGCTGAGGATAACAGCCGGGGTCAAAGTCCCAAATTAACGAGCAACGCATTCCAAGAATACAGGGGAGAGACTTCCACACCACAACCAAACTTGGCACCCGCCCAAGTAATCCAAGTCATTAGGGGAAATGATTTCAAGCCCGATAAATTCAAGGAACACTCAGGAACCACTCCCAAAGCCTTTTTACGACAGTTGACTGATTATTTCAATGATCAACATATCGGCCCCGAAAAACAGTTGAGACTCGTGGAGAAATTTCTAGAGGGACCAAGCTTAACCTGGTTTTTAAGCTTTAAATATACTTTCACCGACATGGCTCAATTCCAAGAAGCATTTTTAAAGAAGTTTTGGAGCCCTTCTTTACAGCAGGGATTAAGAATGGACCTGTATACACGAAAATACCACAGTACGCATCCGACCAGATTTTCGGAATTCTTTAGCCAGCAGCTGGTAAAATTCCGCGACTTTGACGACCCCCCTAGCGAGCAAAATATGGTTCTAACCATCGGGAAACAACTTCCCATGCACATTCAACAGCTGTTAGTAGCCGGAAATATTCAGACTGCAGTGCAGGCCGAAGAATTACTCCGACACCTCGACGAGACGAGTATGGTCAGCCCACAGACGGGAAGGAGAAATATGGAATGTGTCAACACGACAGAGGTGGTTCAGGGACTCCAAAATAGTCACAGCCAGGGGAACCAAACGAAAACTCAGTCCACAGGAACACAGTTCACACCGAGAAGGCAAGATTTCGATGGCCGGAACCAGTTCAACCAAAACAATCGAAATTTTCAGAATAACCGCGATAGATATAACCAGAATAACCAAAACCAGCACAATCAATGGACGTACCAGCGGGAATACACCAATTGGAGGGGAAACCAAAGACAGGGTCAACCTTACCAAAGAAATGGAGATGGCAGTTGGAACAACGCGAGGAACTATCGCCAGGAAAATAGGGGAGACTACCGCAACAATTGGGATGAGCGGTATGTCGAGTCACAAAAATACTTTGACCAATTAAATGCCGAAGAGAAGGAAAAAGAGAAGTGGGGGCGTGCAATGGCAAACAGACAGAGCCCAGACAATCATCAAGGAGAGGGGGCAGAAAGTTTATTGAGGCAACAGGAGAGGCGCGAAGACAACCGACGGAACACAACAAGTGGGTCCCGGGATTTAAAAAAAACTTCAATTGAACTAAAAAATGATAGTCTGAAAACGGAGGACGCCAGGGAGCGAGAAAAGATGATTGTGGCCAATATAGAAGAATGGGTAGCATTCCCGGACGATTGCCTGGAGGAAGTGGTGAAAGACCGAGAAAATGTCATCAGACAACTGCCAATTATTTACGCACATATTGGAGGTATGAGGGTGAGATGTTTAATTGACACAGGTAGCCAGGTGAGCTTAGTCACTGAAGTTTTGGTAAAAGAAATCGGAAGAAAACAAACTGTTCCAATTATGCCTGTACCGCTAATGAAAGTCAGAGGGGTTATTCCTGACAAGACCATCATTTGTAAACAGCAAGCATATTTAGACCTGGAAATATTGAACCACACTTTTTCGCAAACATTCATTGTCATTCCGAAGATGAACTATAACATAATTTTGGGAGCCAACTTCATCTGTGATTTTCATGCTGTAATTGACTTACATAACAACACTGTAAGTTTCAAACAAGTTGAGGGGTTGGATCACGTGGGTTTAAACATGGAAGAGAGTCCACTAGAGAGAGAGGCGAATACTTGGGTCGTTGAAGAATGCACTAATGAGGTGATCAGAGATAAGAACTTGACGGAGGAGCGAGTAAGCCAGACAGCAGTGGTGGAAATTGACAGCCGAGATATTTCGCAAGAACTTTGGGTACATTTGGCGGAAGAAGAAATTAGCGGAACTAAATTTGAAATTCTACTTCAGGAGCGACTTAAGGAGGCCATCGTAGGGGAACCTGATAGAAGGAAACTGGAAGAAATTTTGAGATTACATAAAGGAGCTTTTGACACCGTACCTGGAAAAGTTTTAAATTTTCAATATGCCATGCAAGTTACAGACTGGACCCCGTTTAAAAGTAAATTGTACCCGATCCCAGAGAAACACTTTGCTCAGGTGAAGGACATTATTACTAATTTATTAGAATCTGGCATGATAAGGAAAGCAGCAACCCCGTACCTGAACGCAATATTGGCTGTGGCCAAGCCAAATGGATCAATTAGGCTATGCCTGGACGCGCGAGTTTTGAACAGTAAACTGCTAGTTGAGCATGACCAAGCACCTAGGATCAAAGATGTTTTGAAAGGCTTCCGTGGGAAGAAGATATATTCGAGTGTCGATTTGACAAATAGTTTCCACCATCTTGAACTTGAAGAAAAATCTCAACTGTTGACGGGATTTTTATTCGATAACCAAAGTTATATCTGGTCTCGAATGCCCTTTGGCGTGAAAACTGCTGGATGTGCACTGATAAGAGCACTCGATAGGAATCTGACTGAGGAGGTCAAGAGCTTCACTACGAGATATGTTGACGACATATTAATTGCATCTGAAACAATGGAGGAACACCTGATAAACTTAAATAATCTTCTGGATAACTTGAGAACCATGAACTTCAAAATAAATCTAAAGAAATCACATTTTTGCCAGAGCGAGATTCTATATTTGGGGCATATAATTGATGTTGAGGGCGTGAGACCTAATCCAGCCAAGATTGATGCTATCAAGAAATTTCCCACACCAACTAAAGTCAAGCATGTAAGAGCATTTTTGGGAGTGACAGGCTTCTTCAAAGAAAATTGCCCTGGATACACAGAAACAGTAGCACCTATGCAGGAGATGTTAAAGAAGGCAAATCGATGGTCATGGAATGAGGAGTGCGACAGGTCTTTTAGAGCCACGAAAGATTTATTGGAAAACTGTGTGAAGCTTGGATATCCGGACTTTGAGAAGCGATTTATTATTCAAGCAGATGCTTCATTGATTGGAATCGGTGCTATGCTGTACCAAGAGGACGCTGATGAACCCAAGAAGAGATCGTATTTGGCATTTACGAGTCGTAAATTGAGGAAGCATGAGAGGAACTATACCGTGACGGAGCTTGAGCTACTAGCAATTTTATATTCTCTTCAAAAGTAGCGTAAGATGATCTACGGCTATTCCATTATTGTCAGAACCGACCACCATGCACTGACATTTTTATTCAAGACAACGATGGCAAGTGAGAGAGTTACGCGCTGGTCCATCTACATACAGCAGTTTGACATTACAATAGAGCATTGCCCTGGAAGGATGAACGTCATACCAGATGCCTTGAGCAGGAATCCTGAAGACGAGAACGAAGTGACAGCGGAAGTTCACACTATAACATTAACACCTAAGGCTCGTGAGTTTTTGGAGAAATTAAAGGAAATTCGGAAGGAGCAAGAAGCAGACCCATGGATGATGATGATGATCAAATTTTACAGGAAGGAATTACAACCAGATTCACCTGAATACCGAGAAGCCCGTGCTAAAGAAGCGAGATTTCACTACTTAAATAACTTGTTGCATAAGTACGTGGATGAGCATCATACCAAGCTGCGAATCCTGGTTCCAGCATCACTACAGAGAGGATTGACGTGGCATGTCCACGAGAGCTTAGCACATATCGGCACGGATAAGACTGAAGCTACGATAGGGAAGACTTTTACTTGGCCTAAGATGCGGTTCACCATTGTGGAAGTGATCAGAACTTGTAACGCATGCCAGCGCACTAAACCGAACAACTTCATTATGAAACAACCTCCAAGACCACTATTACCTCAGAAACCATGCGAGATGCTCGCTATTGACTGTTTTGGCCCTCTAGTCAAAGGAAAGCGTGGATGCCGACATCTTCTGGTGTGTGTCGATGTATTTTCAAAGATGGTCGTGTTATGTCCAATCCAGAAGACGACATCAAAACAAGTCCTCAGTAGAATTCAGAACAAAGTTATTCCGATGCTTGGGAAGCCGGAATCCATTTTATCAGATCATGGTACTTATTTCACGAGCAATGTTTTTAGGCAACGTCTGGAGAGCCTAGGAATAAAACACATATTTTCAAGCATTCGCCATCCTTGTGGGAATCCGAGCGAGAGAACGATTCGCTGTGTTGCAAAATACTACAGAGTAATGATTCCTAACGATCTTAATAAATGGGTTGACAAAGTGGGAGAGATTGAGATGTGCATGAACACCACTAAGCACGAGTCGACGGGTCAAGTTCCACTAATTGTACACCACAACAGGTTGCCAGAAAGATCTTGGGACAAGATTATTCCATGTCCAAGGGATCCACTATTAGCGCATGAGTTGCGAATCCAGCGAACGAGAGAGCACATGAGGAACCAAGCGGACCGAAGACTCAGAAGATACAGAGGAAAGAAGTTTCACCGGGAACTACAAGAACAAGAGTTAGTGCTGGTTCGCAGACCACCAATATCTGATCCCAAAAACAAAGTCTTTGCCAAATTCTGTCCAAAATTTATTGGCCCGTTCCGTGTCATTAAGAATCTGGGTAACAATGCTTACAGGCTTGAAGAAGTGAGCACTGGTGCTAAATCTTTTTTTAATAGCGCCAACTTAAAACCGTACTACAGAAGGGAACCATTTGATGAATAAGAAAGATGATGTGTGCAGAATCAGTATTGCAAAATTTTATTTTGAGAGCCAACACTCAAATGCACGTGGACGTGGAACACCGGAGAGAGAGCGCTTTGTTTTGTAAACAACAAGCAGCTGAGACGACAGGAGTGGCAATCACGTGAGGAGAAGGGGGAGGTCTAGCGAAGAAGTATGAATGACATTCCGGCGAGGGAGCGCGCACACTAATTGGGTCATTGGAGTGTACACTCGAGCAGCTGAGTGAGATACTAAAGAGACGTTGTTGTTACTACTGTGGCTATTGTTTTTGAAATCCAAATCAATTACTTGCTTCGAATTTCAAAACCTTGCTGAGGATAAATGAACCCTTATTGATCAACGATAAATAAGCATTCATAATTTATTATTATTATTATTACTGCAGCCCAGGCAGTACTTGAGGAAGTTGACGAGAATAAAGGCAAGGTAGCGTGTCGCAATGGTTGCCACATAAGGAGAGCTTGTAGCTATTCTTGAAGAACGGCCTGGTAAACTTGAGTTCAAGGCCAAATTGTGTAACAACTTGCACCAGCATTGGAATCATAAAGGAATGGTCACGAGTTACTTACAACCGACCTACAATTGAATCAACCAATCAGGAGAGACCACGCCGAGATCACGCGATGGAAGGCGTCAGTGGTAAAAAAGCGCGCGGAATTGATTATCTAAAGAACCGCCGATCGGAATTATCTCCGCACGAGTGGGATGAGACGTTTGATTTATTTGAAGAAGATTGATACTAGTCCCATCTGTGTGAGATGAAAACTCTGGAAAATTTTTCTAAATCCACCCCACTCTTCCGTACCCTGTCAGTTTCTAATAAATTGTGCGGCGTGACGCTGTTCGATGTCTTTCTGTTCGTGAGCTCTGTGAGCTAACTTCACGCCCGTTTGTATAACGATTTTAACGCTCTGATATATTCGAAGATATTTTATTTGTGAGCTCTGATGAGCTAAATTCACGCTGAATTGCGTAGCAATTTTGAACGCTCTGATATATTTGAAGTTATTTTATTTGTGAGCTCTGATGAGCTAAAGTCACGCTAGTTTACGTAGCAATTTTTAACGCTCTTAATTATTTGAAGTCAATTACTTTGTGAGCTTTGTGAGCTAAATTCACGCCAGCGTGCGTGATGATTTGAAACTTGTAATATTATCTTAAAGACAACTAATTCAGCTCTTAGGGGCAAGACTTGTAACATTCTAATTAGCGCTCACCCGAGCGTAGGTCAAAGCAGAGCATAGCAGTAGATTACTGAGCGTGATAGCGACTGTGAGTTAGTCAGGCTTTAAAACTTGTATTGTCGAGCCAGTGACGTTGGACTCGAAGTGTGTATTTCATGTATATTTTTAAGTGTATTGTTCATGTGTGTATTGCGCGTGTGTGAGCGATATTTAGGGAAAGTCTTCGTAATTAATCGCATAGGACTGATTGTGGGCGAATTTAGTAACCCACAATCGATTATAGCCAGGTCGAATTATAATCATTGAACTTTTCTTCCAAGGAGACTACATCAAGATGTCCAACATGTGGTCAGGAGTTGGGATGACGTCCGGCGCTTCAACGAAGACGAATATGGAGTGCTAACTTTTCCATAGGGAAATGGGCTGAGATGGATGTCATAATGTTCTGCAAGCTGAGACGGTGATGTACAACAATTGAGTATTCAATTATGTAGTTAGATTGGCGGGGGAACTTATGTAAATAGGTTATTAGTCTTTTTTTTGTTTTAGAGTGTTTTTCTTTGTACCGGCACTAATTGTTTTAAATGTACGTTGGCGCGTGGCCAAAGTGTTTGTTGTATATTTGTTTTTCTTGGACTCATATTTAATGTGCACGGCGCGTGTACGTGATGTTTATCCATGCAAATGCGAAACCCGTTACATTCGATAAGTGGTGCTTTATTAAAGTTCATATTTGTGATAGGAAAGGGAGGTAATTACTGTAAGATGTTTGCTGAACAGGTTATTATTCATATTAGGGTTGCCAAGTGCAACGATTTAAGATGTAATTGTAGAACACCTTCGTTCTAATTTGATAGATTTTCTTTTGAGTCCTTTTCAGGTTAATTAGTCACGGCGTGGAACGGTGGCGCCAGCAAGTGGGATATATTTATGTCTTTTTATTTCAGGGTCTGTCAAACCCATACGTGTGATTCTGTGTGCGTTGTTGTGTCAGGTGTGTGTGTTGATTCTACGTGAAGAGGGGTAGAGGTCCTACCGCCCTCATATTTTGTTGTTGTTGTATTTTTGATGGAAAGGCAGGGTGCTCTAGGGAGACCGCTGTGCCTTGTCCATATTGCTGATTTCTTGGATTTCCTAGTGGAAATGCCGGGATATTTCGTTCTGACACACACACACACGTACTTATTGTGCTTTGGAGCACGCTTCTTCGATACACACGTGGGTTGAAAGCTATGCAGATTTCCACAAATCGCCCGTCTCGCCTGGTGACTTATTTTTGATAGGCAGTCCTGTTGTTCCGACTGGCCCCTTTAAGCTTTCAAGTAGCAAACCTGTTCATTGTGATGGTTATTTTTGGAACCATAATTAATTGGGGAGTTCGCCATGTGTGTGACGGATTATTGCATGTTGTATGGATAGATATTTGTGTTAATAATGTAAATGTTGGCTTTGAGCCTAGTGATCTTGTTTATGACTCAATTCATGTAATTTTAGTACGTCACACCTGTGTGGTGTAGTGGTAGTGTACTTGTAAATTTGACGGCGGTCATATGTGTATTTTTTTTATTGGTCACGTGTTAACTTACTTGTGTTGATTTGTGTGAGAAGTCCTAAGTTTTTAGGCAGTAATGTTTTGCTACGGCAGTTTGATTCCAATTTCACGCGGAAATTTGTGTTGTATATTTTAAGTATAGGAAGTGTCGGTTTAGTTTTAAGTGTTGACTAGTTGTTCCCCGCGTCCGTCGAGCTCTAGGCAATGTGGATTCGTTGTCTGAATGTTCATTCTGGATGATGACGAATCATGCATTCGATTGTACACATCGTGAAGCATGCAGAACGACACGCGCGCATACATTGTCACTTTTGTTGATTTTTTTAAGGACACATTGTCCGTGTATTTAATCTCTCCTGAGATTTGGCCTAGTTTGGCATATTTTGTTATTCAGTGGGAGTCTTTGGGAGTTTGTTTTGTTAATTCTTTTGTATAGTTAGGTGATTTGTTATTAAATGCATTTGTTTTTAACCCTGGCTTCACTTTTTCCTGCATGTTATTTTGTTATATGTTACCCTGCATGTAAATGAAGCGCTTTAACAACAACTTACGATATGGACTGTTACACCCCCCGAAACTGAGTCTCATAAGCTTCTTTGCAAGGGTTCAATATATATATATATATATATATATATATATATATATATATATATATATATATATATATATATCAGTTTCTTGTGAACACGATAACTGCCGTAATTTTCCACCAATCATTTTGATGTCCTTATCATTAATGTCTTATAACACACTCCCTGACATAACGCCAACTAAATTACCAAAACAACGACTTAAAATCAACAACTAATAAATTGGCAACATATCGCTATGCCTTTGCTATCAGGATCAGCAAAAAAATATTTATAAAGAAAAAGAAACAACCCCCTTAATAAAAAATAAATAGTGACGGCCTCTCACTATTTTCAATATCAATATTTTAATCTATACTCAGCTCCTGAGTTTTATTCATTACTTAATTACCGAAATACCTTTTAATTCAAATACTAAATTTAAGAAATACCGAATACTATCTATATACATGCCATATTAGAACATTATCTACCCCAATGTTCCTCCACTAATCTTTATAGACATAGGATTTTTTAACACTAACTGACATTGATCAATATCGAGGTTATCGGGCAAAATGTGGCTTAGCATTCCGATCAATAAAGATGAGAGTGCCATCCAATGAACCCCTGTTCTGATCCAATATTCGAAAACAATAACAATAATAATAAACTAAATTAATATCAACGTCCTTAATACTAAACCTTTGGAGCACCCGGTACCGACATCCCAGCTGATCTGCATGAACACGACAGCCTATCAGATCAACATCAAACACCACCAAGGTGATCCTACAATGCGAATGAAAATACTTTCATCAAACACAGTAAAGAATCTATCAGCAATCGAAATAAACTCCACAACCCAATAACTCAACGTTCCAAAGAACTGCAACAACAGCTCAAAGCTGACTAACTAGACTACATTCCGAATCACACACTAAACGCAGCAAACTAACAACCACAACAACCATTGACAGAGGAAAGGTTCCCAGGACATAACATCCCTTACGGGGGTCGACCTTCGAAATACCAAAGAAACAATTTGTAATATCGCACACCTCTTCAATGTAAACACAACAATCTAACAATACCGAAAAGGAACATCTCTCCCTCAAGTTATAAGTAATTCAATGACGTTGATACTAATTTTAAATATGCTTTAAAAGCAATAGCAGTTTCAAATCATATGACAATTTCCTAGCGCGTGTTAACTAAACACGAAACATTTCTAACTATTATCCGTTTCAAAGTGCATTGATTGCGAGTGTCAAATCAAAATCATTGGTCACTTAGGCGTGAACTATATTCATTAAACATTGAAATATTTGATTATGTATATACATTGTGTCACTCTAACAATAGTCGTGAACATCGCTCGAATTATCATTACATTTTATAATTCAAAATTGTTTTTCGAAAGAATTCTTCGTCTGAACGATCAGTGTAGCAACCAACTTCCAACTAACGAGAAATTTACAAAAAGTCAAAACTGAATAATTTACACTTCCAAAGGAAGAATAAAATATAAATTTGGAAAATATCAAGTCAGGATTGAAGTCTCAAATTAATCAAAATCCCCCAAAATAATAATCAGAATTTTCTGATAATCCGAAAAAATAAAATTTAAATTCCAATATCAAAATGGAATAAATTTTCAAAGTGAAAATTTCAAAATCCTAAATTCAAAATTCACCGAAAAGTGAAAATCCAAAATCGAGAAAAATAAATCAAATGGTAAAGTCGGATAATTGTGCAAAATCACAATATGAAAGTAATCATCGAAGATCAAAATAGCTAAATCCAAAAATAAGAATATCTAAGAATTTTTTTTTGCGAAAGCAAATTTCCAAAAACTGAAAATTCTCTAGATTGCGAAGTGGCAACAGCGCAAAAATATGGAATGCGAAGAATTAAAATGCGTAGGAAACTGTTCATCTGGAAACACTCTCGAATCCAAAATTAATAATTTCAAAAACCCAAAAGGTCGAAATCCAAATCTGTATCAACATAAAAATGCTTAAATGAAACTGGTAATCATCGAAGCGGGGACTCCACTAAACCAGACGCGGTTAACGCGAAGTTAACTCGCCTGCAATGATCCAAAACATAGCTGGAACTGAAGCTAACCCGCATACTAAATGCGGAAAGAACGTGCTTCGAAGAAGTAAATCACAGATTACCAGAGCTATAACTTATACAGAACAAACTACTACTGAAATAAATGATCACACCAGGCATGCTTCTAGAATACTACTCTAAATACAGGGCTATATGAATGAAGAGCTTGTCTTACATTAAACAGGGCTGGCGATGAAACACATGTGATCCCATATACACACAGATCCGGGAAACTGCTTCCATCTTCAAGCAGCTGGTGGGTATCTAGCCTCCCTCCAAGTCTCACTTCACCTTTTCTTGATCACAGCGAGATTTCACGTTGCCGGCCCCCGGCTCCATAGTTCGTGATGGGATCCGAATAGCCTCGGCGTTCGGCCCTCCCACTGACAGTCCACTCGTTCGATTCTAGGCCTTCCTTCCGACCTTGCTCTTCTTCTCGTTCCTCCAGACAATTTTGTAGCCTCTCTCCATCTTTAGGCTGGTTAAAGTCCATGATGCTCTCCGTTAGATT
This sequence comes from Meconema thalassinum, assembly GCA_946902985.2. Lineage (NCBI taxonomy): Eukaryota > Metazoa > Arthropoda > Insecta > Orthoptera > Tettigoniidae > Meconema > Meconema thalassinum. The sequence continues at coordinate 447,213,635 of OX336394.1, read as the reverse complement.
GTGCATTCTAGGAAGTAGCTGTGTGAACATTGCTTTTTCTGCATTTTATTTTAAGTAACTCCACTCGTAGGAATCCTTACTCTCATGATGTAGGCCACATTTTCCTCGGCATAATTTAGCAATTTAACATGACTCCCTCTGACAAATCAAATGTTCCTTCCAACCACGTGTCCGTGATGTTCGTCACCATTTCATTTCGCACCATTTCACAGTCGAACATATCGTTCCAAAATAACGTGTCCCTTTCAAAATGTTTCCTTCTAAATATGTACTTACAGTGTCCTTCACGACGTATATTCATAATCACACCTTCTCTACGAACACGTCACATAATGCAGACTGATGATTCATTGTCAGACCACGACACCGGTCTCCACCATAAGTATTCCATTACACACTCAAATCCATATACGGACTTACGTGCTTCGCACAATATTAGCACCGTGATACAACAAGGTTACACAAATTCACATTATTCTTTCCTTCACTGAATCAGTTGTACACACTCCCATATCACGTTTTCGGAACTCACAGCTGACATCCGTCCGGTTCAAAGACCCGTGTCGCATCACCTCACACAAAGGCCGTCTCATCCTTCCGCATGCTTCCAGAACAACCGCGCCCTCTTTATCAAGGTTCCATAAAGCAAGGCTCAGACATGAATATCCTTATACTGAGTTTGGGCGTTAATTATCCATGGAAAACATTTCCTGATAATATCGTAAATAATTTCTTCGATTTGTTTCCAATCTTCAATACTTCCAAATGCATTAGATAGCATACTTGCCAAAATAAAATATTCCCTTTCTAAGGTCGCCCATTGGTTCTCCCAATCGCGTTCTCTTTCCTCAAGTACTGCCTGTGGTCCATCTAGTAGGATGATCCAATCAGATCCGCCCTTGCTAGGAGGTTATTACATCCAGCTAAGAAGCTTCTTGTTGGACAATACTTCATGACTATACATTTTGTGTACCGGACCTGTTCTGATATTCATTTTCCAATTTTAATTACATGATCCCTTTTCTATGGTTACCTTTCATATCTGTTCCTGGAATCTCTTAATACGAATTCGGGGACAGTACCAACATTAGGAACTACTACTTGAAAAGTCTGCAGTCCTTACCTGAATTACAGATTAATACAGTCATAACAATTAACACCGTTTATCAGACACATTCTACACACACCCAAAGTACACGGGGTTACATGACCACGTTGTCGCAGCCCCTAAACTGAGGAACCAACCTACATCTCTGCGTGAGATAAAATTTTCCGTGAAGTAGTAACAGACTGTTAGAGAGTTACACATCAGTTCCAAACCTTGCATAAGGACAGTGTGACCACAAGTATAACAAGTAGTTCCGTGAAGAACTATACAGCCTATTTTCATATAACCTGCTTATGTTAAATGCCACTATCAACATACAAAATTTCAGTTTGATTGCTGTAATAGATTCGTAGATATTGAGAACCGACTAAATATTTCGGATGGTCGCCATGTTGGATTTTATATATGTAGGTCCTAGAGTTATGTACTGTTACGTGAAGATTATTGTGTACGTGTAGCATTCAAACTTCAATCGCATGATTAGGACACAAGAAGCAACAAGGAGATTTTGAAAATTTGCTCAGCTGCCATCTTGTGGTTATGGAAACCATTGAAATAAATTAGATGCCAGTGGATTAACCTTTGTATAAGGATTTACTGTACCAAGTTTCACTGCACTCGGATGGTTAATCTGCGAGAAGCGTCCATGTGGATATTTATAATTCGCATCGCCGCCATGCTGGATTTGTGATCACCAGGTTATTTAAAGTCCTATAGGTGAACTTAAGTTCATAGCCCCTATGCACATAAAGAAATTCAGTTTGATTGCTATAATAGGTTCGTAGATATTCAGAGCCATCTAAATATTTCGGATGGTCGCCATGTTGGGTTGTTAAATGTATAGGACATAGAGTCATGTAGACCTACCATTAAAGGAAAATTATTGCGTAGGTTCATTATTCAAACTTTCACTTCGATCGCATGATTTCGACACAAGAAATAAAAACTTAATTTTAAAATTCGCAAAGCCGCCATCTTGAGGTTATGTAAACAATTGAACTAAATTAGATACCAGTGCATTACAATATGTATAAACATTTCCTGTGCCAGATTTCATTGCGTTTGGAATATTAAATAGCGAGAAAGTTCTATTTCAAATTTTCAAATTCGCTTGGCCGCCATGTTCGTTTTGTAGTAAACCGTTTTTGAAAGTCTTATCGATGAACTTCCAGTAGTGCCCTTTATCTCCGTACAAAATTTTAGGGTGATACCGCCAAAGGTTTCAGAGATATAGAATGATGGTGAAATATTTTCGCACTTCCGCCATCTTGTGGTTATGTAAACAATTGAACGAAGATAGATGTCGGAGCATTACAATGTGTATAAACATATACTGTACCAAGTTTTATTGCGTTTCGTTGGTTAAATCGCGAAAAACGTCTATTTAAAGTCGAAAATTCGCGTAGCCCCCATGTTGGTTTTGCAGTTACCAGTTTTTCAAATGTCACATAGGTGAACTTCTAGTAGTTCCCTTTATCACCGTAACAAATTTCAGGGTGATATCGGGAATAGTTTTGGAGATATAGAATGCTGGTGAAATAATTCGCACAACCGCAATGTTGGATTGGTGTGCCGTAACAAAATTTCAAGGGCACGGTCGGGGTCGCTCGGAATAGTGCATTGAACTTACCGGGTTTCATTGAAATCGCTCCAGCCGTTTGGAAGTTACTAGAGACACACACACAACTAACACACACACGGATAAAAGGTTATCTCATAAGCCTATTTTTTCAAAATTGAAAATAGGCTAAAAATGGACCCCAAATGACAAGAAGGTTACCGTCCCCAAGACAACAAAATGTTAAATTGTAAAGTACTTTCTCGCAATAAATGAGGTCTGATCCTTCTATGAACACCTGCCTATTGTAGCCTATCCCCTAGCTTGCCCTCCACCTTCCGGCGTGCCGAGCGCAATTTTTTACTTTGTTTTCCTTCAGGGCTTAGGTTAAATCATATCACAACCATTATCAACTATTGTATGTATAATAGATCCTGGTTTGGCCCCATGGCAATTACACCACCTCTTCTATTCTCAAGAACCTCATAACTCAAACCTCCTTGTGAGCAGGTGCTAATCTATAGTTAAATCATATTGATCATTTAGTCAATCTTGTGTTCATTCCTTTAAATTTCCCATTGTTTGACATAAATACATACAAGGATATGCGTAAAACAGTCAGAGGTTGGGAATGATATAAGTGGTGCCGATATTTTCAGACATATATTCTTCTTGTTAATGTGCCATCTCCTCTCAGGAGGTTGGCAACCATCATGCTTTAGATGATGCAGCACGAAATAGCTCAATAGTGGAACAATTGAACCAAGTTTTCAGATTATCGATCCAAGAAATGCGTCTTCTTCCTGGTCTTCTTTTGCCTTGTAGCTTCCCTTGAATGACCAGCTGCAGCAGATGATATTTCTCTCCTCTCATCACATGACCCAGACACTGCAGTTTTCTAATTTTGACAGTATTTAATACTTCCTTTCTCTTTCCCATCCGCCTCATCACCTCAACGTTGGTGACCTTATCTTTCCAACTCAGCTCTGTCCATTTCTCGCTTCTTTATGGTCCAGGTCTCAACTCCATAGAACAAGGTGGACAGGATATAACATCTCAGAAGTCTAATTTTTAGATGTAAATTAAGGTCTCTGCTACAGAACACTCTCCTCATTTTATTGAATGCATTTCTGGCTTGACCGATCCTGGCCTTTATCCCCTCAGTACAGTCAATGTAACAGTTCACATTTGTTCCTAAATACTTGTACTTTGTCACTTGCTGTACTCTCACCCCATTGAGTATCAAGCTCTCTTGAAGTTGTGTTAGTGATACTATCATAAAACGTGTCTTACTGACATTAAGTGTTAATCCCCATTGCTCACTTGTAGACCTTCCACGAATAACAACGTGTCATCTGCAAATCTTAAGTTGTTTATTATTTTTCCATTACCTTTAATTCCTGCTGTTTCTTCCTCTAAAGCTGCTTTTAATATTTCTTCTGAGTATTGATTAAACAGCATAGACACAACCTTGTCTAACACCACGTTTTATTTCCACCGCTTCAGATAGCTCCCTACCTTCTTTTATGACCGCAGTCTGTTTGTAATAAATATTGCTGATGATTCTAATGTCCTTCACATCTGAGTTCTTCTTCTGGAGCGTTTGGATTAGGCAATCATGACAAACATATATTGCAGTGGTTGAAAAGAAATTCCAATAATCATAGAAGCCTGACTAAAGAGATTTTCAGCAGCCGAAGAGAAACTAAGGAATGTGAGTAATTTTAGCATAGAACCAATTCGCAAGTGAACATTGGATATGAGACTGAACTCTTCAACTAGAAGAGAAGAGGCAATGTCTCTGTTAAAATGAAAGCATAATAGAAAATTCCAGATCACTATCAGTAAATACCTGCACCTTACAACCAGTGTAGACAGTTAAGTCCAAGGAGAATCACCACACGGCCATGTACCTCCTTTAGTGGCCAAAAAAATGCAAAGCTTCCTTCCAGTGATTCTTCTTGCATCGTTATGCCCGACTCAGGAGCACGGTTGAACCTGTTTAGCTGATGTGTTGGCTTTCTTTTCCGTCCAAAATCTCTTCATCCTCGCGCTGAGCGCCTTTCTTCGGTCTTCTGTCCAAGTTATGGTGGCCCTGGTGTTGGGTTTGTCTTCAAATTGGTGATTGTCGATTAGGGTTCTGAATTTGCATCAGTCCTGTATAATATTGTCTGAAATGTTGATTTCCTGGAGATCTGTTTCAATTTCACGTAGCTAGCTGTTCTTGGTTTTTAGTGAGAGGGCCAAGTTGAGAATTCTTTTAGTCAATCTGCCATTGTTCATTCTGATAATGTGCCCGTAAAATTTCAATCGTCTTTTCCGAAAAGTATGAGACATTTTATCACATTGGCGATATATTTCCTGGGATGACTTTTTCCTCCAGATTCCCTCTATAAAAACTGGGCCAAAAATTTTTCGTAAAATTTTCCTTTCTTGTTTTTCAATCTCTTTGGTTAAAGATTTGCCACCAATGATTAAGGTTTCTGATGCATATAACGCCTCCGGTTTGATTACTGTATTATAATGTCTAAGTTTTGCTTTCCGAGATATTGATTTTTTTGTTATACCTATTCCAAGTGATTCTGTAAGCTTTCTGTAATTTGGAAATTCTCTCTTTATTTGCTTCACGGTTTAAACCAGAGTGCTGAATGATTTCTCCCAGATATTTGAATTCGTTCACTTGAAAGATTTTGCCGAATTTAGTTCTCATAGGTTGTCCGTCTAAGTATCGTGAGGCTCCTTCCATGTACTGAGTTTTCTCATAAGAAATTTGAAGTCCCGTTTTGATGGCAATTTCATGTAATTTTTTCAATGGAATGAATTGCTTCTTGTCAGTTATTAGAAAGGATTGCTATGTCATCAGCAAAGGCCAAACAATGTACATGAATTCTATCTTTGAGTAGTCTGCCAAGGGTTATTCTCTTATTTCCTATTCCCAAGTCCTGATTATCTTCTCAAGTACGAGGTTGAACAGTAACGGAGATAATCCGTCTCCTTGGCGGACCCCAGTGTTAATTGCAAAAGGCTCAGATATTTCCTTCCAGTGATTATATTTGAAGTATGTGGCGAGGTACGGACATTCAACATCGTGGGTTATTGACAATCACGAAACCTTAGGCTTAACGCACAACGAACAAGAAGCTACAAAGGAGCATGGCCCAGAAGTCCACTACTCCACCGGCGGTCCGGGCAGTCCACTGATGCGTTTGACTAAGTGCAACCAGGCAACAAACACGGCAATAACCTGGAGCTTCATTATGTAGACGTGAAGGCTAATATTCGCAAGCTGATTCAGGCCAACGTGCCTGATGTGCTATTATGTTAACACTACAGCAATGTGTCTTTCTCTTCAGGAGCAAGGTACCCAATAAGCATTCCGCAGACACAACTATTAAATAGGCCGAGAAGCTGGTGAATTTTAAGTTGCAAACCAAACCCCATCCCAGCATTGCGGTTTCTCAGGAACTCACCAGATATGTTATCTTCAATTCCCAAGCTCCAAACAGTAAACCTACAATCACCCCAGCAGCTTATTTATGATATGTTGATACCTGTGAATTTTTTTTAACCCTCCCAGAGATTAAGGTTAGTTGTAGAAGATATTTGATTGGATTTACTTGTCCCAATAGTGGGTGAGCTGCAAGCTATCTATGCTAAATACTTGAGGTTACTAAAGAGTCATCTGGGGCTGAGGTCAAAGCAACACACTAGGGGAGTTAAAAGTAGTGTACGTTCCGAACAGTCATATTCCCTTCACTGTGGCATGTACATTTCCTCCAACCATATGAAATGGGTTTCCACCAAGTCAGAAAGAACTGTGAGAGAATGGATATTTCGTGGGTGGCTAAATAGAAACTTAATAAGAGACATGTATCACATGCTCCAATGAAACATTTTCAGTTATGCTCTCATAAAAGAGGAAGAACATGTTTTATCATTCTGATGTCCACTTACTCACTGAAATGATTTCCACTTGCATCCCTGTCTTCAACATGGATTTCTTCTTTCAGGCCCTAGGGACAATTAGATGGAATAATTTATTACTTTGCTATCAACTTACACATTTAACAACAAATAACAAAATATGTAATTGTTCAACACAGCTTAATTGTTGTTAAGATGTATTCACTTAACAACTACCAGACACTAGTTTCATACTTTCCATCACATCTTCCTGATGGAGGTGATCGTTATGTCCTCCCTAGTTCTGTAAACTTATAACACACCACCAAGCCATCACTCCTTTAGCAACTACCAGACACTAGTTTCATACTGTCCATCACATCTTCCTGATGGAGGTGATCGTTATATCCTCCCTAGTTCTGTAACTTATAACACACCACCAAGCCATCTCTCCTTTAGAAACTACCAGACACTAGTTTCATACTGTCCATCACATCTTCCTGATGGAGATGATCGTTATGTCCTCCCTAGTTCTGTAACTTATAACACACCACCAAGCCATCACTCCTTTAGAAACTACCAGACATTAGTTTCATACTGTCCATCACATCTTCCTGATGGAGATGATCGTTATGTCCTCCCTAGTTCTGTAACTTATAACACACCACCAAGCCATCACTCCTTTAGAAACTACCAGACATTAGTTTCATACTGTCCATCACATCTTCCTGATGGAGATGATCGTTATGTCCTCCCTAGTTCTGTAACTTGTAACACACCACCAAGCCAACTCTCCTTTAGAAACCAAGTGAATCTCAGTGTGAGAGAAAATGCGGAGAGCACTGCCTTAATAGAAAGAATATCCGTAAGGATAATGGTAAAATGAACATTTAAATTTGACGTGACGTCAAAGAAATTGTTGGAATACACTGTGTTCGTGAAAAAGTGTTACAGCCAAAGGTGATGATATGGTTTTATATTTCTTCTGCAGCAACGCTCTCTCTCTCTCTCTTCCGTTGCAGCGCTCGAGTGTCGCTACTGTCGTTTAAGGATATCACGGTGAAACTCTGAATGGATTATGGTGCGGTTTTCACCATTCTGTAAAGGATATTTCGAGGAAAACTTCTGTAGAAAATAAATTATTTATGATCAAAGGAAGTCGAGCAGTAACGATTTCAGAGAAAAAGTTCAAAAACACATGGCGTCCGTGCACTTTTAATCCTACGGTAGGCAAACCATTAAGAATATCTATATACTATGAGTGTAAGAATTCCTCAGCATGAGAAAGTCCAGGAGAGCATATCTTCAATACATAGCCAACTATAAGTGTTTTAAGTTTTCATTCCTTCCAACAATCTCCACTCAAATGCTGAGGCGACAGTTTACGAGCTGGCTAGGGCGAGTCTATGAGCCTGGTTACAGCCTAGCTAGCTCGCGAACATATTACCCCATATAAAGCCAGTAGCAAACTGTTGTGTCGTGTAGCGTTAAAACATCAGAGAAGAGTGGTTGTGATTGCAGTTTCCCTGGAAGAGCAACTAGGCTCTTCTTTACTTCGCCTGTGAACTTTCCGTTCCACAAAATACTTAATACAAACAATATACGAAGCTGAAATTTCGCAAGAGCAACAATTTAAACAAATTAGTCCGAGAATACGTTAACACGCTCAAATATCGTCGCGCATCATAGTTGCACACACCAAATCACTTTTTTAAATATTTATTGAAGGGGTCATGGGATCCAACACATGTATCATTGAGCAACAACCGACTAGGCCCACAAAATATGCACCAGATTAATTTTTAAAAATGAAGGTATAAAATTATTTAGACTCATCACCGATACAATATTTCACAAGCGATTATATATATTCTGGAGGGGGAGTGTTATGTAGAGTATATAACATCAATAATGCAGCAACATGATACTACTAACTACAAGCATTATATATATATTTATTCTGGAGGGGGAGTGTTATGTAGAGTATATAACATCAATAATGCAGCGACTTGATAATACTAGCTAAAAGCATTATATGTCTTCTGGAGGGGGAGTGTTATGTAGAGTATATAACATCAATATTGCAGCAACTTGATAATACCAGCTACAAGCATTATATGTCTTCTGGAGGGGGAGTGTTATGTAGAGTATATAACATCAATAATGCAGCAACTTGATAATACTAGCTACAAGCATTGTATGTCTTCTGTAGGGGGAGTGTTATGTAGAGTATATGACATCAATATTGCAGCTACTTGATAATACTAGCTACAAGCATTGTATGTCTTCTGGAGGATGAGTGATATGTAGAGTATATAACATCAATATTGCAGCAACTTGATAATAATAGCTACAAGCATTGTATGTCTTCTGTAGGGGGAGTGTTATGTAGAGTATATGACATCAATATTGCAGCTACTTGATAATACTAGCTAAAAGCATTATATGTCTTCTGGAGGGGGAGTGTTATGTAGAGTATATAACATCAATATTGCAGCAACTTGATAATACCAGCTACAAGCATTATATGTCTTCTGGAGGGGGAGTGTTATGTAGAGTATATAACATCAATAATGCAGCAACTTGATAATACTAGCTACAAGCATTGTATGTCTTCTGTAGGGGGAGTGTTATGTAGAGTATATGACATCAATATTGCAGCTACTTGATAATACTAGCTACAAGCATTGTATGTCTTCTGGAGGATGAGTGATATGTAGAGTATATAACATCAATATTGCAGCAACTTGATAATAATAGCTACAAGCATTGTATGTCTTCTGTAGGGGGAGTGTTATGTAGAGTATATGACATCAATATTGCAGCTACTTGATAATACTAGCTACAAGCATTGTATGTCTTCTGGAGGATGAGTGATATGTAGAGTATATAACATCAATATTGCAGCAACTTGATAATAATAGCCACAAGCATTGTATGTCTTCTGTAGGGGGAGTGTTATGTAGAGTATATGACATCAATATTGCAGCAACTTGATAATACTAGCTACAAGCATTGAATAACTTCTGGCGGGGAAGTGTTATGTAGAGTATATAACATCAATATTGCAGCAACTTGATAATACTAGCTACAAGCATTATATGTCTTCTGAATGGGGAGTGTTATGTAGAGTATATAACACCAATAATGCAGCAACTTGATACTACGTACTAGCTACAATTATTACGTCGTCTGTTGTACGGGAGCTCGTAGTTTGTAATGGAGATACAGGGCAAGGAAGAGATTGGGGAACTAATAGCGAAGTCTATTTCAAATGCTGTTATGAAAGTGGTCACACATCACTTAATAGGACAGATATCCTGAGATCAGCCGTAGCAACAGATATTCAGGAAAGAGAAATCCACGCTTGAAACTTGTGTATTGAATCCAACCCTTATAGTTCCTTCCTTTGGAGAGACTAAGGGCTCAGTGCATTCCCAATACTGAAAAATGAAAATCCACAGCCTGCTTCCAGTCGCCCGACCGGGTCAGGGAATGGAATGAATGAAGCCCCCATCTAGCGGCGAGGGTATGTACTTTGCCGGCTGCCGAAGCCTGTCGCACTTCCTGGGGCAATTATTAAATGAATGACAGATGATATGAAATGATAGTGGAGAGTGTTGCTGGAATGAAATTGTGACAGGGAAAACCGGAGTACCCGGAGAAAAACCTGTCTGCCTCCGCTTTGTCCGGCACAAATCTCCCCTGTAGTGACCGGGATTTGAACCACGGACCCAGCGGTGAGAGGGCGGCGTGCTGCCGCCTAAGCCACGGAGGCTCACACATTTCCAATACTACACAAGTAAAATGTTTCAGGCCACTTGGTCAGTCTGCAAACTGAGTTGGTATGATCCCCACCCTCGGCCAAACTAGAAAGGGTTTTACATGGTTCCCAGTTTTCATCAACAAGCAAATGCTGGGGCAGTTACTCGTATGACGCCATGGTCGTCATTTTCCAACTACTTATTATATACATTGCACCGCCCTATTAAAATAAACATATTCTTGGCGTGCCTCCTAGCTGCATCACTGGAACCAACTAGAAAAGAAAGGAGTACGCAGTGGAAATGGATGTTAATTTCTGACCTGTGCTGGGCCCGTACTTGCAGGCCAGATGTGCCGAGCGACTCCAGACTCCGTGAAGGTGGTCCCACGACGAGTGGTAGGAATACCCTCCTGGTTCTAGACAGCTAGAATAAGTTAGGCCTAGGTTTGAAGAGAGAGAGAGAGAGCGAGCAGCCCGATCGCCAAACACTACTAAATAAGACACATGGGTAAAGAAATGGAAATTTAATGAATTGAAACCGAACACACAAAGAAACCCGGCCAGAATAACACACACAAAAAAAGTACCCTAGGGGTCAAATACAGTCACTTTCAAACGGGAAGGATGATTATAAACAATAAATTACTTACAATAATAAATAACGGAAACAAATAAAATAAATACCTGTGCCACTTCCAATAAAAATGATGTAAAAAGGGAGGAGGTAATTGACCAAAAAGGCAATCGAGCCGGTGGCTGGTCAACAACAATCACTTCTCAGCCTAGAGATGGATGGTTGTCATGACGACCACAAATAACAAGCATAGCAAAGATAAAACAAGAGGCTGTGTGCGTGTCGCAAAGGCTGTGGCGAGCAATGGGGATGCGATCGAGCTGGCAGTCCCCAGAGAAAAGAAATGCAAAAACCAAAGATACTACAAGGAGAAACAAATGACGTCAAGTGTCCGTGAAATATATCATGATACATACACGCAATCAAACACACAAAATGCCAGCCGTCGATGCAGTAATAAAACACAAAGCAACTCGTGCTTGTAGGTAGTCTAGCAAAATATGCTAAACCTATATAGTCCCCAACTTACGTTCCGAGTTCGAGCTGAATACGGTAAGGCCTACTTAAAGTTACCGCCGTGATTCAGTTGCACGAAGCATGGAATGAAGGGAATACATAAGGGCTAAAATATATGGTGTCATGCCTCGTGTTGGGAGAATGGTCGAAACGCCAACGTCCACAAACAACGGGAGACCCATTCAAAAACATGCCCAATCCAAACAGCATCAATGCACCTGGCAGCAAGAAAAACATACACTCACAAAATCACTCGCAGATATATTTCACGGCACAAATAAAAGGTTAAACGAAGACTCAAACAAAATAAAACAGGAGACCGCCATTTCGATTGGTTCCACAGCAAATCCAAGCACACGACGAAGATCAAAAACAAAGGTTAAATTTAGGAAATGAGCATAGTGGACACAAGGTTAGATGTATTACTTACATGAGTAAATGGAAGGCTTCGGCATAATAACAATGTTAAATAAAAAGGAAAAACATTACATTTTAAATAATAAGGCGGAGAGCCTCAAGGCACGTCCGGACAGAACGTATCTCACATGGCGACTGAGTCTACCGGGACGGCCACCAAAGAAAATAAAGAAAAGAGAGATGTTAAACATGGCTCAACATTTCAACTGACATTAACACCTCTTATGGGCAAGACAAAAGGCAAGTGGGTGTAAAAATTACTGCCACACAGAACCTCCATTCATCCCTCCCCTAACACTGGAGATATGGGAATAATAAGGGGTAGGAATACTTACACACAACATTAGCAAGTAGTTCCGTGAACAACTAAACAGTCTATTTTCATATATCCTACTTATGTTTATAGCCTCTATCAACATACAAATCCTCAATTTGATTGCTGTAATAGATTCGTAGATATTGAGAACCGACTAAATATTTTGGATGGTCACTATGTTGGATTTTTATATATAGGCCTTAGAGTTCTGTACTATTACATGAAGATTATTGAGTAGGTGTTTTATTCAAACTTCAATCTCATGATTAGGACACAAGAAATAAAAACCAGGTTTAAAATTTCAATCATCAGCCATCTTGTGGTTATTATAATAACTTAAATGAATTAGATGCCAGTGGATTAAAATTTCACTGCGTTCGGATTGTTAAATCGCGAGATAAGTCTATTTAAAGGTTTCAAATTCACTCAGCCGCCATGTTCATTATGTTGTTAACAGGTTATAAGTCACATATATGAGCGTCTAGTAGTACCCTTTATCACCGTCAAACATTTCAAGGTGACATGAGACATAGTTTTGGATATATAGAATGCTAGTGAAATATTTCCTACAGCCGCCATATTGGAATGTTAAGTCGCAATAAAATGTATACGTAACAATTGGGGTCGGCCGAAATTGTAATGTGACCTTACCGAGTTTTATTGAACTCGCTCCAGCCGTTTAGAGGTTATTAAGGGGGGACCCACACACGGACAAAAGGTGATCTCATATACCTATTATTAATAAATGAAAAAAGGCTAAAAACATAAAGAAATGTGGTAATATAGAAGATTTCTCAATATTTACTAAAAAGAGGTAAGGCCCATCGTACGTGTGCTAATCAGGATTGGGAAGGGCGCAACCCGTGTCAATAGTTACAACCATCAGTGCAATTGCCTGGACGATGAAGTAACAAACTACTGAAGCTTTGCTGAGGGAGTGAAATCCATTTGCCCTGAATTGCCCTTATGAGAGCATCTTATTTCTGTCCTCTGACTAGAATACAAATATTTGACCAAACCAAGAATAATTGCTATACATTTAAAAACCTGCAAGTCATTAATGTTATGTCCTTAACATAATATAACATTAGACAATGAGAGTTTAAATGCATTCCCCATTAGCTCATTGCTCAAAGCAACAGATTGTGAAGCCTCACGTCGCAGGTATATGTCCCACATAGGTCAGATATTATATCCCTTGTGCTTTTTGTACTGCACTCAACCTATCAGCTGAACGCTTCCATTTACCATCAATTCTGTTGTGAAAATCAATTCTGGAATCTCTAAATACCGTTGGTGACAAAGAGATGATGAACAAGTTATGTCTTGTAAAGAAGCATAAAGTTTTAACATGATAAAATACTTACCTGTGTGATGCATGGAACAAACTCTGGCGAGAGACATTCTTCAGTCTTGATATCCCCAGGGAGGTCGGTATTATCCTCCAGAGAAGTGATGCATGGAACAAACTCTGGCGAGGGACATTCATCAGTCTTGATATCCCCAGAGAGGTCAGTATTATCCTGCAGAGAAGTGATGCATGGAACAAACTCTGGCGAGGGACATTCATCAGTCTTGATATCCACAGGGAGGTCGGTATTATCCTCCAGAGAAGTGATGCATGGAACAAACTCTGGCGAGAGACATTCTTCCGTCTTGATATCCCCAGAGAGGTCGGTATTATCCTGCAGAGAAGTGACTAGTTTTACAAATGTATTCCTATGCAATTTATTATCTCGAGTAAAATAGTATTACATAGTTTCCACTAAAATTCATTCAAAAGTTCATAATACAAGTTTTGTTGACTAGGATATTACTTTATAATGCTTCAAGAGTTTTTGGTTTAAGGTCTTAAATAATTAATAAATATACTGAACATTGAATGTTGAAACATGTCACTGTAAACATGTATTCGATATAAGTACTGGCATGCGTCTGCATTTTAGAAATAACTGATACAAGTCAATACAGATCAACGCACACAACAATACCACAGGTTAATGGTTTTGCTTACTATAGCAGTCTATAGACCAGCTGATATCTTATCCTGGCCCGTAGCCAAGAACCAAAATGGTAGCAACTAAACCCTAATATGGTCGAACCTCTCCCTCCAACCTAATATTTAGCCTTGTGAGGATAATCTACTTTCTCTCTCAGACCGTAGTCAATAACCAAAATGGTTGACCATTAGGAACCAAGTCGGGTGAACTGCTCTCCCCCAATCTCATCCCCAAGCAACTCTCCTGACTTGAAACTGCTCGGAGACTGACGTAACGTGACGTCATGCGCTCTCTCAAAGCAAGAATCAATTGTTTGTAAAGCCACGTAGTCTGTCGTGGACAGACTCCTTTGGAAAATTCCCCTGTCAGACAAACGTGACTAAGGCCACATGTCGGGAAACAATGACAACCATCATGGCGGCTGATGTAACGCGAGGCCACCATTGCAATATGTTCTGTTTATAGAGTGAGGCATATGGAAACAAACTTCAAATCTCGGGGATTTAGGGAGGAAATCTAGGTGAATTTCACTTCAAAGGTTGGCTACCCTCATTATTGAGGATGTTTGCAACTTGGTCACCATGGCAGCTCATTGGTCAGAGCAACAGCGTACATAGCCGGCGGTTGCTAGTTTGTGTCTAGCATGGGTCAGATAATTTATCACAGCGCCTTTAACCAAAAGGCTTCTGCTTTCTGTACAATACGCAAAATAACATTTGTCATCAATACAGTGGTGAAAATACAATTCTGGAATCCCTAAATACCATTTGGTGATCAGGAGAGGAAGAACACGGCAAGTCTTGTAAAGAGGCATAGAGCATTAACTCGATAAGGTACTTACTCCTATCACATTACAATCACGTTACAGGAATCTGAGAATAAAATAAACATTGATCTGGTCTCCATTTCCTTTCATTGCTCCCAAACACAACACAACATGGACGGTCTAGATCAGTAGGCCTATTTACATGGAAAATATTTTTCAAAGGTCAAAAAAGGAAAAAAATGCCAGACTTGTGTGTTTTATTTGGTATCTTCAACAATATAGTATTCAGCTGACCCTTATAAACAAACCTCGCTATAAATAATAGACCATGAAGGATAAATGATGAAGGAATGGTTAAGGGGGTTCATTAAAACAAGGCATAAAGATAATGAGGGAGGAGGTACAACACCTCCTATGTGGGAAAGTAATGGGCGCAGCAGATATGCTCAAAAATACACCTAAATGAAAATAGTTACATCAATGTTTGTAGATGATGGAGATTAGAATGAGAATATTAAGGAACTGAGCAAGCAATGTTACCGGGGAATGTGGAATAGAAAAGTGACAGAGGTAAAACAAAACGAATATGACAGACGGTACCTTAATCAATAATACAACCTCCCTGAATCACTCTGAACAATACCAATATTATCTATAACACACAATAATATACTGAATATCAACATCAATACATTAGAAGGTTTTTACATGGTTCAGAACTGTTTGAGATATTTCAGTTAACTAATTTAAAGTGTCCTAATAAGTACACTTATAATTTTAAAATTGCATTAGTGTTCAATGTGGTTATTACTTTGAAAATAGTTCAACTTTCTCAGCAGGCTTTTATTGTAGATATCGAGTGATGCTTGCCATAAGTAATATTCTCTGAATAGCAATTCAAGTCTTGGAACAGAGGAGATTCCAAATCTAATTCTTGCTATAAATCTCTCTTTATAGTAAGTCAGTGCAGTAACATACATATTATGATGTGGCAACACTGTAGGTCAGCATTCAATACAACGGCTATGTTCAATCTCTATTGCATAAAATAGTGACATAGAATTTAGGATGAAAGTATCAATGAGACTGAATGTGTAAACATTGTTTCAGCTCCTCAATAGCAAGACACAATATGACCTCTAGTTAACAGATAGCCTACTGATAAACTTACTGCTTCATATAATTTACCTTGCGAACTATAAGAGTGTTGTCTTGGACATCTCTAAGATTGCAATGTTACACAAAGTGTGGAATTATAATACACTTACAATGTTGCCCAAGTCATCTGTTTGTGTCGACCATTCCGGCTCACATTTGATCACAGCTTGCTCGTCCATTACGTTAGATAACTGGAACACAGAAATTGACCTGAAAATGGTTTACTTACACACTTATTCATCGATATAGCCTCATATATAATACAATACGGCACGTCAAATGGCATCCTCCAAAAGTAATATTGGTGTTCCCGTGAGGTGCACAGTGTCAATAACAGCAAACCCTACTTGATAATGACGCTCGACTTGACAACAATTGAGTCAAAATACAAGTCATTGAGACTAAGTGGATAAAATGAGAAATTTATGGACATTATTAACGCCAGTTCGTATATAACCTATACGGAAGTGGAATGGAGCAAATCACGAATGCGTCCATCATATGTCCAGTTCCTTTGTTCCCAAACACACACTAACCTGAACAATGTTTGGACTAGGTGGGGATATCTGATTGTTAATACATAACACACCTATCAGCGCGACTGAAATAGATTCCGTGTAAGTTAATTGATTGTAGCACACGCTTCTTTCAGAATCAGGACTAGCTGAGTGCAGGCCTCCAGATACCACACAATGCCCAGTTCAAATGAAAAACTCCTACATTGAACGGAAGTGAGAGAGACATGTATTTATCTATACACACACTTGCAGAACTAACATGGGAATAATTTGTATACCATCATCATAAAGGTGTTCTTAGGTACATACTCAGTCAAGGGTACCTCTATATTCTGGTGTTGTAAACTGAGTGTCACTGATAATCTGCGCGGACACGCAGCATACAATATCCTTCCGCCGTAACACAAATTACCGTACATTAACTTAGTTTTGTCCCATATCTTGACAACATTTGAATTACTCCTGTTTGGATCTCTCATATAACTAGAAAAGAGTTCTCAGTTTGTTCATTCTCACCAAAACTGAGGTGTTCAAAATAAAATGCGCTAATTCTACACCAAACATCCTCCTCGCGTTACAAGTCGCCCGGTTAGAAACAAAATGAGCGAATGGGTTCATTCAATAGAATATAGAAAACTATAATCACATAAAAAAATTATATCGGGGGGAAATTAAAGCAGCAAAAAAGAGAGCGAATGATGAGTTCATTAATAATGCAAAGAATAAATGTAAAGCTGCTTGGTTAATCATAAACAAGGAACTGGGTAAAAATAAAAGTAAGGACTCTACACCAATAACGCCAGATGTCTTAAATGAATATTTTATAAATTCTGTTGAAAATATGGTCAAAAGTTTGGAATATGAAAATCATCATACAAAGTTTATGGAGAAATTGGAAAACCATAAGGTAGATGAAATACCCACACCATCCTTCAGATCGAGACAAATAACATATGAGAAGGTTCTAAAAATAGTTTCAGAACTAAACAATTCAAAATGTGAGGATTATTATGGAATGTCGAATTTTATTCTAAAACAAATAATAGACATCATAGTATTACCTTTAACTTATCTAATAAACTGGATATTTACTACTGGAGTTTTTCCAGAGTGTCTGAAAATCACCATCACAATTCCAGTCCATAAAAAAGGAGATATGATGGACCCCAGTAACTATAGGCCAATCTCAATTGTCCCAATTATTTCCAAAATAATAGAACAGTGTATGAAAGAACAATTATCAGCATTCTTTGAGGAGCACAAGTTGTTTAATAGTACCCAATTTGGTTTCAGAACTGGTAAGTCAACGGTTCAAGCTGTTGAAGCTGTTGTTGATGAAGTGATTGCTGGATTTGAATCTCAACTTATTACATCTGTCACACTCTTAGACCTAAGTAAAGCTTTCGATTCTGTGGATCATAATATATTAATACAAAAACTTCACTATTATGGAGTCAAAGATTGTGAATTATCATTAATTACCTCCTATCTCCACAAGAGAAGGCAAATAGTTGTAATAGACAACCAAAAATCTGCTCCGCTCATTGTAAATACAGGAGTAGCCCAAGGTTCAGTCATTGGAGCCTTTTTCTTCCTGGTCTATATAAACGACATTGTTAGTAATATAAATGCCAAGTCAATATTGTATGCTGATGACATCACTGTAGTAACAAGTGATAGAGACCTAACTTGCCTTGAAGAGAAAAGAAACAAATTATTAGGTGAATCAACTTCTTGGCTAAAGGTAAACAAACTATTTCTAAACAGTAACAAAACAGAAGAAATCTATTTTCACTTAGTCAAATTGGCTTCAAGTAGTCATGAATGCAGCTCTGTTAAGTTGTTGGGAATCCATTTAGACTCTAAATTAAACTGGGACATTCACACACAAAAATTATGTACAAAATTAGCACGAGTCTTATTTTTATTGCGAAGACTCAAACAATCAGTTAGTGCTAATCAGATGATTCTCGCATACTATGCATTTTTCCATTCACATTTAACTTATGGTATAATATTGTGGGGAAACTCAACAGGGGCACAAGATGTTTTCAGATGGCAGAAGAAGGCAATAAGATGTCTACAAGGCAAGCCTAGTACAGAATCCTGCAAAAATCACTTCCAAGAACTTGGAATTATGACTCTTACATCAATATACATATTCCATAGCTTAGTGTATATTAAAGAAAATCTAAGTGTATATAAAAATCGAAGGGATGTGCATTCACACACCACAAGAATAAGAAACCAGCTAGATACACCTCATGTCAGGTTAAAGAAAACACAAGACCACTACAAATACTATGGAATTAAAATCTTCAACAAACTACCAACACAAATACAGCAGGAGTCTATGAACATTTTCAAAGCATCCATTAAGCAATGGCTCATTAACAGCAGTATTTACACTTTGGTCGAATTTGAAGAGAAAATTACGCTCTACCCAGATGGACTATAGAAGATCGACTTCTTCTTACTGTATTCGTGTTATTTTATTCTTATTTTATTTTATAGAATTCAGTAAGCTGGTAATAATACTTGTAATATATTATACATAACTTTGTGATTTTATTGTAAATTGAAAGTGTATTTTTAACGATGTGACGTAGTCTAATACAACGATAAGTTGTTAAATGACAATAAATATTGATTGATTGATTGATTGATTGATTGATTGATTGATTGATTGATTGAAGTAACTTTGAATTTCTCCTTAGACACATAATATCTTTGTGTGGGTTATAGCCACATAATTTGTACACTGAACAAGATATTGCAGTCGAAAATGTCATTGTTGTTTGTGCCTTCAGTCTTTGATGCAGCAACCCAAGAGCCCCTGTCACTGTCCTGAGCTAATCGTTAAATCTCTACATAGCCACCACACCCTACATGCGAGGGAATCTGGTTAACATTGTTCTAACCTTGGTCTACCCTAACAGTTCTTATCCTCGACTCTTCCTTCCATGTCTAAGTTTGCTATTCCGGGTGTCTAAGGAATGTCAGCCAACCAATCTCGTTTCTTCATTTGCAGTCGCCACGAACATCTCTCCTGTCCCAATCGTCTTAGTAGCTCTTCATTTGCCACCCTATCAACCCTTCCATCCTTTATCATTCTCCTGTTACACCACATTTCAAACGTTTCAATTCTCCTCTCTTCTGCTGCTCCAACAGTCCAAGTTTCACTTCCATAGTTCGCCACACTCTAGACATAGGCTTTCAAAAATTACTTCCTAATACCCAAATGTATAGCCTATTCGATGTTAGCAGATTCCTTTTTCATTTCTGTAGAAATGCTTTCCTTGCCTGTGCTAGGTATAGCCTACTACTTTTTATATCCTTTTGCTTCGTCCATCACTGTTTATTTTGCTTCCTAACTAGGCCTAACGGTAACAGAAGTCTCCTACTTCCTTTAGCTTTTCTCCCGCCACTTAGAAGTCTATTGGGGTTACCGATTTCATTTGGCTGCATTCCAGTATTTTTGTTTTACATTTATTACGGTACCACACGCCCAGGCTTCGCCCGGGAACAGTTATGAATTAATGCATTAGCCTACGTGCTAGCTCTTTAACTGTCGCCTCAGTAATTCAATGGAGATTGTTGTAAGAAATGGAAACGTAAAATCACTTATAGTGGGCGATGTATTGAAGAAAGAGATATGCTCTCGCGGACTTTTTTGGAGAAATTTTCATACGGTACTGAACAATTCTTACACTCATAGTTTACTGATGTTTTTAACTGTTCGCCCAGCGTAAGCTTAAAAAGCGCACGGACGCCAGGTTTTTTTTTCTGACTTTTTCACTAAAATCGTTACTGCTTGGCTTCCTTTGACCATAAATAAATAATTTTGTACAGAAACCTTCCTCGAGATATTCTTTACAGAATTGTGAAAACCGCATCAAAATCCATCCAGTGGTTCTTGAGCGACTACTGATCCACTTTATTACAATAAGGAGGTAAGAAGATTAAAGAAGAAATGTAGATTAGAAAGAAATAAGATTAGGAAGGGGATAGGCCACCGAATAGAATTAAATAGGTTGAGGAGGGAACTGGTTAGGGCTAAGATGGTAGCAAAGAAACATTTTATGGGAGGGCTAGTTGGCGGGGGGACGACTTTCAAGGAACGGCGTCTAATTGCAAGTCATTGTGTGGGAGCTGCGAAGATAACATTACACAGAAAGAAGATTACATCGTGTGTGACGGAAAATGTGGTAAGTTTCATCACAGAACTTGTGTTCAACTTAATAAAAGTGAGTTTAAAAAACTAATATCCTCTAAAGCCAGTAAATGGTACTGTGGACAATGTGATGACACTGTGAGTGAAGGCGTCAAAGAACATGTAGATAGTGATGCTCCTAACCTCAACGACCTCGCAAGTGTTATTAATCAAATCAACATCAGGCTCACTAAGATTGAATCAATCGAGTCAGAACAAAAGGAGATGCAAAGGTCGGTATCGTTCTGTGCTGCGAGTTTTGATGAGATGAAGTTAGAGCTAAAACAAATGTCTGACAACTTCAACAAGGCATTGGCGGAAATCACCGTTCTGCGAAACGAAGTTCGTACTTTACAACACTAGCGCGATACAAATAACAGTGTGATACAACAACTGAGAGTTGAAAATCAAGAGCTCCAGCAATATGTTCGCAGGAATAACCTCGAAATTCATGGACTGCCTGTTATTAACAACGAGAAGCCTGTGGAAATTGTGAAAGATATTGGAAAGTGTTTAGGCGTAGACATTAACACCAATGACATTGATGCGTGCCACAGACTCCCTCAAAGGAAAGCAGAACTACCGCCTCCTCTGCTGGTAAAATTCTGTAGTCGCTTAGTAAAAGACGAACTATTAACGGCTAAGAAATTCAAGCCGAGAATGACTTCCATTGATGTTGGGATCCAGGCAAAGTCACGGAGTGTTTATATAAATGAACACCTGACGTCGCAGAATAAATATCTGCACAAACAAGCACGAGACCTCCGGCAACATGGTTATAAATATGTTTGGACGAAGGACTGTAAAATCTTTGTGAAGAAAGACGAAAGTGGAAGCACTTTTCGCATCACCAGCATGGAGGACATCCGTAAATTTCAGAGCGAACTAGCTAAGAAGATATCTAAGCCTGTCAATGGAAGCCCCTCCAGTAATAACAACTCTTCTTAACTACCCAACAGTAGAAGACCATCCCGGAGACAACATGACGATAACGATGGACCAGATATACAACTCCAATCCTACCAACTGCAGAGAACTAAAATTTGTGAGTGTGCATGATTACTCTATTAAATATAAAACTATCACTAATGACTGTAACAGCCTACAAATTGTGTATCTTAACAGTAGAAGTGTTAAAAATAAGCTCGATGAATTGGAAATACTCCTGCATATTTTAGGTGAAGTAGATGTCTTGGTTATATCTGAAACATGGATTAAGAGCAACGAGGCTAAATATTACAACTTAAACAACTACTCTGGTGTGTTAGCTCACAGAGATGATATGAGAGGAGGTGGGACGGGGTTATTTGTACATAAAAAATGGAACTTTAAATTAATTAATAAGTGTGAATTGAACCATAGCTTAATCTGGGTGGAGATATGGCGAGACACCTCAACTGGTAAAATCAAATCAGACAATCTATCCATCATTGGAGGATACAACCCAACGAGATCTAATGCAGCGTTATTTCTAACATCTTTGGAAAATTTCATCTCTCAGACCAACAATACTCCTTGTCTTTTCATAGGTGACACAAATATTAACACTTTTACTGACGACCTCCTAAAAATGCGATACCTTAATGTTTTAACAAGCTATGGATTCACATTGTGTAACAAAATATACGCAACACGTACGACTGACACATCATCAACTCTTCTCGATCATGTAGTAGTAAACAATGACAAAATGCAGCTCACAATATCCAATGTGGATACAGACATAAGTGACCACAATATAATCATCACAGACACTGTCTGGCCATACAAAAGAACCCATTCTCATAACAAAATTTTCACTTCGTCGATTAGTCCTAATTGTATGGCTAACGAAACAAACGATAATAATATCACACAAACTAGCCAGGATATTACGATCAACAACATGTACAACGCTTTTATTGACCAAATGCAAGGAACTATAAAAAGACGCAAGCACAATTCCAACAATCAGAAAATATTGTCAAATACAGATGATGCAAGTCCATGGATTACATCTGAATTGATAATATTGATTAAGCGACGCAACACACTACACCAAAAACTCAAGATCAGGCAACACAATGATAACATCTCCCTAAAAGAAGAATATATTATGTGCAGAAATGCAGTAACATCATTGGAAAGGAAACTAAAAGCAGATTATTACTCACAAAAGCTAAACTTGTATGATAAAAACGTAAAGAAAACATGGGAAATCTTGAATGAAATTATATATAACAAAAGGTATAGCTCTAAAACTTGCACATCTCTTATGATAGATAACACGGTCGTTGCAGATAAACAGGAAATTGCTAACTCATTCAATGACTATTTTACATGCATAGCCAGCAATCTTGCATCCCAGATAACTGATCAGGACTGTACAAGTCAGAATGCTAACTACCAGTCAGAATCACTCTTTCTGTATCCAACAGATCACGTTGAAGTTAAATGTATAATTAAGAATCTAAAAAATAAAAAAAGTTGTGGTGTAGATGGGATTTCAGCTAGTGTGGTTAAAACGTTTGATGATCAACTAATAACGATGCTTGTTGCTATAATTAATGAATCTATGACTAGTGGCATAGTACCACAAGCTCTAAAAATTGCTAAAGTAATACCAATTTTCAAAGGAGGAAATACAAGTGATGCAGGGAACTATAGACCTATATCTATACTACCAATTATTTCCAAAGTCCTGGAAAGCATTGTTAAGTTGAGGCTAGTGAAGTTTCTGCAGAATAACAATTTTTTTTATAGAGCCCAATATGGTTTTGTTGAGAACTCCAGCACAGAACTAGCTATTACTGATCTTATTTCAATGCTTCAGGAAAGCATTGACCGCAACGAGATAGCAGCTGGGTTATTCATTGATCTCGCTAAAGCTTTTGACACAGTAAATCACGAAATTCTATTATCAAAATTAGAGAATGCTGGAATTCGAGGCGTTGCATTGGAGTGGTTCCATAGCTACCTTAGTGGAAGAAAGCAATATGTTGCCATGAATGGCTATCAAAGTGAGGAAAAGGCTGTATCGTGTGGGGTTCCTCAAGGGTCCATTTTGGGCCCTACGCTGTTTCTAATATATATAAATGATTTAAGTAAAGTTAATTTAAAAGGTCAAATTATGCTTTACGCTGATGATACGAATGTTTTCTATACTGGTAGCAAAGTGGGCACAATAATCAATAATATGCAAGAAGACTTAAACGCAATAGCCAAGTGGCTCAATATTAATAAATTGACTATGAACATCACGAAAACAAAATATATGATAATGACAAAACCCAGTATGAAAAATATTGAACATAATCATATATATAGCAACAACACAATAATAAACGAGGTCGAACATTTTAAATATTTGGGGCTAATCATTGATAAACATCTAAGCTGGGTAGCACACGTTCATTATATTGCGAAGAAGATAGCTCCGGCATCTGGGCTGTTGAGAAAATTGAGATACTTAATCCCTAGAAAACTTCTAATCACAGTATATTACTCACTCGTACACAGTCACTTGCAGTATCTAAATGTAATTTGGACTCAGTGTAAAAAGACAGCCCTGCATGAACTTATGGTAATACAAAATAGAGCGATAAAAATATATATATAATCTACCCTTTAATACACACAGTCGAGATTTATATGCCAAGAGTAAAATAATGCCAATGTCAATGTGTGCAGAATTAAGGTCAGCAATACTAATACACAGAATTAAGCAAAACAATGTGCTGCATAACAGTGACTACACCCTAAATTCAGACATTCATACTTATAACACACGACAAGCAGATGACTTCGCTCTCTTTCAAATCCGCTCGTATAAATTTGGTAACTGTAGCTTTAAGTTCTCAGCCATTCAATCTTACAACCATCTTCCAAGCGATTTAAAATCAATTTCCAATCTGTCGACTTTCAAATTTAAATTAAAGAGACTACTTTGGAATCGGTACCTAATAAAGTATGTACCGTAGCCAAATTTAGTGAATCATCATGTCTCATTTCACTCTGCATTGATAAACTTATTATCTTAATTATTATTTTACTTTTATGTTATTTACATTGTACATTTTCTTTTGGTAAGCTAATTACAGTGTTAGGTCTAGTATCATTGTCGTAAATTAACTTAATCACGCAGCAAATGTGTATGTAAGGTATATATGTATATAAAATTGTAGTAGACGCCAATAAATTTGTATTGTACAATTCCTATGTAAGAGCCTCTGGTTCGTTGGAATTAATTGTTCAATAAATGATGATGATGATGATATGTATGTCTATTTCAGGAGAGTAAGAGGGGTTCAAGGCCACATACCTTATATCGAGGGAGAAGATGGAACGCTGCTGGTGGAAGATGGGGGGAAGGCTGAGGCATTTAATAAGGTATATGGTAAGGTGGTAGGAATTACAGGGGAGGGAAATGTGGATCAGGGAGGAGAGCAGGGTGTTGAGGAGGGTAAGAAATTAAGTTATGTGAATAAGGATATCTATAATGCAATACGGGGATTAGGGTCAAGAAAATCAGCCGGGGTAGATGGGATAAATAGGGAATTGTTAAAGGTTATGGGATGGAACATTGTGCCTTATTTAAGATTTCTGTATGACTTTTGTCTAAATAACGGGGTAGTTCCTGAGGACTGGAAACAGGCTCTGGTAGTTCCGGTATATAAAGGGAGAGGGGGAAGGAAGATAGTGATAGCTACAGACCTGTCAGTCTTACATGTATTATATGCAAAATTTTTGAGGGAATTATGAATGAATACATAAGGGAATGCTTAGGGAGTAGTAGGTGGTTGGGAAATAAACAGCATGGTTTCAGAGAGGGATTTTCGTGTGAATCGCAGCTAGCCGGCTTTCAGCAGGATATCAGTGAGGCCTTGGATAACAGAGGTCAAGTTGACTGCATTGCAGTTGACCTATCAAAGGCTTTTGATAGGGTCAATCATGGTATTCTGTTAAGGAAAATGGAGGCTATAGGATTGGACAGGAGAGTAGTTCAATGGGTGAGATCTTTTTTTGGAGGGGAGAAGTCAGAGGGTAAGGGTCGGTGGGTCAGTGTCAGAACAGTCTAGGGTGGGGAGGGGGGTACCTCAGGGGAGTAAATTGGGTCCTTTGCTATTTCCCATTTACATAAACGACATAGGAGTTAAAATATCATCCCAGATAAGAATATTTGCTGATGATATAGTAGTATACAGAAGGATAAATCACCCGGATGACTGCGGCATATTGCAGAGGGACTTGACGGACATACAAAGCTGGG